>VZTJ01003847.1:853917-959339 GCA_013397795.1 Orthonyx spaldingii
GGGGGGAGGGAGTGAGGAGCAGGGTGGGAAAAGCCTTTCCTTGTGGAGCTGCCATCAAACACCATGGCATGCTATCGGCAGAGGCAAACTGCCTCCTCTCCAGCTTCCCAAAGTGCAGAGGTTTTGGGGTGAGGGGTGTTGTTTCCCAATTTCATACTGAGTGGCTGTGCAGTCACAAGAAGTGCTGGCTGCCATGCACTTCCAGCCCAGCCTGCAAGAAAAGTGATCCATGGTTGCTAACCCATTTGAGTGCTCTGGAAAGGGGAAGGCCTTGATGTTCCAAAGAGCCTGATGCCTGTAGTTGGTCACCTAAGGGAATCCACTTATGACTCTATTACCCAGTAAATTAGCAGAGTGGTTCAGTCAGGTATATTTATCATGAAGAGAACTGAAGATAATTAATACACTGCATTGAATGCAAATTGCACCCACAGCACTTATCTCATTTTCAATTAGCACAAATGTTACAGCACTGCAGGCTTGTTATGGTTTTACCATGGGCTGGGTAATTAATTTCTGTGAGCTACATATCAGACACCTGATAATGCCGTTTATTAATAAATGTCACCCCAGGTATCTGTTAGGAGAGGTAAATAAATTAAATGTTCAGTTGTCTGCCCTGTGCAAATCTATTCTTACACCTCATTGCATCTTTTCACTTGTTTGTTTATCAAGGAGAATGACTGCTGAGATTACAATGGCAAACAAAGGAATATGAGGAACAATAATCCACACCCCAAAGCGATGTTTCTCTCACCACTGGTGATGGCAGGAGCCATGTCACTGTGTCTCCCTCCTGCCTGGGGACATGGCTGTGGGTCACTGAGGTGACCTCTCTTCAGGGCTGCCCAGGACCCATGAGAGCAGAAAAGCTGAAGTGCCCCCCAAATTCTCACTTTCAAGGAATTTGCCGATCACTTATTGGTGTATATTTCTGTCTGTAACTCTGTCCCTCAGAACATTCAACTGCCACTCGAGCCAACACCCACAGAGCTGCCTGTGGCAATTGTGCTCATCAGCTCCTGAGGAGATTCAGGTTTGTGTTTTTCACTTTCCTTCCAAAACTTCAGAAAAGGAGGGTGGGGTTGGGTGAACCTGCTGTCGTGTCCCTACCCCAGCGTGACCATGGCCCCTGGTGGAGGTGAGGGCCCCTCCAGTTGCCTGAGGGTCGGGTGCAGCAGGGCATGGACTATGGAAGGGATTTTTGGAGATCTCTCCTCAAGGAGGAAAAAAAAAAAAAAAGATTAAAGGGAGAATGAAACAGCTGTGTGCTCTCTACTCTGTTCCAGATTTTGGGAAAAGAGGGGAGCAGGAGGTGGTGGGATTCTGACAGCACAGCGGTGGCCCTTATGCAGGGATATGAGAAGGTCAGGAAGCCCCATCTCCCCCAGACCCTGAGCTTTCTTCTGCTCAGTGGGTAGATCATATCTGGCAAACTTTCTGGCCAACTCCTGTTTTGCAAAGTTTCAACACAGGTCTTGTCACCTTTGCCAGAAAAGGTCCTTAGGTCTTTTTTTTCCCCTCTCATTTGATTTTGAAATTTCAGCAAGCCATACTAACAAAAACAGTTGAAAACACTCCAGCTAATATGAACTTTGGTGATCCTTCTCCCCAAGGAAGACCACAAGCAGGTAGCTGCAGTTGCTTGAAGCAAGCTTTGCATAATCCGTCTTAGATCATGTTAGCCTGATTAAATTAACACAACCTCCATTCTGTGAGTGCAATTTAGTTGATAGAAAGATGTTTTATGGTAGTGATTTCTTACTTACAAGTAAATTTATACTGTATGACTACTCTGTTCTGGTGTACATTAGGAGTTGTACTAGTTTGAATATTATGGCAAAATAAATATGTCTAACTGACCATTATATTGGTAGAAATCTGAGTATGGAACAAGTGTCGACCTTTCTTGAAAGTAAACAGTATTTACAGAAAAAAAGTAGGTGCAATACAACACTCAGTTTCCCCAATATAAACATATTTAGGAAGAACCACATTATGAGTGACTTGTAAGTTAGCTGTGGGGAAAAAACCTGTGGGGAAGAACAAGAGACTGTTGCCACAATAACTTAATCAGTGTGAATTTCAGTGAAAAGTGCTTTTAAGCAAAGTGCTTTCATCCCTTATGCAGATCTTCATTACATTTACAAGTTTTTGTACTGTAAATAATTTCCGTGTGCTTCCTGGTAGCGTGACTCCCATCTTACTATCATCTGCTGTGATTGTTTCAGATTTCAGAACTCAGCTATAGCTCAGTACTTGAAGATGGGATTTACAATAATGTTTTAAAAATACTGCAGCACTTGAAAAATCAATTTTAAAAAGCCTTATTTGGATTAAAGTTCATACTTCAGAGAAGAACACATGATTTTAAAGGCCAAATGACCTGCTAACATCCTTTAAAACCATGTTTAATATTCTGAGAAGAATGTATAAACTCTCAGTTTAAATAACTATAATATCCATTCTAAGGAACTGGCAAGGTATAGAATTAATGCAAATTCCTTATTTGAACTGGAACAATATTTGCAATAAAAATAGAAATAGTGAATGCAATATGAGTGAGATCTGGTTTCTTTCCAGTCAGATTCAGGCTAACTCCCAGGCACGACAGGTCTGACATGGACTCCTGACCCAAGTGTGTGCCCTGCACACTGGTTCCCCCTGGCTGGCCACCTTTCCCTGTGAGGGGTAGCACAGCTGCTACCGGGGTCATGCCAAGCCATGCCCACCAAGCTTTGGCTTGGCTGGTGGGACTAGTGCTACCTGCAAAGAGAAGTTCTCATGGGGAACAGGCATGGTGCAAAACGTTTTTCTAGTGGAACCATGCAGCACAACTAAGGAGACTTTACAGGGAGAGAGGCCTAGGAAAGGGTTGTTGGTGGCTGAGGTCAGTATTACTGGTGGGGAATGAGCTCATGTGGGTCATCCCCACAGCAGCCAGCTCCCTGCACCATACAGTGAGCCTTGTACCTGTTCATCAGGTGCTCATTGATTCCCTTTCCCACGTTCCTGCCAAGGGAGAAGTGGATGTAAATGGAGCATCTCGTTTCTGTGCTTCTGATGTTATTATTTATGCAAGTCAAATGTGCTGTATGATGGAGGGGAAGTTTGGAGAAGGTTTGAATTCCCTGATGGTGTTCACTCCACAGGCTGAGGGCTCTGGACAGATGTGTGTGATTCTTTCTGCAGAGAGCTCATAGGGCCAGTAGAGTGAATCTATCCAACGTTTCCTTCGCTGCAGCTTCATACAGTGTTAGATGTGATGAGGATAAGAACGAAGACCATGAACTCAATTAGGAATTCCACAGGAAGCTGGTGCCAGGCCCAATGCCAGGTTTGATAGGCCTTTGTCACTGAAGAGATGCATTGCAGCAGTAAATGAAGTTTCCTTAGCGTGACTGGTGCGTGTTTGCATATTTCAAATTACTATAGTCCAGCTGACAAGTGACATAGCCATGAATAATGGAGACAAGGTCATCACCTGCCTGGGTGGCACAGAGCCTCCTAACCAATGGAAAAGAAGTGTTTCTTGCAGAGGTTGCCATGGGAAAACTTAGCATCGGTAGCAAATCCAAGAGCACACCTAAATTATGAAACCAACACATCACTTGTGGAAATACACCAACCAGCCAGGCATAGTGCACTCAAGTGCACACAAGCTCTTAGAGATGCTTTCCTGTCTCCCATCTGTCCTACCTCTGCTTTGCTCAAATTTAACCAGCTGCTTTTCTTTCACTGCCATGGTGGTGGTAGCAGTTTGTGCATATACAGTGAAATTTAGGTGTAGCTGTATTTCACCTGGCCTTTGCCAGCAATGCAGTCCATGCCATATCACTCAGCAGCTTCGTGTAGAAACAGGGAGGCACCACAAAGGATACAGATCAGGAGTCCACAGGAGAGAGGAGTGTAGTGCTGGAAACAACACTTCTTCACAAGTCACAAGGTGGGTACCGGCAGGAATGATTCAAAATAATTTTAGTGCATTACCCTGGACTTCTGCCACCCTTTAGGCAAGACAGCAATATCTCATGGTTAATGCAGAAGTCAAGGAGGATGAGGATGGATGCCTGCCCTCTCTCCACTGACAGGAGGGCATCATCCATCAATGCCACTTGAATAGCTCCAGTTCCACGTCCTGGCTTGAATCCAGACTGTGACAGATCTAAAAGATTCACCTTTAACAGGTTTAGTTGAAGCTGCCCTTTGGCTAGAAGCCATAGGAACTTTTCTGGTAATTGGGAACCCTCTTGGATATTGGTTAGGAAGAACTCATGTCCACAGGGTAGGTTTCCTCAAGGCTAGGTCTGTTCCCAACATATTGGTAGTTCCCCAGTTGGTGTTCCCATCTTCCCTCTTTCAAGACTTTGACCTTCTGGGTTGGGCTCTGGAACAATCTTGGGCAGTTGGCAGCATGAGAAAGCCAGACAACATTGCTGGGTTAAATCCAGGGCAAGAATGAGCTCTGAGGTGCAGTCACTGCAGCCAAAAGCCCTATCCTGTCAACACACTGGTAAACACTTGTTCCTCTGATCAAAGGGGTGAGAGCACTTTCTAGGATTTTAAAGTGAAGATAACTTTGGCCATATGTAAAAGAATGCCCACTTGTCCACTGCAGTTTGCCCCAGCGTGCAGCACACTGAGCTGTTCTCGCTCTGCTTGGTTGCTGTGGAGGCTGGGTGAGCCCAGAGCTGTCGTGCCTCTGTGCAGATCAGTATGTGCTGAAGTGCCTCAGGAAGAGAATTACTGAAAAGAGAAAGTCTATTAGCTGTCTCATTTGAGCTCCCTGTGATTATCTGTGTCTACGTGTAAGATTTCTTTTGGCTCCTTGGTTTCTTCTGGCTGTCAGTACTGTAATGGAGGTCCATGGGAGTGGTTACTGTGTACCATCAGGTTAGACCAAAGGCACTTAGCACTGAACAAAAATAAACAGGAATAGCCTGAATATGCAACAACTTTTTCCTTCCTACCTTATGGATCAATGTCAAAACCTTTAAGTCTTTATGTCTGAGTAGTTTTTCTGCAGCTATGTGTTAATTATGTGTTTATATTCTTACAAATGCGGATTTACATTTACCTGTGTTTCAAGATGATTAGTGGGTACCAAGCAACTGATTACACTTGCAGCCAATCCTGTGCCATTAACAGTGAAAAACGGCAGGCACTGTTGTTTCAAATCTCATTTGGTTTGGCAAGGCTATGATGGTAAAAAATAACAGCTAAATCAATTGCTTGAATATACAGGGTTTTTTCACCTTCAGGCATTTTTATCAGCACAGCTTTGATGAATATCTGTACACTGACTGGCATTTTCCTATTGCCATTAGAGAAAATTTAATAGGTTGTTCACTATTTTTCTCCAAGAGGTGGATTTTGGAGAATTAAAAAAAATATAATTACCTAATATTTATGTTTAGAGGAAGTCAGTTTATGTTGATGATCCTCATATTTGACCCAGAATGTGAAGACTTATTTGAAAGGATCTGTGATCTATTTAGTTTTCTAAATTACAATGCTATGTTTATTTTTATTTAACAAACAAAAATTCCAGTGAAGTATTGTTTGCCCCATTACAAAGAGGTCAGAGCTCACAATAAGCACATGTAAGGAAGGTAAACTAATATTAGCTGGCAGAGGAGAGGGTCAAATCTTTAATCTGAAACTGAGTTCTTGGTTAAAACATGCAGTTTTCTGTCAAACAAAGAGAGTAATAAATTTTTGCTGCTTGTAGTGATTTGTTTCAATTGGGGGAAAAAAGTAAAAAAAAGTACCCAAAAAATCTGTTTCATTTCAGCATTTCTAAACATTCCAACATGTTCTACATTGAAATACTTTCATTTCACTACTACAAATGTTATTTAATTTTCAAAATTACTTGCAGCTTACTTAAAAAAAGGAAAATGAAAGAGATGAAATATAAATGAAACTGTGTTTGTTGGAGTGAATAAATTTTTTTGCTGGAATGGCATAATTTGCCAAAATTTTTTTTTTTACTAATGCTTTTTTTTTTTTTTTTTAAACAAATAAAAACTTCTGGAAACTTATTTTGGATCAATGCATCTAATGATTAAATATTATCTTTTGATTTGTCTTTGATTTGATTTGACTGCTTATAGCAGCTCGAACAAATCTTGAAGGAAGAAATGTCAATTTCAAGTTTCTCCGTTCCCAGAAACAGACAGAATGTCCTGATTATTGGAACAAGGTAGGAGATTCAAAGGACTTTGCTTTCTCTGGGGTCAGGAACTTTGGAGTTTAAGCTTGCTACCATGAAAGTCAATGGAAAAATATGTGTGCAGGATCTGTCCCATTGTAACTAACCCTGGCAATCAGAAAGTCTACAGACCGAGGTATTTCCCTGGGCTTGTTGCTAATGAATCTGTGGTATGAGAAAATTACCTTGACCCTGTAGTATGCGCACTTCTTTCCTATTGTCAATGCTTTTAAGGTCCTTGCAATCCTGCTCAGTGCTGTAGACATCACACTTCACCACCTAAGGAGTTTTTTTGGTAATCTTTGCTCTAACAAGGAAGCAAAGGTTGTTATGAGCAAAGACAAGGGTGGGGATGGGGAGGTTTTCAATCAGCAAGTGATCTGAGAATAAAGAAAGGTTACCTGTTTGTTTGTCAACAGGATGAAGTAAATAAGTTAAAAAAATCAGAGACACCAGTCAAAGGCAATCAAATATGTATTTAATTAAAGCAAACATAAAAATTAAAGTTACATGTTGAATCAATAAACAGCACTTTTTTCTACATGCATTTTGAACAAGACAGATCAGAATCTTGCATGATGAAGACATAATGTGTCATAATAATTAGGAACACAGACAAAAGAACAGCTAATCAACATGCAAATTTATGCAGTTCTGGCGATTCAGATGAGGCAGATTTCTACCTCTTTTTTTGCTTGATTCATCTTCATTGCTAATCATCTGAAGGCTGCCAAATGTTCACTGACACTAATGTATTATAGGTCAAGAGAGGCAGGTCTTCACCTATTACCCCCACAAACAATATGCTTTCCTTCCCTGTTTCCTCTTCAGGATTTTCAGCAATTACTGCCAGATGCAATCAGACTCCTTGAATAGGAGCAACTGGGGCTTGTTTGTGGCTTGGATTCATTAGAATCAGGAGGATGAAGAAAGGAATAAATTACTTAATTGCACAAAAAAGTTGCAGCCAAAGTGATGGTGAGAGAAGCTGATTGTGTAGTTGCGTATTAGGCCACTCTTGGAATGGAGGATCTTAGAATAGCTGGTAGTTTGGCCTTCCTGATTCAGACAGATTTGGGTGTCCTCCAAAACAGATGGCTCCACACACCATCTATTCTTCTCTTTGTCAGGTTTTACCATTTATTTGATCTTGTTCATCTATGATGCTAGTTGTATTAGATGTAACACAAATATGCATTCAGATCATATCCATTTAGTCTTGCATCCCAACTTTTATTCTTTTAGCCTTGTTTGATGAGATGATCAAGTTGAACAAAGCCCTTGTTGTCCTGTTCACGCACAACATCCATACATAAACCACCAAAACCCGTGACTAAAGCCTTGCACAGACAAATAATCCTCCTGTATCACAGGTTTTAAACGTTTATTTCTCCCCATTTTACCAAGCAGCCCCCAGCTCTGACAAATGATAACCAGACACAACAAATAGTTAATTTTTATTTGATCCCATAGAAGCAAACATTTGCATATGCCCAAACAAAATTGCCCCCCTCCCATCCTTATGCTGACACCCCTGTTCAGATATTCTCTTCAGGTTCCAGGCCATGTGTTATGCTTGTGGGTGGTCTTAAGATCTTAAAGAAAAGCTTTGCTCTGTGAAGTCATGCAGCACTGTATGTAATTAAGAGCCTTTTCTTCCTTTTATTTTTTTTCCCTAACCCCCTCTATGTTTCCCGATTTCATTGTTGTTGCGAATGATCAACACTTTGTGGAAGAGTTGCCTTTCAGGTAATGGTTGACATTAACTTTGTAAAAATGAGATGTGTGGTTAGGGATTCACTTCCCGGTGTCCTGCTGAGCACGGTGCTGTGCCGCAGTGCTGCTCACTCACAGGGGCTGCAGCAGGGTCACACGTCCTTCTGACGGCTGGGTCTGAAGTGTGTGCTGCTCTCTGTGTATTTATAGGGCAGCCCTGGCAGCTGCTACAGGTCTTTCATCTGCAGGAGTTGGGGTGTCCCTTATTTGCCCCATTATTGTGGGGATCTATAGTCAGCGAGGGGCAGGTCTTTATGTAGTATGACATGGTCCTGGATTACAATGAACTTTTAGGGTCTGTAGTCATTTATCTTTTGGCCCAACATCTGCTGCAGCCTGACAGATGCCCAGGAATGATACTTTACTCTGCAATCATGTTTAGGTCTTGAGTGCACAACACAGGATTTTTGGGTACCTTTGAAGCCAAAACTGGAGACTGTAAAGGTCTTGAACATTTTTCGAAGTACAATGAAACACCCATAGGAATTGCAGTGCAGTTGTAATGCTGGAGGGAGAGCTCAAGCTCACAATTTCCAAGGAGGCAAACTGGAGACACACCTCTTGCCAAGGCTGGCATCTAACAACTGTTTGCATTGCCCCAGGGGGGCAGCTATCCCAAGGCACCTATCTTCTGTAGTCTTTTTAGAGGCCATGTGTTGATAAAAGTTCATGCAGATGGTGTGCCATTCAGACGGCAACTTTTGGGACTGAAGTTGATGGAATTTTTAGGCCAGAATCCCTGTTGCACAGTTGCCGGTGTCCATCTTGTCCTCCCTGTCCTCCCCTCAACCCTCCATAGAGCCCATGGCCCACTGTGGCTTTGGTCCCAAGGATTCTTTACTCCTTTCCCTGTGTGAGAGGGCAAGGAGCATCGTGCCCCTGGGGAGCAGTGGGGCCCAACTGATGGCTCCGCTTGCCTGGGGCAGGGCAAATCCTGTACCAGGATCATTTCCCCTTCCTGTCAGTGAAGACAGTGGGCTAGTTATGCTGGAAAGGCAAAAGTAATGCCCTGCTGCCTGCACTGCTTTCATTCCCATGAGCGAGTGTGGTTTTTTATTTGGGGTATTTCATAGGGCACCAGTGAATGCATTTTATTGCAAGTCTTGCAGGCTTAATTTTACTGCTGTGTCACTAGGGGGAGATTTTTGATGGCACAAATGCATTTAAGAGCTTACTCTCTTTTGAAAGTCAACAGGAGTTATACATCTAAATGGCCTTTGTATGTGAGGGAAATACTCGTGAAATGGGTAGGGCCCACATATCTGTTGCAAGTGATAAAGAAAGCCAGTGGGTGAGGCTACATTGAACTGGGTTTTTGTGGGGGTTTTTTGGGTTTTTTTTTTTTTTTGTTTTGTTTTTTAAATTGCCTTCACGTCCTTCATTTCTCACAGGCTGGGAATTGGTTTGTTACAAAGCATTGAGATACCTCATCTCCTCAGTCAAAATCCTCCTAGATAGTTTTGTGATAAGAAGACTGAGAAAATCCACACAAGGAACTTGTCTTTGTACAGATGATACCTGGCTGCTTTTCTGTCTAAAGTTATAGAGATTCAAGAGCTGATGATGTCTTACAAAGGCTCCCTCTATCCAAGGGTCCCCTCAGAAAGGCGGGGGGAGATTTGCTTTGACAGGCTTTAAAGTCTGTGTAATCTCTTGCAGAATGGCCTTTGCTTTCACAGCTCCTCATGTTGCACCATGTCCTGATTTCTACACTTGTATTTGTCGCTGAAACATTGCCTGTGCTTGGGTGAACAGTGCTCAGTCTGAGCAAGGGCTGCTCACTTTGGGTATTTACCACTTTTTATTCTGTTGTGAAACTATCCCAATGCACAGAATATTATTGATAGCATCTGAGTGAGCGACTAAACTGTTTTGAATGGAAACACGAAGGAAAATGAAGGATGCAAATCAATACTCTTGTCTGCCTGGGAGTACAGAAGCACTGGCAAAGCTTTGGGCAAATAAAAGGCTACTTGTGTCAACACTGGTGAAATGGGTATGGACACAGTTGGAAGCAAAAGGTCTCTGCAATGTGCATGTTGTAAATGGTGCTTTAACTAGGTCTAAACACCTATGCTGGGCAGCTGTGGCTATCTGTATTTGCTGTTAGCAGTATTCCTTAAATGCTGCTGTTTCCTATCAGAGTAAGGCACAGGCGTAGAAAATGAACCTTTCTGTGCGGAATGAACATGTCCATGGCAGACCACCATCCTTTCTATGTGTGAAAAATGGAGGTTAAAAAGGTTGCTGTCCTGTTGTATCAGGAGTGGCAGACGTCACCTGGCTGGTCTCTGAAGGCTCTTGAGGATCTTCTGCCGATTGGTGAACTCATTCGTTCTGACAGTCTACTACCTCCCTTGTTTTGACATATTTTCACTCTCCTCTTAATGTTTCCTGTTTTCATGAATCTTCCCCTTCTGCTGCATTTTCCTGTGTGTGTTTTTTTTCTCCCAGATGTTGTGGGGCTGGCTATTTCAGTAACTCTTTGCGCACTACAGAATTGAAAAAAAAAGGCAAGTGGAAAAACCCCACACTGGAATGATAGCGTATTTTCCATGCGCATGTCACACGCTGGCTGAAACATGTTCAACTGATACGTTAAACATCTATCTAAAATACTGCTATACAAAGGGCTTAATTATTGTATCCATTCAGGGTATGAGTCGGCATCTGCTATTTCAAAAAGCAAGAGGCTCTTTTAAAATAGCAATGATTTGCTAGCAATGAGGGATTTAATATTTGTTCAGTGCTTGAACCTGTTTAGGCACAGGTTTGTTTGATATAGGTAGTTTACGACTATGCACTTCTATGGAAAAACATGATGTACTTATTAAATGGCCAAAATACACAGGCATAGGGCAGGATATTTGAAGATGCACACAGCAGCTCTTATTCTAACTTCTGAAAATCAGGTTATCTATTAAGGTGACTAACTATGTATTTTTGCACTTGAAAATATCAGCCTGCCTTATAGAGCTCAGCCATGCCAACTCTTTGCTTGCCAAAATAATTATATCTATATCCACGCAGACTTATCAGGATCAGGTTCTCTTCCTGTATGACATAGTTTATATGTAGTATATCCTTGTGCTAGTATGTAGTGATTGCACTGGAAGCTGATTGGGATGAGCTCCTTAGTTTTATATACTTGTAATGCTTGTATTTGACAGCTCATTGCTGAAAACTTTGCAAAGGTAAATACATATAAGCCTGGGTCCTAAACTCCAGAGGTCTTGCCAATTTACCTCTGAGATTTACTTGCCATGAATATGTGTCAAGTCAAATTTCACATTGGAAAGGGATAACTAATGTAAAAACCCAGTTATTTGGAACTGACAGCAACTATCTTTGTCATAGTCTGTCAGTCTTCCCCTCAGTTCTGCAAGTGAACATTTTCTGAGTAAATGTCCTTGAAGCATGTTTCTTCCCCCACTTCACTCACTTTATGGGTGGATATCACTAGTTGAACCACTTGTAGAGTCTACAAGTACGCTTTGGAAGATCTTCTCCAAATCCCAATGGTTGGAGTAACCCTTTAACCAGTACATACATGCTTGGAAAATGTCTGTGGTAAATACCCTATTGTTCATCAAAAGACGCAGGGTGTGAAAAGTGTGCTGCCTTTGAACAAGCTGAACAAGGTTGAGTCCACTGCTACTGGAATGTATTGTAAGGCTTGTCACATCCTTATGGCCAACTGGATTCTCCGCATGCAATGTATGCAAAGTTTGACCCATGGTTCTGCTACTTCCCAGTGCATCTACTCCTGTTTAGAGAAGCTGTGTCTGGCCTAACCTCTCTGCCATTTCAGTAGCTTGGTAATGTCCTCAACTGAATATGGGCATAAATGACGCCTGAGAAAAACCTTACCACAAGACAAGGTCCCAGAATTTCTTAATATTCTTCTTCTCTGGTCACTACTTGAGCTGCCCAGGGTGCTGAGGATCAGAGGTATTCAATCTATAAATGCAGTTAAATTCTTCACAGCAGAAACTTTCCCTTCACATGTGTTGTTGGTCGATGGTGACATTCAGTCCTTTGCCCATGGAGCTGGGAGCTGAATGCCAGAGAAGAGCCCCCAAGATGTGAGACACTGGTAATTGGTGACATGCAAAGCACTTCAGAGTGGCTTGCAGTGGGCCTGGCACAGAGGTAGAACACTTGGTAGATAGGATTTCAAAGTTCTTGATTTAAACCATGTAACACATGGTTTTGGAGGATAATGGCAGTCTCCCAAAATCCCTTGTAACTTTTTTGTATTTTGGAAATGTCACCTGACACTGTCAAGTGATTGGGATGCTATCAAGCAGTCACCTAATTCCTTTGCCAGATGGGCTTGTTGGATGAGTTAGGAAGTCCAGGGATTTGAACCCTTGATGGCAGCAAAGTCTTATTCTCTTTAAATGTATGTATAACATGTTTTCTATGCCCTCTTAAAAGACAATGGTACCTGGGATTCCTTTCAGATCCAGATGGAAAGCTTTTGTTAAAGGGAGTGGTAATGAGGCTTAGTAAGATTTGTTTTTTGTTAAGAAAAGATCATCTGGCTCTTGCTTTTGGAGCTGGTTGCTCATGAAGGTTTCTAATTCAGGGTCTTAATTTTTGTAAAGAGTGAATTACAAGAAGTCAGAAGAATGATGCGAAGAGCATTTAATAATGCACATTCACAAAGAAGTGGTGTAACTACATTAATTAGGCAAGTCTTGCGTAAAGATGCAATGTAATTATATATTTGAGACTGTTAATTAGGGAGCTACTTGGAAATTTCAGTGAATATTAAGGTAATTATACATAAATACTATAACCATTAAGACTGCACCCATAATGAAAGCAATAACTAATTACATAAATAACAGCATACTTATGTTTTTACATTACCAATACCTAACAATACTTCCTCTCTTTCTCTGCTCTCTTTGCCATGCAAATGACAAAACTTCAATTTTTAATTCAGATATTCTTGCAAATTGTTGAGGAAACAATGAACTTTCCTCTTGCCCTCTTTCTCTAGAGAAGACTGGATAACAGGAGTTGTGCACACCTAGCAAGAAGACAGTCAAGCATACTGCACAGGTCTGCAGGTTATGTGCTGAGTTTTTGGTGGCAGCTCTTGGATTTCATACAATCTCAGGTCTGAGAAGTTTAATAAAGAAATTGTATAGCTGTAAGGATAATGTTTTAGACTGTTTAGGCAGCTTTGAGTGAATCGGTACTGAGGGTGAGGTGAATGGCTGTCATAGAAACTGTGCCTTGCATTTCATAGTGTTAGGCCTGTAGGCAAATGCCAGATCTTTACTAAAACATTTCTTACCATTTAGTTCTATCAGGGTTCGGGTTATCTGTGTGCTGTCACCTTCATGTTCACCTAGATCCATTGGCTTCCAGTGACAAGTGTGTCAACACTTACTATGCAGTGCACATTGCTATTGTTTTTCCAAGCTACCTCAACAAGGCTGTAACTCAGGCTTTTTACACTTTTAAGAACTATGATGCTGAGAGCTTTATATGAGGGGCAACCTTATTGACTCAGCTGAAAACCAGAATTATTGCATACTTGCCGAGTCAATGATAGTTTCTAGCAACTCTCATCGAAGGGTGTAAAAGGGTCTCAGAATGAGACTGTGATTATGTGTACTATAATGATGGAGATTTTACAGGTGGAGAAACTGAGGAACAAAGAGCTCAAATGACTTACCCAATGTCATGAAGAACATCCAGAGTCCCATTGTAAGTGTCTCTGCTCTGTTTTGGTCAAAGTCATCCTCTCTCCTGACAGAAGGATGTGGTCGATACATGGTTTGGGGTCTAGTGATGGGACTCTTTCCTCTCTTTGTTAATCTTGTCTGAATAATTAAATTGACCTGGTGAGACAGTGGAGTTCACAAAGGAATGTAATTTTCAGCCAGTTGTCCATATTATTATGCTTCCATCAACTTCATAAGTAGCTGACTGAAAAGGCCCATAGCAGCATGGGCTCAGTGCATGTTTGTGATGTTGAAGTTACTGTCCTGCAGAACACAAGGTCATAATTAGAGAGGGGCTGGCACCTGCGATTTTCCGAGGCAAAGTTAAAGATGATTTAGGACAACACAGTTAATTTTGTTATACTCTCATTGCAGACTCCAGGGCAAGTAGCTGTATGCAACTGAACAATGTTTTCTTAGCTTAACAGCAGTCATCAATGATGCTTCCTGCCGTAAACTTCAAAACATATCGAAGGCTGATGGGACCTTTCAAATTATTTTGATGCTAGATAAATAGTGTCATAATTTTGAGATGGCAAATCCTTTCCATCTCTAGAAATGATCTTATTGTTATGGGTTTATACTATGGCCCATGTTCCAAGGCAGATCAGTTCTTATATATTTTTTTGCACTGAAGTAATGCCATTAAGTTTTTAAGCTTTTCATTTCTAGCTGAGTGAGATTAGGGGCAGCTGACCCTTTTTGGCATTATAATACATGGACACTGAACTTTGTGTAGATCTGTTGGAAGAAAGATTAATTAACAAATGTTATAGCTGTAGATAGCCTACCAAAGATAAATTGTGTCACATTGCTGTGATAGCTTTCTCTGAGTTTGTGATCAAGAGAAATATAGTAGTGTTAATTCATTAAGATTTCTGCAAAATGTTTAATACAGTGGTATGTGAAAGAAAACAATTTGGGCTGAAGAAGATATGGCACAATAAATGTAAAGAAATGGCTAAGGAAACGTTGCTGAGAACTGAGCTGAAAGAACCACCAAGGGACAAGAACAGTAACTAGCAAAGTTTATTAATGATCAGTCTTTTGACCTATGTGAACATTTTTATTTGTAGCCACAGCAGAAAATCTGTGCAAATACAAAGTCTTTATAAAGAGACAGAAAGCTGAGAGGCCTTGACAGTTCAGAGAAGGAGTGACCCTGTCAACAGGAGAAATGGAAAATGGATAAAATGAAGTACTAATAAACACAAGGTCATGCAGATGTTTTTTTGCTCTGAGCAGTAGGCTCATCAGCTGGAAGTAAGAGAGAAGTGTTTTGCTGAATCTCATGATGATTGACAAATGCTGGGGCTCTTCAACAGCGGGGACGGGAAGTATTCCCTGAGATGTTCTCCTGGATGTTGCATCAGGGGAAGCATATCCAGGAAACATGTGGGATTCCTGACTCCTGTTGTACAAGGCACTGGGGACATCCAAAAAAAGACAGAATCCCGAAGAAGGGAAATTAAATTGAGATAGGAAATGGGGAATAAAGGACTGTGTCTTTAGTTTTAGCAAAGCTAAAACTGAGTAGGGGTATATTTCTCCCTGATAAATATATTATCAGGGTAAGTGGTGACAGAGAACTGGTTAAATTAGGGGTGTATTGAATGCCATAGGAACAATTGATAGAAGCCGACTGAATAAATGTTCTTTGGAAAAGGGATGAAGGTTTTAATAATGTGAAGTTTTGGAGCAGCTTTCCAATAGGAGTCACAGGGGCAAGAAAACTACCTGGTTTCAAGAAAAAACTTGAGAAATTTATCAATGAGATTGTGATGTTGTGATATCAATGAGATATGATGTGTCAGACGTAGCAGGGGATGACCTGGGAGGACTCTTCCAGTCCTATTTCCTATGTAAAACTATTCAACAGAGCCCCTGGTCTCCAGAGTATTTTTTTCTGTAAAAAGACTTCAATAGCAAGCTAGGGAAAATGGCCTTTCCTTTGGATTCTTTGTTTGCCCTTGTCTATACAGAAGACATAGATCCGATCAAAGTGCCAATGAATCTTGTGGTAGGTTGGATGCAGATCTCTATTATCTGTGTGACAATACCTTTTGGAGGTCCTGCTCATTACTGGGGCCCAGCTACTTTCCATGACCTGACTTTTATGATCCCAGTTCATCTCTTAGGTAAATTCATCTGAAGCTGTTTCCTTGATAGACCCTTTAATATTTTATAGGTTTCTTACAGTTCTTGTATTCTTGTAATCTTCTGAGGTCCTTCAAAGCAAGCCAAACAATCTTCTGCCTTTCACAGTGCCATCAGCTAGCCAAACCTATGAGTAGATCCCTAATTTTCCAAGATAAGATCAATAGCCAGTCACCCTCCGCTATCCTAAAAAGATCTGGCAACTCAGTCTGGGTGTAGCAACTGAAAGAACTGTTAATAATGGATGATGACTGACAAAACTCATAGGTGTGAAAGGAGATTTACCAGGAGCATGGTGTTCATGCCTAGTGTTCATTGATTGACAGCCCCACCAGGTTAGAGGTTACCCACAGAATACAGTCTTGATGGCCTAGGATGAAATGTTCCCCCTGACCCTTCTGTAAGCTGGTGATACAAAGCGCTGGCTAACATATCATTAACTTGCAACACCACGATGATGGGATTAAGACCCAGAGGGCTTTATCTCTACCTTATTAATGGCAATTAAAAGCTGCGTGACAGTTTTAAAACTTGTTGATGTAAAGAAAGTTAGTGCCTGTCTTATAGTGGTGCAGTAAATAATTGTCTGGTTGCCTGGCTTTTCGTAATCTGCCCATGCAGCTGTATATTATCATTATTTTGCTGCAAATACAGCTTTTCGATTTATCAACAAAAGAGCAGGTAAGGCTCTATGTAAATAATGATGAAGGACACTTCCAGGTTGGATTTTTTCCCATTTAGATTGCTGAGCATGAAAGAAGCAGAGGATTTTCAAAACTAATGACAGTATCTGTTAGAACTGTTTTTCAAAGCCTAGTTACCCCCCAAAAATGTTAGCCCAAATTTTAGTTACTGCAAACTTCACCTGGCTAATTCATAGGGCAGGTATTAAAAACTCGTTGCAACCTTCTTTATATGAAAAGGTATATTTATTGCTTCTTGGGTGTTTGCCATTGTTGGAGCTGTACTGATTTCGTGGCAAGGAGTTCCATATCTTTTGGCCTTCTGAATTCAAAGAAATGTGATTACTTTCAGAGCAATTTGGTGAGTGCTGTGGACTAGAAATAGCTCTCTTCTGTGCTGCTTCTGTTAAAATCTCCACCTAAATTGGAGAGAAAGGATCAACCCCAAATACGTGCTCTATCTGGAAAGTCATGTTTCCCTCAAACATTTAGTGGCAGTTCTTGTGCTCCTGCATATCCTGATTAACTTCTCTGGTTGTGACATCTCACCTTTCGTGCAATGTTTCTGAAACACCTTCCTCACTTCTATTTTTCTGTGCAAATGTGCATTAGGTGCTGTTTCATGAGAACTAGCTGTCATGGTGTTGGGGGACCTTGTATGCTGCAAATCTCTCTTGATCTTTTGGGAAGCATAGTCAGGTTTTTGCTTTCAAGAGCTAATCTTAACTCTGTGGAGTGACAGAGGGGAGAAAAAGGTCATCTGTGCAGCTGTCAAAGACACTTCTCCCCACTTTCTCCCCAGCAAGCAAGAGGCAAAGACACTAGGTCTGCCTTCCTCTGTATTTTTACTGCATTTTTTCCTCAGACTTATAGATGCTGGAGAACCTTTATGTAGTTGGTGTTACTCTTGATTGCTTTCGGACTAGAGAACAGGACTCCCAGCTTTTGCCACTGTTGTTATTTCAGAGGTGGTGGTGGCTGTGGCAGTCTACAGTGGCCTGTGTCTGGCTGTGCCACTCCAGCTGTGCCACACTGGCTGCAGGACTCCTGCTGGGTTCTTCCTTCTCCCAGCTCTCCAGAAGCTGTGGGACTGGGAGACGTCACCTGTCATTTCAGCCTCTTGCCACTCCAAGGCAGAGATTGCCTTACACTTGTAGTTTATACAGCCCCAAGCACAATGTCAGCGTTACACATTAATTAATAATAGTGTCTTATATTGCTAATCACTTAATTATAAATTATGTCTGCTGGTTATGCCTGCCATCACGTATTACTTTGTAGTTACATAGATATACACATAGTGTATCTGGGCTTTTGTAAATCAGCTTGTAGTTGTTCAATGATACAAAGGCTATGCCAGCACATAAATCCGATGTAAACTGCTAATCATTTTTAAATGAAGACAAAGCAATCTGAGTTTTAAATCCATAATGCAAGAGAATTACAGTGCATGTGCCTGAAATTTAGGAAGAGAACTTGCTTTGCAGACGTTTCAATTGTAAGCAAAATTCTGACGTTATGCGCATTACATGGTATTTTACTGAAATCACACTCAGTGGCAGATTTGCATAAATGAATGTATTGTATTTTTTATAACTGTGAAAGCTTTAATTACCTAAACTCTAATTAGGCTTGCATTTTTTAGAAAACACAAGATATTAGCTTATTTTGTAGTTGGCTCAACTTTAATGTTTTCCCACATTTGTAACTCATATGCAATATAATACTATAAAAACACAGGGAAAACACAGAGATGAAGGCATCCCTGGAATTTCTGGAGCTGATTGGTTGCTTCTCCTGTTGGTGCATTTAAACCTCAATGCACTGAAATTTTCTTAACTGCTGCCCTAGGGCCAAAATCACACCGAATATAAATTTGTTGCAGACAGATTTGGTAGTGTTGCATCAAGGATGAATCTAAACAAGTATATTTGATAGTTTCTAGGAATAAAGGTGTGTGAAAGGGAGTTGTTGATGATATTGTTTTATAGTGGAATTTGTTTGGTGAACTCTTGCCGAGTTCTATAATGTTTTTTTGTAGAGCAAGATGACAGTACTGTCTGGGTACTTGGCCTGCTGGGATTGCAACAAAGATTTAGGCACACAATACAGATTTTAAAAAGTTTGTCCCAATAGGACTTTCACTTGGCACCTAATGAGTCACTGTGGAACCTGGGGAAAAACAAACCAGATAAATACAACTACCATTAATTGTTATTCTCCCTTTTGCCTTACCTATGACAGAAGTGCTAGTGCATCTTCTGTTAATTCTGCTGAATTTGCTTCCATATGAACACGACTCTTGTCTCTCTGTTGTGTCGTCCAGATTTTCCCCTTTCCTGTGTCGTAAAGTTGTGGCAGTTTGCTGTGTGTTTGTCACTGTGTGGGCAGGTTACTGTAATGTGCTCAAACAAAGCTACATTTCCAGGCAATTGAGAAGCCTATGTTGGATCAGAGCATCCAGCCCAGCACTCACTGGGACATGCTGCTGGGAGCATGCTGCACCTCTGTCCTCTCTTGCTGCTAAGGCAGGTCTACATGCTGTTGATGTGCTTGTTGTGGTGTGTAGCCTTCCAGATGCTCAGGAGTGCTGCTTTTCTAAGTCAGAGGGAGGTGAGGATGCCTCACTTCTTGAAGGACTGTGTTGAGACAAATTGTATAAATCCTCTAGTTTTATTGCAATATTTCTGTCAGGTGGAGCCAAATAGCACCTCAGCCCTACCATTGCCAGAACTGGAAAAAAGACACTATTAATATCTCACCCATTATTATTACTGAAGGTTTCAGCTATATTTTGTCAGGAGGAATAAAAAAAAGACCAAGGAGCATCATATGTATTTCTGCATTTTCTCCTCCCTTACTTTTTTTAGTCCTTGAGCAACTTGCAGCAGAAAGATTTGAGGAATTCTACAAATGAATTGTATAGATGAAAAGTAAGAGATGTAAACACTTAGCATCTACAGGTTACATTTCTTGTTTTCTTCTCTTCTCAAACCTCAAGGCTCCCTTTTTAGAATGCTGACTGTGCCTTTCATTTAAGTAATTATAGTGCTCTGGGAAACACAATTCTCAGTGCAACACTGGTGGGGATATATCACAGTTTGTGGTATGTTACTGCATTTGTGCTAAGTGACACCAACTGGAGTGATGGAGAGCACATTATTAAAAGTGTCTTTCTGCTTTCTTATACATCATAATATTGTCCTAAACATTGTATTTTGAAGGCATGCAAATACCTGCAATTGCAAGGTATCACTCAAGCTTCTGTGCCAGGGCAGACCTATGAGTGGATTAAGTGGTGTCAGCCCTGCTTAGATCACACAGTGTTCAGAGGGACTCTAAATTCAGAAACCTCTGTTTCCCATTCCCGGTCACCTGCATCACATCTCTGGATATTTTGGAGGCTGTGTCTGTGTTTATGAGTGCAGCTACCAGAAACTCCTGACATGCTCCTGTGTAGAACCACATGTGTCCATGCTTGAGCTCTGAAATTCTGGCCTTCAGCTGGTGTAGATAAAGCTATTGGGAAAGATGGTCTTGGATAGCATGTAGTGCACAAGGATATCCACATTCTGTTGTTTCATGTGGGCCGTGGTCTTCTAAACTCCTCCTAAGGGACTGTGAATGTAGTCTCAGACCCACAAGAGGAGTTGTACCTGATTGCTATGAACCTGGACAGAATTCTTCTACAAGGGGCGAAGCATCAGCAAACTTAAATAAAGGGTGCAAAGTACCTGTCTACCTTTTAGGTTCTTAGTCCCTCTCAGCAAATGAGTCCTTTTGTGTCATATCCTCCTGCATTAAGATACTAAACAGCATGGATAAAGATGGAGAAAGAGAATCAGGCCTTATGGTATGTTATTTGACATTGATATTGCATATGTTACTGTTTCCAGACATTTTCAGATAGACATAGGAAATGGATGGACCTTTCAATTCAGAATACAGGAAACACGTATGTTTTGAAGAAGTAGTAATAGCGACATTTTGTGTTTAAGTGGAATCTTTTTTGTAAAACCAGAAATGAATATCAAATGGCACAGTCAGCTTGAAATCTGTATAAACAAGTGAATTACAACAGTTTGAGTTCCTAGACCTTCTTCTTAGACCTCCCAGTAACTTTTGGGTATTATGGTTTCCAATTCTTCTTGTTCTTAAGTAGTTTTATTTTCTTTATTGTGTGAAAAGTGGCAACGAAAACTTAGTTATATAATGAGAAAGCACTGAGTGGACCAGGAACTAGTCCGTCAAAAAGCAGACACCTTAGAGAAGATGGTATTAGAGAAGACTGTTCCACCCTTACTACCAGAATTTTGTTTGCAACCACGTGTACAAGAAAAATGAATAAGCTCCAAGAAGAAACGCTTGATCCAGTATTTAAGTTTCAGCCACGGCACTGGAACATTTGGGTTGATATCTTTTATCCCCACATAACATTTGCATTTTCTGTACCAGTTCTGGCAAGGTCTTTTGGCCCCATTGCACAGATACAACACTGAGTGCCACAGTAGCAAACGTCACAACACCTTTCATTTTCCTTTTCTCCTACCTTAATTCCTTCATCTGTTTTCTGGTAGGATTAGATCCTATACATAATCCCTGTCTCAGGCAGGATGACAGGAGAAGACACTCTTCATGCTTCTTCTTAAAGCAATTCTTGTTGTAAAATTCAGGATTAATGGGGATAGAAAAAGGATGTAAGAAAAGTCTAACTCTAGCACAGTAGTTAGCACACCTATGTAGGAAAGGAAGGCTGTGTGGCAAAGACTGTGAAACACATAATAGAAATCCAATGCTGCCATTACTGCTAGGTGTGCCTTCCTCCTGTAGCCCTGGTGTACAGGAAATGGAGAGTTTTATGGAGATGGTTTTGTATGGGAACCCCTTCCCGCAGATGTTCCAAAGGTACCTGTAAGACCGGGCTGATCTTCTGAGGTAGATGGAAGTGTGTGGGGGCCTGCAGGGCAAAAGTACTTGATCCCCATTGAGTGACTGAGCCTTTTCAAGACAGCATTTTCTAGCCATGCATAGAAACAAAATTGTGGAAACTGGGCAAAATGTAATGCAATTGATTGATGTGCCAAAAGACTTCTGGGTGTTCCGAGGCTTATATCTTTGCCATGCAGGCGGGTTATAGCTTTCCAAGCACTGTTGTGGGTCTGGTCCAGAAGCATTGAGTTTTCCACCAGTAAACTGCAGATAGTGTCCCTGTCTCCCCAAGGAGTTCAGTGTTTGCGCCCCATTATCAGATAACTAGTTAACATAAAAAGGACAAAGAGAAGTTTAACAGTATCCCTTTCAGACTGCAAGCTGCTAGGAAAATATAATTCCAACTTGATGTGGGATGTTTTGACGGGCAGAGAGGTAAAAGGCAACATTTCAAAACTGTAGGTAATTTGTGAGGAGATGAATTTGTGATTTTTCCAAACTTGGTTCTGAATGGTCCTGAGAAGCCAATAGGAACTACTGATTCCCAGGCTTTCTGAGATCAGACCCTAGGAGCTGCACCTGAGTCCCCTAAAAATGGAAGACTCTGAGATCAGTGTGAGAAAAAATTTTGGCGGAGTACCCTATGTCACACAGTGGGCTTGTGCCGAAGCCAGGGCCCAGCATCCTTTCTCCAAGTTCTCATAACAATAAGAACAACCTCCTCAGCAATTGCCTTACAAAAGGTTTGAACATCAGGTTACCCAGAGACATGAGCAGATAGTAGAGCAGTGATGTACAAATGAAAGTCCTACACTTTGACCTCCAACCACATGAAGCCCCATTACAATAAATATCCAACAACACATCCCTTTCCACACCACATGGATGCTGCCTTAGGTACAAAGGTACTAAAATGACTGTTCCATGTAATAAAACATGGTGGGAGAAATTATGAAGTATAAAGTGAGGTTATTGCCTTCACTGCTAATTAAAGTTTACTGTATCTTCTTGCAGCTTTGTTTAATGGGCTCCTACATATCATGGGGTGTTTCTTTAAAGAAATAAAAGAAAGCTCTTTTTAAGGTCACTCACTTGACCTCAATTCATTGTGTTGTGAATGCGGTATTGTAGTAGCACATATTGTGTGGGGTACAACACCATGTGCTGCTCCAAGACTCCTGTGGTAGCTAAGCACAAAGGGCTGCGTTAACGATGATGTGTCAGCCTTAGCTTTGAATTTCCTTGCTTGAGTGCTAGTTTTCATTACTGACACATAATACATGGTGTTAACCATTTCAGCACTGAACTGTGCACAGGGACACACCACCATTTGTGCTTGGAAATGGCCATTTCTGAAGCGCCAATGATCTGAGGTGCAATTATTATTTTATTACTTAATGGCACCAATTAGGGCAAGCATTGTCAACTGGCACACAATGATCTCAGCACCACAGTGTGATATAACTATTACAATGAGTATCATAGCCTGATACTTATGTCATATAGGGAATAAAAAGCTTCAGGTTTTTTTTTTTTTTCTGATTTGGCAAAAAAATCTGTATTCTGAGGTTTTCGCTTTATTTCTTTGTGCCTTCATTTTCTCGTCAAGATAAATTCTGTAAAGCTCTTTGAATATTGCTAGTACTTTATGCAACGTTTCCTACCACAAAAAATTCTTAGTAGTAACTCGTATGGCTCTGTTCTTTGATGGCTAAAACCTTGCTTATTTTCTGTTTTCTCTTCAATCCTTTTCCCAGACTGCTAGCTGAGTCTAGATCCGTGTTTACATCATACATCTCAAGCTGCAGCTGCTGTGGACTCTCTTGTTTGGTGGAACTCTGTTACTTTGGTATCTTGGCTCTTTATCTGGCTCGGGTTGCTTCCTCCTCAATACATGTTCCACTCATGAGGCGGGTGATCCAAAGCCCATTGAAGTAAATGGAAAAATTGCTGTTGATTAAATTATTTCACATCTGCACTCCCTGGCTCTACCAGCTTCTTCTATTGTCCACACATCCTGATTCACAAATGTTTTAAATGACAGCTTTAGGAACATGAAAGCCTTTGGGGCAATGGCCTAAAGAGACAGCAGAGGGTGAAATTTGTGAGCATTATAATGCTAGAGCTGTAGTGCTTCCATTAGTCAGTGCTGAGCACCAACTGAAAAGCCTGCCTCAGTCAGGCAAGGAAGGCTTGCATTCACACACTCAGGCACACAGGCAGCCCCCATATCAGAGTGTAGTTCATCAGGAGGATTGTTTCTTTCCAAATGCAAACGGAGCATCAACTATGCTCGTCTTCCAACCCTAGAATTCACTGGGGGAGAAACTGCGAACACGTGGAGGGAGGAAGCCATTTCCTGTACCTGACCTGTTCCTAGGATCACAGATTCATAACAAGAGGGTGCACACACACTTCATTTAGGTGCTGCCTTCAGTTACTTCTTTAAAGTGACTCCTTGTGGGGACCTTTTGTAGGACAGTTGTAATTTATACTGGAATTTCAGTGGACTTCTCAGAATGGTTAAAATGGCAGTGAGAGGTATCAGTGGACCTCATTTTCAGATGACAGCAGTGGAAATTCAAGCACACTTTCAAAATGAAGGGGCTGTTTACCACTGTAATATTTGGAAGCAGTCAGGATGCCATGTACAATTATGGCAATGTTGGATAAAGGTCACACATACTTATGTGCCCAACAACTCAAATATCATTCCCAAGGTTTTCTCATTTGATTTTTCCCCCTCTTTCCCTCCTTTGCCCCTGTGCCTGCTTTCTCTTGAGCTGAAGTGTTATTCCAAGCACAAAGATCATGAGGTAATTACATATAACCAAGCCCAGATGTGGGGATAGAAATTCAGCACTATGAGCTCACCTGTCCTTAGAAGAGAGTTTATAAACATTTGGAAGCTGTTTAAAAGCATTTACCAATCTTTTTAAGTTTGTTGTCTTCTGTTAAGACATGGATTCAGCTTTACCAATGAACAGATGCTGGTTTGTATGCCTAAATTATATAACTTTGTACCAAACCTGTCTGTTTATTACTAAAAGAATAGCAACATCATTAGAGTTATAAATATAGTTACCATGGAAACCAGTTTATCATAATTGGTTATCCTTGTTTCATTCTTTATCCCAGTCTCTTTCTGTTCTCTATCCCATGGCACCTGACCTTTTTCCCCCCCCCCCAGTTAAAAGATAAGATAAACTGCTATCAGACTGGCTGACTTGTTGATCTCCTTCTTAATAGAGGTGGATATATCTTGCCTACAAAATTTAAATCTATGTTTTCTTTCATTTTCTATTTTAGTTTTTGGGGTTCTCAAGGGAATCTGTCTGTTTATTGTGCCCAAGGTATTGAGAAGTGACTTGGATTTCTAGTATTTCCAAATTCATGTGCTGTCACTACAAACACAATTGAGGAAAGAGGAAGCAATTCTTGGCTAACAGTTGGGGTTAGCTCCTCTGAAATGGTAAAAATAGTCAAGGAAAAGATGTAATATCCTGTGGTAGAGGAAGGAAAGAACTTGGCTTTCTTTGCCAGGGCCTTGAGGCATTTCTTTTCTACAGCAATTGTCTGGGGTGATTTTGTTGGGTGTCTTTGGTCCTGATTTCCTAACCATGTAGCAGGTGTAAGCCATGCCATTGATGATATCAATGACATTATTTGCACAAACTGAGTGAAACACTTTGTTCTGTGAGGGTTGATAGGAATGGCCCCTTTCCTTGAATTCTCCTGCATTGTCATTTTATTAAGATAGGTGAAAGCTTTAGCTTTAACTGAATGTCACATCAATTTTATTATGTCTGTAGGCGTCTTTGTTTTTAAAATTCATGACAAGTTCCTTGCAATACATTTTTACTACATTACAGCCACCTGTTCTACCTTGGTGGGTGGCTGTAAATCTGGGACTGTCCTTTCGTGTGCGTGTACATGAATGATTGTTTCTTTATGCAGCATATTAGGAGCTTCCAAAATATATTCATAGCCTGGACCATTCTGGGGGGACATGTGCGTGTTTTATGGATCGGCTTTCATTTTCTGCTCCTGCAAAAGGATCACATGGGGTCCCAAAGGAAAACTTCTTGTCCTTCCCATGGGCCACCATATGCATTTTATCCATTTCTAGCCACAGTCAGTTCACTTGTACTGTATGTAGCCATTAAAACAGTTTGCTCCTAGATCAGCTTCAAATAAATAATTTAGGTTGGTGTGATTCTTGACATACCTTTACATTTTATTGTCAATATCTGGCTTACTGTGTGTTAGGAAAACATGAAAGCACTTCCTTAATGTTCCTTTGGTGTTTCTGGGGTTGGATTCAGCAAAAGACCTCAGCTTCCCTGGAGCTGCAGACAGATTGGGGCAGGACTCCATTTCCTCTCCCTAAAGGGAAGCCCACTTCAAACTGTTTTTCAGTGGTGCAATTGACTTGTGGGGGTGAGGTGTTGAATGTGAACTCAGGTGTTGAATGTGAACCTTCTGTCCCTCTTGTCTGGGTCAGGCTTGGACCAACCATCTCACATCCATGTGCCTGAGTTTTCTAATTTTCAAATGGAGATATTGATATTTGATATTTGCTCTCTCCTTTTTCTCCTTCTGTCAGCTTAATTGCTATCCTTCATGGTGGTGTTACACCTGAAAAATCTTGTAAAGCTGTTTGCTTCAATACTGTAGCTTTTTGATGCCGTTCAAGTGCTGGAGGCCTAAAAGATAAGTGCATTTATTTAATGGGATGAATTATAAATAAAATAACTCAATACATTATTAGAACCCGGAGCTGATTTCACATAGAGGGTTACAGGCTTGTTTTGTTCATGGCCAATGGAAGCTCCTGGGGGCAGAGTCTTCTCCCTCTGTATATTTAAGAGCTGTAAAATAATATCATTATGCAGAGGCTGTCCAGTTCCTTGTACAATATTGTAACCCAAATTCGTGGGCCACATGGAAAGCTCGTGATGATAGAAAGCAGTCTCAAGAGTCAATGCTGCAGGCTAGTCTTTTATTAATCTCCTGCAAAATGAGGTCCCACAGCAGCAAATCACCCAGTGCTGACACATTTAGTGCTTGTCTTCCCTAGTTCACATAAGGCGAAGAGCTCTGCATTCCCATTTCTGAGAGAACGAGGTGCAGCATGCACTGTGTCTAAGGAAGAGGTTGGGTTTGCCAAGTGCACCAGATGAGACATTGATGAAATCCTGGGAGCGCCTGTGTACTTCTGGTGGTGTGGATTGTAAATCACAGTAAGGGATGTCGATGCTTTAATTATGTGTATGTGATGGTCTATGTGTTTGTGCTTGTGGGTTTTTTGTAAGTACGGTAAATGGAGAAGAGAATCTGGCCTGGCTCTGAGGCTGCTGCTGCTACTGGCGAGGCAGGAGAACATTTTGGCAAAGCAGTATATTTATTTTTTTTAAACCTCCCTCCACAGCCCCTCCTGCTGTACTATATTTTTCTTTTTTTTTTCAGGATTTTTTTGTGTTCCTTATCTGAGGTGCTGCTGGGACTGGCCGTGTGCTGCAGCTTAGTGAGCTCTTTCCCATTTATCTGGTGTGGTTCCCAACCTATGATTTAACAGTGGTGTGTGCAACAGAAAGAGAAAAACAATGTTTGATCTCCTAAAACGTACCTTAAGAGCAAACACACATGCATTGATGAAGGTATCAGCTGGGTTCTGCCTACAGTTATGTCAAACAAAGTATGCTAGGAAGTGCCAACTTTCCTTTTGTGCTGTGACACCAAGCGCTGCCAAAAGATATTAAAAAGCTTGCGTGAACTAGGTGATGGCAGCTGTAACTATCTAAGTTATTGCCTGGCAGCTGTAATGCTTCTTCAGTGCTGCTGGCTGCTTTTTATATTTGGTTCCCCATTTGTTTGCCCTTATTCTAGCAACCGATACCACCAAAGCAGGCAATCAGTGTGTTACAGCACATGGCCACTTGCTACTGCAAAATAGGCAGCTTAGTAGTGGCAATTGAGAGACTCTCATGCAGCAGCTGATATAAGTCATATTTCTTTTGGAAGAGAACCAACCTAGCTTTTTTTTTTTTTTTGTTATGTGTCAGTGTGAATCCAAGAAACCTTAGATGAGCTGATGGCAAAAGGCAAACACACACACATGCACGTACACACAGACATTCACATGCATACACACAAAAAAATGCAGCTTTCCGTGTTCGTTCCGTGTTGGCTCTAAATGTGCTAGAACAATATAGCCAGCTCCCAGCCCCTGCCAATCCTACATCTGCTCTCTAAAACCTCCAGCAAATAAGAATTACTGTGGGGTTGTTTAACCAACGCTTACAATATACACACTTTTCATTTTTCTGTCGCTTCTATCTGTACACTGGTGGCAAAGGTTTGAGAGATAATGGAGAATGATACCCACTGGGCACTTGCTTTTTCAGTGCTGTGAGGTGGGCAGTAGCCACCTAGATCTCTCTGCTGGCATGATTTGGGGCAATATGAAATGTTTTTCATTGCTGTGAGCTTTTGGGAAATTGTTTGTACAGTGGGGAGTGGGTTTCTGCTGTTTTTAGGGTGTTTTTTTTTTTTTTTTTCTGAGGGGAAGTCTTTATATTGTGTGTTCTTCTTTTGAGTTTCCTCTTTTCGGTCATCTCTTAAATAATTCCTATCATTCATGGGTGTAATATTTCTGGCAGACATGTTGTTTCTTTTATCCTTTATCAGACTAGTTTTGAAAGTCCTGCAATATGATAATATTTTTGCAGCGTGATCAACCTCAGAGCAATTTCTCCAGCATGGAAAATGGACTGAAGTAGTAGTTACATCTTGCAGAGGATAGGGCAGAAGATCTCAGTTGAGCTTTTAGATTTTTCTTCCTTTTCTGTTTAGGCTCAGCTGTTACGGAGACCTGAGACAATTGCATGTTGTCTCACAGTAATAAGACACCATAATAATTCTTTCCACCAAAGAGTCCCAAAGCATTCATGAGTGTTTAATTACCTATTCCATTTCACAGATGAGGATGCTGAAATGCAGAGCAGTTAAGTGATGTGACAAAGGACACCTAGGTATTTGATAATGTAACTTGAAAAAGAAACATCATGTTATTAATCCATTTTACATCACAGAGACTGGACTGTTCTTACCATCATTGTGACTAAAGAAATCTGCATGGCTTCAGAGCCTTGCCTCCAAATTAATTGCTTAAATGTTTTTTTTTTTTACCCTCCAATATGCTGTGAGTTTGCAAATCCCCAGTTAACTCTGAATCTCTTTTGTCTGCATATTTTACAAGACAAATCATCACTATTACTTCAAAATGCTGGAGAGTTTTGCAGAAAGTCGTCTAAATGGTAGTGTGTTGGTAGGACTAGGGGGAGACTCACATCTGGCATTACAGATTATATCAATTCTATAGTGAGTACTCTGATGCTAGGAAAGACTTGTGCTGACCTTCCAAATTTTCGCTGAATGTATCTCTGTAAGGAGAGATTTCTGGAAAAACATAATTCCTACCTTCTGTTGCAGAAGTCATACCTGTCTGCAGTAGTGAAGCATGCCAAGGAAGAGGGGGTTTATTTTGAGAATTCAGATGAGTTCTGCTAGTTCAAAATTCTCTTGGACTAGGTGGAAACCTGAGCATGCACAATAATTTCACGTGGAAAATCTGGCATAGTTTGAGGAGAGAAATCACCTGTGGGGTCTGTGAAGCAGCCCTAAGTTGCTTAATCTCATGCCTGTCATCTTCCAGAGGGTTTTCTTTGCTGAAATAAACTGACCTGTTCTCTAACTGCCCCAGCACTTGCATTTTTTCTGTTCCTTTTGTGTATAGAAAGCAATGCTCATGAGTCAGATGTGTGTGGGCAACTGCTCCCACAAAGCAACAGTGGGATGAGCCTGTGCCTTGCAGACTGCACAGAGAGTTTCCCTTTATATCCCGCACATATCAGAGGGACATGGGTGGAGACACCCAGCTGTAGGTTCTCAAACCACTCCTAGAAGCAGAAGATGTTCTTTACCTCTTGATGTTCTTGACTGCTCACAGAAAATATGTTCTTCTCATTCTGCCCTTCTCCTCCACTCTGGTGAGGCCTCACCTGGAGTACTGAGTCCAGTTCTGCAGTCCTCAGCACAAGAAAGACATGAACCTGTTGGAGCAAGTCAGGAGGTGGCCACCAGGATGATTAGAGAGATGGAGCACATCTCCTATGAGGAAAAGCTGGGAGAATTGGGATTGTTCAGCCTGGAGAAGAGAAGGCTTTGGGGTGACCCAATTGTGGCCTTCCTGTACCTGAAGGGAAACTACAAGAAAGATGGAGCGGGACTTTTTACAAGAGCCTGTAGTGACAGGACAAGGGGAAATGGATTCAAACTAAAAGGCAGTAGGTTTAGATTAGACTGTAGAAGGAAGTTCTTTGCTGTGAGGGTGGTGAGACACTGGAACAGATTGCCCAGAGAAGCTGTGGATGCCCCATCCCTGGCAATGTTCAAGGCCAGACTGGATGGAGCTCTTGAGGAACCTGGTCCAGTGAAAGGTGTCCCTGCCCATGGCAGAGGGGTTGGAACAAGATGACCTTTCAAGTCCCTTCCAACTCAAACCATTTTCTGACTCTGATTACCACTCTCAACTTAGAGATTTGAGGCTCCTGCTATCTATTTACAGTTGGTCACCCACAATTGCTGGTCTGTTCATCAGATCTTGTCTGAGATGTTTTTAAAGTAGTATTCTATCATCTAAATTAATTACCTAAAAGAAGATGTTCAGTAGGGAACAGTTACCTGGTTTAGGTTTTTTCCTTTGTCTTTTTGACACTGTTGCTTTCTCTAAGGTCATAGAATAATCCAAATAAACTTTCACCATTACTTGCCATTGCCAAATGCAAAATTGGTTACTTGGAACCTCTTGTATCTCCATTTCTTTCTCTCAATAATACCTTAAAATCAACCATACAAATGCTTTCTTCTGACACTCATACCATTGTCAACCACAATGCATAAATTTTTTTTTTTTTTCTGGAGGCCTATTTGAGCTGTTCTTTTCCTCAAGAAATGCATGTGTGTGTATGTGTGTAATGGAAATGCTGACAGACCCTTAACTATAACAGCACGAAAGGCGCCACTAAAATAACAGTGGAACAGATGCTGTCACCACTGCCCCTGGTGGGGAAAGAAGATGAAACAGAAGGGCATTAGAGTTGGTGGATGGCAAATTAATCCTATTGTACTAGCAGCTGCAACCACCAAGATGCTCGCATTCATGCTTAGACACTTCCAGTACACCAAGCTCTAGTAGGGGTGGTTGGAAAGGATGAGGCAATGAAAGGTCACTGGAGCTGTTTTCATCTGAACAAGAACAACAATAATAATCATAAAAAATGTTGGTGAATGTTCTCTACTGTGAGTAGGCTCTTTTTACTGTGGCAGCCCAATCTATCAATCTGGTATTTTGAGACTCAGTATTTCTCGAATGCTGAAGTATAACGCCAATGTAATTTTTGTTTTCTTTTCCCCCTGCAACCAGGCTTCCATATGCTGAAACTCTGATTTTAGATCTCTTTTTAATGCTTATATTAGCAGGAAAAAAAAAATCACTGTTATTTTTAAACAGTGAGTAAGAAAGTTATAATTTTCATTCCTAAGACAATCTGGTTGATTTTGTGGGGGTGTTGTGGAAATTGAAACTCGGAAAGACCTGTCACCTTAAATGGTTGGATTAAAAAAAAGAATCTTATTTCCAATGGAGTGAATGGTGTAAATCAGAATTTAGGGGCTCAATTTATCTCTACAGGATTTTTTTTTGGTGAAAACTTGTTGAAGGGAGCTGTGCAAACAATAGCTTGTGTAAGCCAAAGCTGGCATCTAGCAATTCTTAACGTCTGAATGAAAGTGCTTTTTTTTTTTTTTCCCTTCACAGTACATGTTGCCAAGAAAACAAGGAGTAGTTGCTTTAAGCATTTACAAATGGTAATGCACCAACAGCTGGTCTCAATCCAACTGAGCTATTGTAGGGGTATTAAAAAGACAGGCCAGAGTTTGAGATCTACTGCCAACCTCCCTTGCAGAGTTAGGGAACATTTTACTTGGAAAAAAAGGTCTTCTCTTCCTGCAGAGATCCACGGCTGTATTCTCCTGCAGAGCCTGAGCCCTGCCTGGCAGAGTAGGCAAAAATACATCGGTAGGCCAAATGCTTCATTGACATGAAAGTGTAGAATCTAATAGGTCTCCAGCTAGATTATTTATCTTAGTCTAATATTATAGTCTTCATCTGTGTTTTTCACATTTTGTTTGTTTGTTAGATGAATAGTTCCTTAATGTGGCTATATTTTTATCATTTTTCTTGCTTTCCTAGAAAAATTTTAGAAGTAAGTGAATATAATACCAATATTAAGGAAATTAAGTTAATTCTTCTGAATTGAAGGATTGTTCTAGAGGGGATTTAATCTGAGAGACTTTTCTACTTTCTGCAAAAAACACAATCTTTTCCCCATCCAGCAGGAACTGTAAAATATTTTTTGACTTCTAGGTTTGTAGGTAACTATAGTACTTTTTAAAAAATATAATTACAGATGAACTATGTTTACAGCAAATGTCCTAGAGAGAGCAATAAAAATTATTATTTTTCATGCTAAAGGCCTCTGCTATTAGCAGTACATTTTATATATGCTGCCTTTTCTGAATAGAAATGCAGTGTTTGGCTTTTCCCTGAAAGATAAATGAACCCATTTGTTGATGTGCCACACTTGAACTGGACATTTATGTGAAATAAAAGGGGCCAAATTAATTGTAAAATGAAACACCCTCCTCCGACGAAAACAGGCAAACAAACCATCACATGTGCAAATGTGAAAAACATACCTTTTTCTTTCTTTCTAGAGATACTTGCATTTCTAGGGTGTTCATAGATAGTGGCAGAATGCCCACTTGTTTAGGTTTGTATGTGTGTATTTATTTATTTTTTTACAATCATATGGCTTGGTTCTGTTTTCCAGATCTTGTCCAAGAGCTGCTATTCGAAATAAAAATGTTTGTATCCATTTCCTCATTAATCATTGTAATATAACCTGCTGCAGCTAAATGACAAAACAGATGCAACGATGAAAATTAAAAGTGATGGATACTTATCTTTGGCTATAAAAGCTGCTAACAATTTAGAGAGCTAGAGTCCCTTTTGGAGCTAGAATGTGGCAAATGAGAGAACAATAATGGGGCTAAAGAGTTTGCTGTTTGTAAACCAGATAACTATGGGGAGGCTGCATTGCTGTCTAGCACCTGTTTTATGTGGTTTGTCTTTTCTATTGAGTAAGATCAAGTGAGGTATTATTTTAAAGTCTGATATCTCTAGCATTGTTGGAACTGGATGTAACCTAACCCCAACAAAACTGCTGGAAACATGACCTTGCTTTTGTATGATGTTTTTAACTTGAAAATAGGCCTCTTTCTTTTTCTCTACCACACACACACTGGCTTGGCTTGTGAGGTTTTCCCTGCAAAATGGGTCCTTTTGCCTAATGAGAGCAGACCTATCCTGATATGAAATGTGCTTTTGAAGTGTAACACTCTAAATCTGAATTCCTTATGTTTTCTTTGTGAAAATGTCATTTTTTTCAATGCATTTTGTGGGGATAGTCACCCTAAAGGGTGTAAAAATACAAGGGTCAAAGTCTTACAGTGAAAATATTTATGGCAGCTCCCTTCATTCTTGTGTGCAGTCAGAAGCATTCTCTCATCCATGTCTATCTGCTCTCCTGCTGCAGCTGGGACTTTGTAGGCTGCTCTGTGACTTGGCTGTATGCTTCCAAAATGCTCATATTCAACTCTGAAATTGCAATCAAAACCTTCAGGTGCATGCAGTGGTTGTCCTGCATGAATATTTTTAAATGCACAAGGAAGCGTGTTCACGCACAAGGAAGATGTACCAATACTTCACATTTACCCATACGTGAGCAAGTTGGAAAGAAGGTCTCTGGGATCACAGAATCACGGAATGTTCTGGGTTGAAAGGGACCTATTCGGATCATCAAATTCCAGCTCCTGACCCTGCACAGGACACCCCAAAAGTCACACCACGTGCCTGAGAGCATTGTGCAAATGCTTCTTGAGCTCTGCCAGACTTGGTGCTGTGCCCACTTCCCTGGGGAGCCTGCTCCAGTGCCCAAACACCTTCTGGGTGAAGAACCTCTTTCTAATATCCAACCTAAACCTTCTCTGGCACAACCTCAGGCCATTCCCTTGGCTCTTGTCACTGGGAACCAGAGAACAGAGATCAGTGCCTACCCCTCCTCTTCCCCTCACAAGGAAGTTGTAGACTAACATGAGGTCTCCCCTAGTCTCCTCCAAGCTGAACAAACCAAGTGGCCTCAGCCACTCTTTGTGTGGCTTCACCTCTAGATCCTTCACCATGGTCATTGCCCTTTGGACACTCTGTAATAGCTTTATATCCTTCTTACATTGTGGCACTCAAAATCGCACACAGGACATGAGGTGAGGCCACACTTTTTTCTCTTGTGAGACACTCTGTGCTGACATGGGACGAAAAGCAGCATGGCAATACAAGTTCTGTTCATTGCTCATGCTCTGTTTCAGATGCAATTTCTCTGAATGTATTACTTTTATCCATGTGAACTCAGGTTTCTCTTGAAAATGTAAACTGACCTGAGACTGAACAAAGATTCTGATTTCTCTGTTGTCTTCTATCATGATTTATTTGTTTACTGCCTTTAACGATTTCCAGCTTTAGAAATAGAAGTACTGCCTTGCAATGAAGACAAACCAAAGCGAGGAAGGGCAAAGCAGCTTAGGGCATTTTAAACAGGCCTGGAAACCTTTTTCTCCAGATCATTAGTTGGATTCCACCCTGGGGATTCTAAGGTGATGAGTATTTACCTGTTGGTAAGGAAGAAGTGATATCAGATACTGAGTAAGAAAGAAGAGAATGATGTGCATAGGAAATTTTTAATAGGAAGGGGCAAAAAGTGACAGACAGAAGCAGAAGGCTTCTTCTTTTACTTCTTCATCGGTCACTAGGCTTCTTACACTGTTTTGATTCCTTTTGGATCAATTCCAAAGCTGCTTATTTCTCCATGTGTCACCTGTGGTCTGTTTGAAACATGCTGATGGTCTTACTCCTGGCTGCAAAACCAGAAAATCCTTCCTGAAAACAAGGAATAGGGCATTCCTCTGGATGTGCAGCAACCTGTGAATGAAGAGTGGAACAGTCACTCATGTTGACTTTAACTTCTGTGGGTGTCCCCCTTGCCATGGCAAGCTGCAGTAAGAGAGGTCATAACACCAGGCTTCTTCCCATTCCCATTGTGTCAAATCGTGCCTGCAGCCCCGTGTCAGCACCTGTGGTGCTACAGCCTGGGGTACACTCAAGCTTGGCTCCAATATCTCTCTGGGGAAAGAGTGCCTACTCCTGTACTTAGCAGCACTGCCTTGACTTGGGCGTAGTCAGAGAGAAAATCCTGATGCTTAGTGAAGGCTGTCCAGTGTTAGCTGCTGGTGGGTAGAAGTGTCTCTGCTGGAAGCTGCTGCACTCAGGTTCTGCTCCCCGAACTGAGAGCTAATGGCTTTCCATGGTTTTCCTGTGCATAACAGAAGGAGAATCTAAGTCACTTTGTAGTGTCCTTAAATCTTGGTGTATTAATCATGGTTGAGGTAACTTTGTGCACTAAACCAAGGCTTACTTGGCATCAACCAGTCCTGACCTGAGCTGGTTTCTTCATTCGCACTGTTGAACTGCAAATGTGCTGCTTCAGGTATTATGGCGTGAAGTATTCCTATGGGTTGATTATTTCTCTTATTTCATAAAATAAGTCCAAGCTAAATGCATCTTGTTGGCACTCTTGGGAGCCATCCCCTTTACGAGATCTTCTATCCTTTACCCAATCCCATAATTTCTGATTACTTAGTACAAGCAACCCCACTGAAATTAGCCTATGTAATATAGCAATATTGTTTAACTCTGGCTCATACAGGAGATTGTTTATAATATTATAACTAAGGTTGCCTTTTAGAGCTAAGGCTGATGATATTAGACTTTCTTAGTAGGCATGGGAAGTTTTCAAGGAGTAGTGTCTTATTTGTATTTTAAAGGCAGACCTTAAAAAATTTAGTCAAAATAAAAGCTCTTTTTCTTTTTAATCTATGCTCACTTTAACCCTCCAACTAATTTGGAGTTCATAACTCCACAGTGCAAATGAAAAAAAAAATCAGAGAAAATTGTAAATCCAGAGTTGTGTTTTCTCAGATTCAGCAGCAAATTGGAGCTGAGTATCCTGACTTTTAGAGCTTTTGTCCCCGTACAGGATATATTTTTGAGGACGGAGAACATTTCTGAGTACACGCTATGTGAGTACACGCTTAGCATAAGAGACATCCCAGATTTACTGGTGAGCTTTGAGAAGTCATAATATGAAGCAATAACAGCGTCACCTTTAGAAAACTCAAAGGCACCCCAAAGATTTACCCTGCAAGATATCAGCAATCAAGACTTTAGAAACTTTCTAAACTTCTGACTGTATTGTATTTAATAGTCCCTGATAGATTTATTTCTCCATTAATTTTTCTAATCCCTTTTTGAACTCATTTATACTTCTGGCTTTCACAACACCCTGTGACAGCAACTATCAGAATTTGTATTGCATGAATAATAATTTTAAAAAAATTTCTTCTATCTGATAATTTCATTGAATGCTCCCAAATCTGGGTATTAACATAATCATTCCTTGTTCACCTTCTTAATACTATTCATGTTTTTGTCAACTCTATCACATCCCTCTTTTGCTGTCTTTTTTTCCAGTCTGACGAGTTAATTTCATTCCTCACTGCAAAAAAGCTCTCCTGTGCCTATGGTCAGCTATTCCACTCCTCTTTATAATATTTCTATGCATTTTGTATCGTGAGATAGAGACTAGAAGTATTCAAGATGCAGGTGCATTGTGGATTTATCCAGCAAGATGGACGTTTTTTCATTCCGTTTTTCTCTCATTTTCTTTCCTAGCAATTCCTAAAAGCCCCTCTGGGCATTTCTGACAGCAGTTGCCACTGAGGTGACCTTTTATAATTATTCAAAGTGACTCCAAGATTTCTCTCCTGAGCAGTGCTGATCACTGTGTACCTATAACTCGTGTTATGCTTCCCCACATGTGTTAGTTGCCATTCACTACCACTGAGTTTCATCTTAGTTCATGACATCCTTCAGCAGCTCTTCACAAGTAGCTTCAGCTTTGACTGTTCTGAGCAATGCTGTATCATCAGCAAACTTTGTCACCTCGCTTGTACTGCTTTCCCAGGTTTTTTATGAGTATAGTGAAGGACATGCTTGAAACATTTTTGTTGGGAAAACTAATGTGCAGTTTTATTTCTATCATTAATTTCTTTTTCTGGGAATGCTTGGCTTCACTGCAAGGGGAGATGTTCACACTGTTTTGACTCAGTACTTAGTCTGTATGCTCATTGAATACTTCAATAAATTTGTGAGGCATGACTCATTTTTGCAGAAACTGTTGGCTCTTTCCCCAAAATATCGTATTTATATGTGTTTACTAATTTTATTCATTATATTGGTTTTCAACAATTTATCTGCGGCAGAGGTCGGGTTTCCTGATCTCTCATTCCTTCTGTCTTCTATGGAGCTCTTAGGAAATACAGCAATATTTTCACATTTTTTGCCTATTCTTTCTTCAGATACTGAGGCAGAATTGAGGTCTCGATTACAGGCCTCCATCAGTAACTTAGCAACATCTTTGTTTTGGAGTTCTTGAATACATATTTTCTAATCCAAGTGACTGCTTAATATTCATTTGTTGCTTTATTCTAAGGACTCTTCAACTCACCTTTAATTTCCAGTTTAAACTTTTTTTCACTTTCTTTAATAATTTTACATGAGCTTGGCTGAGGTAGCAGCTACTGGGGACCCTCTGAAGGCCTGGAAAACAGGAGGTGTTGTCCCCAATAAATTGGAAATGTTCTGGACTCTTTCTGGACATCTGTGCTTTCAAGGGTACTGATTACTGCAAATACTTTATTACTCTTGGCAATGTCTCCTGTCAGCCTTTCTGTGTTTCTGGGGGGATTTTGTAACCTCACATTCTGCTTGTACTTTTTGGGATCAATTGCGTTTATCACAAAGTGCTGTTTTGTCTGCTTCCTAAACACTTCAGCTGAGGCTAGAACATAATCTCTTTTTGCTTATGTTTTTCAACATGGATATTACTTTTTTTTTAATGCCTGTGTCTTTTTCCAACACTGTTGGAGAAACCAGTGTATTTTTTCATCAAACACTTCTCCAGTAAGCGATGAGTATATCTTGATTTGGGGTTTAATTCTGTTTCTTCTCTAGGCTGTCTTTACAGAGTTATTAACTATCTCTCTGTGGTTTGGAATACATCTCATTTAAATAAACAAGAGATCTGCACTGTTACGTGTTTTATATTTGTTTACATTGCATTGGTGTGAGATGGATCCCTGTCCAAATGTGCAAGGAGACTTTTACACCCCACTGGTATTCCATTCTTGGACCATGTCTTTGAAAATGTAACATTACGTGGTGAAAAGTAAATTTTTGAAACAAACTCCCCATTAGTTTCAACTTGGCTTCCGCAGTTATTTTCACTCCTAAGCAATGATACTAGGATTTAAATCAGCTGTACACAATTTCCAGCATCATCATCCTGATCTTCCCGCTTCATTTAGGGATCTTAATGAAAATGCAGTTGGCTGCTTCTCTTACATATAGACAGGACCTAATCATCCTGAAGACACATCTTTTGGCAGAGCAACTGATCTAAGTAAATCAGGATGTCTCTGATGTTGGTGGAATGATGATCCATGTTTTTACATTGATCAAATATCTGCTTATAGCTGTACATTACATCAAGCAAAGTCACGATGAATCTTGCCAAATAATTTTATGTTATTAAGAATTTCTAAAAATTCCCCATGTTTCACATACTTTGATTACCAGTTCAGACATTCTGTACCAAGTACATCAGGTATGTTATCACATGTCTTGGGCCAGTCTCTCACCAGACAAAAATGAATGGTGAAAAGCTTGCATTTTTAAAAAAATTATTACTCTTTGTCTTTTTTTTTTTAATTCTGGAAATTTTTGATGTTAAATTAAGCTTGTACAGCTTGCAATATCATAGCCCATACATTAACTCCTTGTAATACCCCATGGGAGTTAAAGACTAAGAGCATATTGTCAGATATCGACCCTCATTTAGTTTTTCTGTTCTGAAATAACGCCTTATGCAAATAAGTGAAATGTTTCTCTTTCTTAGGATGTCTTTACTAAATGTTTCTTATGTTCCTCAGTGCTGAAAGGAATGTTTTGACTGTTGAATGAGTAATTTTTCATGAAGCTTTTTTTTGCACTCCCAAATGACAGAAAGGAAATGCTTCCAACTGGGGTCCAGTGATACATAAAGAACATACATCTCAAGCTGGTAAGAAAAGGACTTCTCTGCCTATAAGATAATCTTGAATTTATTTGGGCTTCCCTGAAGCTTCTTCAGAGCCCATAAACAGGTCCTTGTTTGCCTTGAAATTGCTCTTTGTAAACTTGGTAATTTACATATTCCACTCCTGACAGGTGCTCAAGAATCAAATCTGACTTTGGCCTAAGGGATTCTGCCAATAACGCTGAGACTTATTTGAGAGTAGGCAAGTCTGTCTGTCTTCATACAGACATAGGAATGAGGAGGCATTGAAATTAAGTGATTTACAAGGGAAAATTCTGGTGATAATATTGATATTCATAGTTTCCTGGCTTTCAGTCCTGTAATTGGATCCGTAAGCAATTCTTCCTCTATCCTGTAGTTGTGCTATCCTGGCTAAAAATGAGGCCAAACCACGAGCCTGAATGTCAACATCCCCAGAAGTCAGGAAGGAGTCTCTCTGAAATACCTCCAGTGTGAAGTAAAATATGTACAGATCTCTGAAGAGCAGCTCAAGTTTTTATTTTCGCTACCAGTTTTTATTTGTACTATTTTTTTCTGATCAACATCTGAACTGTTTGATGTTTGTGGGTCTGGAAAGGAGCTGGAAGAAGTGAATAGTTGGTTGGTCACCAACCAGTGACTGAGTTGTGATGAGAAAAATTCTGATGATAACTCTTCAGCTGGGCAGCCTTGGAGGAAAAACAGATGAAATCACTTTGGCTAAAATGGATGTCTGTAGCTTCATTAAATCTCTCACAAAGAAACAAACCCTTGCCTGATAGTTTTTACAAAGACAGGATCAGCCAGAATGCCAAGAGAAATCTCAGTTCAGACCAACACTTCAATGGCATTTCAATACAAAATTGCTGATTTCCTCCTTGTGCTGCAAGAATCAAGAGTAATACAAAGTCTCAGGCTTAGAATAATTTTTTAATATATTTTTCCCCTATTACAGTCAGCTTAAACTCAAACATGAGGCGAATGCTGGATTTGAAAATGCAGCTTTCAGAGAGCAGTGAATCTGGCATCCACACAGTGCATTGTGCTGCCAGTCCTTTTTGATGTAGCAACTCGTGTGCTTTCTCCTGCCTTATGAGCTGGGGCTCTCTGTGCCATGATGTCGCTGTTGTGACAATGATATCGCCAGTTGCCTGCACCATCCCATCCCTTTTGATTTGGAGTTCTAAGAAACAGCAGATTGGAAAAAACAAGTAAATGTCAACTCTCTGGACTTAAAATTAGTCCTTTCTTCTGAGGATCTCATTGCACTTCATACACCTAGGCCAATATTCCTGGGAATTCTAGAATTAGATGTTCTCATCTCACAAGTATGAGGCACCACAAGTTGAACAGGTTTGCCTGGGAGAATACCTGAAAAGTTTTAACTCCAAGAACAGATTCACCTCTCCTTATTCCCATACTGTATGCTAGCCAAATAGCTGTTCTTGTCCAGAAGTACTCTAAGCTGGGGCCTGATGTGTCCAAATCATGAATCCAGTAAAATAACTTTTATTGTTGCAGGACAGCTTTTCAAGAGAAAGAAGTTGCCTTTGGTGAGAGACTTATGATTAGGAGCTCAGGACCTTTGAAAATCAGAACATCTTCTAGTATATAACATCCTGTGCTCAAATACAGATTACACTGGCTTGGGATCCCCAACTCAGCTGTGGAACAATTCTTGTGTGCTCTAATAGTGATAAATGCTCTAACAAAGAGATAGAAAGATAACTCTACTACATATCCTTTGCTGTTGTCTTTCTGAACCTGGACAGCTCTTTGGTTTCTCATGGACTCAACCATTCCATGGCACCATCTCTTTCTCTTGTTATTTGCAGAGTTTGTTCTTCCCTAAGCTGCTGGTTCCCCACAGTTAGACATGATCTACCTGTTGGGCTTTGGGTTTCTGTTTTCCTTCTTCTCTGATAATTCCTCTCCCTCCCTCTTTCTCCCTGTGCAGTTTCCTTGTCTGGTCCTTTCTTTGCTTTCATATCTTTCCACCTCTTGTTTTGCACTGTGCACTTTTCAGTCCTCCCTGCCTTCAGCCTGGATAGCTCCTGGACATCGGCGCCTGGACAACCTGTCTCCTGAGGAGGGCTGAGCCGTGGTGATGGCACATTCCTTACAGAACCTCACAGCTACTCAGATGTCCGTCAAGGTCTCCTCAAGTGCCCTGGGAAAGCTGCAGAAGTTACTGGAGCAATGGGAGATCTTGCTGAGCAGATAGTTGAAGGTCAACTAATGTCTGTAGTCATGTAGTGACAGAGAGCTGCGAGCTCTGTATCTTGTGAGAAAACCCACTGAACTCCAGCTAAACTGTTTTGGATTCTCATACTTCCAGCGTGCAGCAGCCCAGAAAGTGGGGTAGGCAGAGTATTTTACACAATGTTCAGAATAAATGAACTTGTATAATTAGCAGATAAACTTTTCCACCACCTTACCAATAACCCACTTCATTTCCCTACAGTGGTTTCCAAGGTCAGCTGCCAAAACAGTCATTCCACTTGAACCATCTCCTGATAACCTTTTTTTCTCTGATTAATATTATGGTTTTTTTCTCAGTACAGCCTGTTGGCTTGGATGATATTTGCAGGGCTGCATGAAAACACCTGAGCTAGCCTCTTAGGTAGTGAAAGCAGTTTTTACAGATAGCTATGTTACCTTTCCTGGGCTAACAAATTCTCTCTCTCTCTCTTTTGTTCCTTTACAGGTATGTTAACCTGGGAAACTGTTTCTTGCACCTGCGATGATCACTGAGAGTTACTTTGGGTATTTCTCCTTACAGAACTGCTGTGCCTCGTCCTTGTCTTCACATCCATCTCTGAAGCTTCTTTCAGGCTATTCCAATGGCTGGCTTCATATTTCTCTTCCTTCAAAACTCTTCTGAGAATTCACTTCAAAGACTCTTATAAATGACAGCTTCAATGACAGGTAAAGTAATTAATCTACTAATAAAAGTAATTAATAAAAAAACCTAACCCATGTTTTATATTCTGAAAACTGGCCATAATCAGACTAATCATTTGCTGATTTTCTTCCTGTATTTCTATGTTGTCCATTCTTGTCTTATCTAATCTACATCATGGCTGAATCCATGCTTATTTCTGTGTATTTTTGTGTATTATTAATGAGCATGGGAGTCCTGATAATACAGCATGTACATGTGATTTGGAAAATATATGCATGTGAATATTGCCTTCCAACTGAACTACATCCAGAGAGAGAGACATGGGAGGCAGATCTTCTGCTCCCGCAGCTAGTGTGTATATGCAAAGCACCAGACTGAAGGAGCATCTATATTACTGCTTGCTCAAAGCAGCAGAGACTCTGTCATACATAATACAGAGACATCATTACTAATATAAAACACTGCTGGGGAGAAGGGACACATGGGTGGGCCAAGATGGCAGATGGCTTTTAGTGGCATGCTGCTTTCAGTTCTTCTACCTTTGTAATTTGTGCAATTTAAAGCTTTTGGTTACTGTTTTTAGTCTGCTGTCCATTGGCCCTTGTGGGAGTTTTTGTTGTTGTGTGAGAATCCAGTGTATTTTTAGTGAGGGCCACAGCCAATAGCAAGTGCTGTGTTCTCCTGGTGACTGGTGTTACAAAGGCAGGCTAGTCAAGAATAGCTTTTGTGATCAGCTGGTTTGCTGAAGAATTGATGAAAATAGCAGTTGTCTCAGCCATAGCACCTCTGCTCTGTTGTACTGCAGGATTTTGTGGTTGCTCTGTAAGGCACTTGTACTGAGGAAGAAAGCTCTTTGGCAACTAAAGAGGGACAGTGGGCATAAAATAGACCTCAAAGAGAGGCAGTTTGTAAGTGGAGAGAGGGATGTATGAGAGCATCTTCCCTCATTTGCAGTGATGGAAAAATTCTTTGAGTGAGCAGGAACATGAAGGAACCAAGGGGCCTTTCCTGTGCTTTAGGAATGGTGTTCAGGAAATTTGGGATTCCTTTTGGCCCTGTTGTGTGGCTTGGCCCAATACTGGAAGCACAGAAGTGCCTTGAAGGAAAATCCACTGCAGAAGGGAGAAGAGGAAATGGTGGAAATTTTGTGAGGCACCCTGTCTTCTGCTCTAATTTCTAGACTGAAGAAATTAAAAAAAAACTTGGGGAAGCTTTCATGAGTGCTTCTGAACTAGAAAGAAGCCCAAGATGCAAAGCCTAATATTTGGATATCTCTCTCTTGCTTTTTTGCTTTTTTTTTTACAACTTTTCTGAATTTTCTGATACTTTGCTTCCATCTCTGATTTTTATCTTTTATTTATGTGAGCCCTCTCTAATTACAGCAAGTAAAATCAGCTCAGCTAAGCATAAGCTTTATTGTACTGCACTGTAGCTTTAACCCTTACACAGTGTGCATATTCACGGCAGTTTTAATACCAAACCATATCTGCACAGGTACAAATCTATGTGCATGTTGCCAGGTGTAGGACTTCTTATACTGAAAAGCCAATGCTCAAGCAAGCAATATTCCAAGGACTTTTATTGCATTTCTGTTGCTGAGTGGGGTTAAACCATGACAAATAAGAATAACTTTTGTTCAGACTCACAGCTCAGAGAAATTTTGAAATATGCTTTCATATGTATGTTAGCCCTTTTGAGCTCAGATGACTATTCAGCCTGGTGCCTAGGTACCTGATGTATTCCTGAAATTTAGGAATTTTCTAGGTGTGCTTTTGCATAAATTTTTAGATTCCAGCTTACTATATTTTTGTTCATTTCCCTATGCTCTCAATGTACATTATAAGTCGATTTTTAAAATCAGAATTTAAGTGAACGTGAAGCAGGAATGTAATAGCCTATTTTCAACTCTATTTTCAGGAGTTGTTGTTAATTCACAATGCATACAGTAGCTATAAAAAGACACATTATATTTTCAAGGTCTGTCACATTATTTACAATGTGAGAACATAAAAACTCCCTGATGTTTCCGGATAAACAGTCAGACCCAGTAGCACTGCTGAACAACGGGTTAGGTACATCAGGTGCACAACCAGCTTCAGGTGGAGTAAAGAAGCCAAGGGTATAGAAACATACTCTTTTTAGAGGACAAGGGTGTACTCCAATAGCTGTAGTTTCAAATGCTGGAGTATACGGGTTAACAGAAACATTTCTGGTATTTTGTGGCCTACCACTGCTACCTTCCAGGCAGTCAGTCATCTAAGCAAAATTTCCACATGAGTGGCTGCTGAAAAACACAATGCCCCTTACCTTAGGGTGAATGAATCCTAGTTTTGTTAAAGTCAATGACAAAACTGCCTTTGACTTCAATGGGGTCAGGACTGGTGATGTCTGATTTCCACTTGAGTTTAGGATTGGAGGTATCTTGCAGGAAAACAACTCAGTCTTCCGCTTAAGGATTTGCAGATTTTTCACCTTTATGGCCAAAGAGAGTTTATCCTTGAATCTAGGTGTGCACGTAGAAGATATTATTGCCATCCTCTTCAGAGGTCACTGCTTCCTCACACTTTAAATTGTTTCAGGGAAAATTAGCCAGGTAAGTTTACGCAACTGGAAATTGTGGTTTCAGCTGGCATATTTGACATGGCGTGAACTGGAGAGTGCTCACATATTCTGCATAGCCCACAGATCAAGATAAAGCAGAAACCAGGAGGTGCAGGTTTGGCTGTGGGCGTCCCAGAGAGTCTGTGTCCCAGAGAGGAAAGGACATGTGCCCATAGATCCTTTAGGTCATTAGAAGAATGCCACCACCCTGTGGCTCCTTCATGTGCTGAAGGTCACTACTTAGCAGAGCTCTGTGCGCAGCTAATTCCTCTCAGGAAGAACCTTACATGGATAGAAGGCTATATGGGGTTTGACAGCTTGCCCAAAACAAATCTTTTTCTTAAGGCTAAATGAGAACTTTGACCTCGGGTTCTTACACTCATGTTAGAAAAGCTTTTCCTTGTGCTCCAGCTCTGCTAGTCCTGGTATTCCAACAGAGCTGCTGCCACAGGCTGAGGCTGCTGGTGGGATGGGTTGTCAGTATTATGTTCTTGTGCTGTGTGCTCTGTGCACCTTCAGAGGGTGGGAGGTACAGCTGTGTTGCAACAGCCACATCTGGCTTTTTCTACCTTAATGTAGCTTTTGTTTTCTGCTTGGTTTTGGTAGTGCTCAAAAAGGCATTTCAAACAGCAAACTTCCCATCTTTTGATACAGCCTTTCTGTACTTATGTTTAAGAGCCACCCTCAGGCCTACTAGGTGCTCACAGAAAAACATGTGTGGTTACACACACACACAATAGAAACAGAATCAGCACTTACAATGAGGTGTTTTCCACGTGTAAGTGCAAGGTCCTGGTGGGCACAGCTGTGCTCAGGTGCGGTGAGTGCTCTGGTGTATGGAACCAGACTGACGGGTTGGTGTCTGGTATCTGCCATTTTAATGCCCCTGCAGTGTTTTGTTTATCTCTAAAATGGATGCTGCTGGGCTCAATCACTAGAGAATGGTATAAATCAGACAAAACCAAAACAAATAGAAAATATAACAAAACTACTGGAACAATACAAAAGGACTCCTTCAGCAGGGCTCAGAGCTTTAATGTATTTCACAAGAAAATGACTGATTCATTTGAGCAATACCCGCTCTGATCCCTTACATGTGCAAATGGCTGACAAAGGCAGGCTGACAAAGGCAGGCTTCTAGATTTGCAAGTGACAGAAATAGTTTTGTTATGCAGTATGTGTTGCAGGACTTCAGGCACATATGTGTTTTATAAAAAGAGAAGGTTTCCCTGCATTTTTATGATATAGTTCTGCAACACTAGAATGTCCTCTTTTTGTTATGTGTTGCATGCCTATGTACCAAGTAAACAGTCCTGATGGCTGACCATAAACAGTTTTGGTACCTCTGATCTGTATCTCCCCCTCTGTGGAAGAAATCTAATCTTATTTACATGAACATTTATGTAGCATACAATTTACTTTCAAAATGATTCCATAACTCCATAATTCACAAGACTGCACCACTTTGGTGCCAGCATTTCTTTTGCATCTTGTTTGTTTGAAAGAAGATTCTTCTAGCATTTTTTGAATTATAAGTTGGCAAACAAGAATATTTTTCCTCTTGACTTCAAAGCAAACACAACAATAAAGACTTTACAGCTAGATCCTTGTGGGAAGCCTGCTGACACCTTATTTATTGTCTGATTTTAAATTATGAGAAGAAGAGTGAACTTGTTCGATGTACTTTGTACCGTTCAAGTTCTGACTGCAAAGTGCCGTATCCTATTAGAGCAATGAAACTGTGGTCCTTGTGCAAAGCAAGGCAGCCTGGATCTTGAGGATGGGCTTGTGGTAAGTGTGCCACAGCTGTACAGTGTGAAGCTGCTCACCCCTTTTCAGCCAGGAAGGTCCTAGGGCTTAGATGGAGCCGTGTGCTCAGACCAGAAAATGGCAGGGAGCGCAGAAGTGGTGCTACACTTCATTTTGTGGTAGCTTTTGTGCTGAGTGTGTAGATCTGCACACTTCTTTCCAGGACAAACAATTGAAACAGCAAACTCACAAGGGTTTTGGACTCTTGCGTGAAGGTTTTAAAGTTCAAATTCAACAGCTATCCATCAGATAAGGTGTAGGTAGTTGATCTTGCCTGGTTGCAAGGAGTTAGACCAGCAGATCTCTTGAGGTACCTTTTGGCTGTAAACTTATCTAATTATAATCGTTATAATGATGAAATTTGGGGTGAGAACAACTGAAAGGGAGACAAGAAATTCTACTAGCTGGGCAATAACAGAAAAGGGAAATGCTTCTCGTTTTTCCTTTTTCTGTCAGGTGATTGCTTTTGAAATGAACAGTACTGTAATACTGTCAACCTTTCCATTATAATTTCCTTTGTGATTTATTGGTGTTGGGTCAAAAGGTGACCCAAAAGTTGGTGAAAATCAGTGATTTACAGCTGGCTCTACTGGGAACTCAACTTCTCAGCCTCAAAATTCAAGAGTGTTTTGTATGACTTGTTATATTTGCAGCTGTGATCGAAGTGCATCAGAGGGTTTGGCAGCACATCCTTGAAGTGATCAGCTTTTGGGCTGTTCTGTGCTATTGTCCTAGGTTATTGCACATTTTTGGTAGAGAAAGTTGTATTGCCCAATTCTGGGCAATTTTGATTGTCAGGTGCAGGTGAAGGCAGTTGAATTGTGTTGAAGGTTGTTGCTTCAGGAGATGCCACAGCTTAGGTGTCAGGGTCCTGGGTGTTTGTTGGTGCAGAGGGTCAGAACCTGGTTTGAAGGGTGCTGTTATGGTGGGCTGAACTCTGCCTGGAGAGTGCCCTTAAACTCTCAAGGTGCAGCAGGCACAAGACACACCAGCATCCAACCTGTCTGGCATGACTGCTTCACATGGAAGGTAAAAAAGCAGCTACTGGAAGGAGGTGTTTCCACCCTCATATGGACACAAGGTCAGCCTGACCCATTATCTATTTCTGTCTGAGGTAAACAGAACCACTTATTACCAAATGGCAGCATTCACACAGGTAATCAATATGGGGACGTCTGCAGCTTGTTCCTTTTGTGAATGCAGTATTCTCCTATGTTTTCTTTCCTTTGATATTTTCATCAGAATAATTCAGTCTGACAATGTTTTTAAGTTACTGAGAACAACCAAGGGATAAACAGTTCAGTCACCTTGGCCTCTTTCTTCTCCTAGTATTAAAAGTGAGGCTAGCTGTTACTATGATATAGTATTTTACTCATTGACTTTCTTTTGAAGGTTCATAGTGTGGAAGCTGTTTAAAAAATCAATTTGCATAAATGCTTTTTAACAACAAAAAAAAGTGTTTACTCTTCCTTGACTTATTAAGATATTTTTACATAGCAATTAGATACAAAATCTTGTGTTCTTGTGCAGCTATATGCATATGTATTCACACACACATGCACATATGTATGCGCAAAACTTGTCTCCTGTAGCTGGAAACAGTTCAACTGAGAAAAATTATGTGCACACTAAAACAATTGTAATTTTTCAACAAGATCCCAGTGTTTTCTTTGTAAAAAACTAGGTTTGGAAAAACATGAGGTTTTCCTGCCAGATTCCATTCATTTTCAGCAGGAACAATCTGCTCCTCTCAGCTGAACGTTTTACAGCAAGAATGGCTGGAACTGAGGAACCAGCTCCTGTTTGGAAATAGTAATTGTTTTTAATGAAAATGCCTGCCTACCATTTGGAGCTAATACCAGAACCACGATTCCACTAGGACAAAGCATCAGCTGGACAGAAATATACAGTGCAAGAGGGCAAGATGTCACATTACCAGGAAAGCAAAGGAGAAGGTCTTTCTTTTTTTCCTGCTTTTTCTTTTTCTCTCCTTTTCTATTGGTTTAATCTGTGGTTCCCTAAGAGAAACCAGATAATAAAAGGGGCAAGGGCCAAAAATCACCTGGTGGTGACTGGAGTCATGCCAAACCATTGTATGTTTGAAAACAAAATTGCTGGTAAAGGAACAGTGCGTTAGACCTCCCTGATAGCTAGAATTTGCTTGGCAAAAAAATATAGCCAGCTTGGCAGAAATAATCTGATGCACAAGAAGATGGATATGATTGAAAGAGCCTGGGAGTTCAGTCTTCTACAATCCTGTCCACTCATTGCAGAAGCCAACATCTTAAGATACAGTAAAGTTTTTTAAGCAGAGGTAGAGATTCAATGATTTCTTCCCTATCTCTATTTAGAGCCAGGTTTTGCTGCAGTTCTTATGACTGGATGCAGCTTGGGAAATGAGAGAAGCAGAATATATTTGGCTACATTTAAAACCAGATGAATATTTACAAGAACAATGACTCCCCAAATCAAAAATCTATGGTTGTGCAGACCCATTAATGGAATTAATGGCTTTTGCATAACACGTTTTCCTTGTCCATCTCAGCTTTCTACCCTCTAAAGTGATGGGCTCTGGCAAGGTATCTGATGCACTTCATCTCTTCCTGTGTTTTCAGTGGTGTGAGTCACTAGAAGTACTATTAAAGACATCTCTCAATTAACAACAGAAAGTTAGCTGACCCTTTCACTCACCCTTGCTGTTTGCAAGATTTTCAGCATTTACAGGTTTTGCTGGCTCAAGCTTGGCTGTGAACACTAGCTTGCTCTCTTTCACTCTGACATAACTTTTCTGCAATTCAGTTTATAATAAATTGTTAACAAGCTCAGAGTATGGTCTATTAGCACAACAAGAGTAGTTTATTTTCTGTTACTTATTTTTGTTTTAAATGGAAGGAGGATATTAGTTAAAAAGACATGAAGTATAGAATTATGTGTATCATAGTCTGAGAATATTAGAGAGGACTGAAAGATTTGAAGGGATAGGTCTTACCTTTTTCAGGTGAGCTGATACAATAGAAAATAGGTTATAATAGAAATGATAATGCATAATATTATATATAAATAATATTTTGATAAATATAGAAACAATGATATTAAAATAATGTTATAATAGGTTACAACAGAAATATGATATAATTAAAAAAATAAGTTTTCAGGCAGATAGAACTTGCTGTTTTACCATATCAGTGAAATGGACTGTCTAGAACTTAGGCTATGCTTCCATCTATTACGGAGAATACCTATTTAGGTACATCTCAACGATGCCTAATACAATGATGACACTATCTATTTTCACAGCACATGCAGGATGGCTTTTGATATGAATGACCATAGGGAACAAAGGCAAACAGAAGTGTGAACTCACTCTCACCCCAATAATTCCACTGTGATAGCACAGGTTAACGTTGAAAATAATTCAGGTCACTGTGTGAATCTACTAGACCACAGCAGGTTCTTTACAGGCATTTCAGTTTATCATGCTGTATTTTCAGAAGCCAAAAAAATGCCCCTTAATGTGTATCTGTGACAGAAAGCTGTCCCACGGACAAATTGGAGTTTCACCTACAAATTTTTGAGTTGTCTTCCTACAGGTTCAGTGTGTCTTGGAACAACAAAGAAGGACATACAGGTTGTAGGCAGCTTTGAAAATGCCCAGATTTGCTCGTGCAAAGTGTTGGTCTGGTCTTGGGGTGTAACTCTGTGCACTTTTGTGATGTTCCAGAGTAGCCAGCTTGGATGGCTCTAACCCAGGCTTCAGTCTCCTTCTTGGAGGTCTGAATGGCTACATGTACTAGAGTGTTAGAAATACATTCTAAGTGGCCTAATTTGCTTAGTAGTTGGCTATCTTTAGCCATTGCAATGAAAAGCTCTTAGCATAGTGGTTATTAATAACTAATTTTTGAAGGTTACTGCTTGGTAATAAAGCATTAGTGATACTCAGAGGAAAATTCTGAAATTAGTAAGACAAACGAATGTCTTGGCAGTGTTGAAATAAGACAGAAATCCTTTCAAGAGTCATCTCATCTTTTTTCTGAGTTTACTGGCAACACAGAAGAGAATTGTGTGGGTACGAGTAGATACCCTGAATTTGTGACTGCTTTTTCATAGGGACTCACAGAGTAAACTGCATTAAAATGTGGTGCTTACATTTGCTTACATATCTGATCTGTTGATTTAGAATCCAGATTTTACAATTTAACCCCAAAGCTGTAGACAACTGCTCCCAGAAACCTCTAGTTGAACATACAGACGGGCCAGACGTAGTGACTTGGCAGGAAGGGCTCAGACGAACAGAACAGTGTCTTGGACTGAATTGCTGTGTCTTGGATTCAGAAGGAAGACTTCTCAGCCTGGATTGCATCTGCAGCCCTGTACATATGGCAGCTGATGAATTTTTGCTGTAAACCCCAGGTCCTGAGTTCAGATAGGATGTGGCATTATGGAAAATACATTTTGGATCAGAAGCTTGAGGTAGATCCCTGATTCTGAGTATCTGAATACCATAAGGCTGCAAACTTGCAGCTTATCTTGTGGGCAAGCAGTAGGTAGAAATTTTATTTTTGTTTTGGTGGATGCTGTTCATCTGGAAAGAAGTTGTTCTGCTGCTCTTACCTGAGTCAGCTAACCAAGCAGGATGAAGAAATAAAGATTTTCAAACATTATCCTGTACGTTTCGTTGATAAATCCCAGTTTATTAGTAATTCCCTTTTTTGCTCTAGAAAAAGTCACAAGAATCTATTAAAAGCCTATCCATTGATTTCTAAAGGGGAATTAGAAAAGATGATAAACTGCAACTGCTCCTTTGAATTGAAGGAATTGGATCTGACACTATTGTCTTGTTTGTTGGGCTTGCTGAGAATGGGTCTTTCTGCACTGAGTGCCTAGAGATCTGACATTACTGAGCATGTTCAGATCCATTAATAATAACTTTGGGTATGGAACAGTTTTATTACATTAAATGCAATCATCTTATGTTTTGAAAGCTTGTAGTAGATTTTGAGGTAAACAATGGTGCAAAATTACACGGTTTTATGCATAATTTCCATGCGTGTTCTTTGAGTTTTATTTGCTTCTGACACTTTCACATCAGTTTTGAGCACCTCCTGCTGCATCACTGAGGTCTGCTTTGATTCTTCTCTTCCACCTCCTGTCTCCAGCAATGTCCTGAAGCTCCCTTCTTGTCTTGGGTATTGTGTGGTCAATGAAGGTCTACTTATTTCCTCTTTCTTCTCTGAGAGTAGAATTTATGCTGTTGCTAGTGACTTATACCCTCTTGTGAGGTTTTTTTAAGCAGACAATTAGGAAGAGATAAAACAAATTAACACATTGAAGTCATCCTTGTCTACACCAAAATAGTTCCATGCTGGGTCATTAACATGAGAGAAATGACATGGATTTTGTATGAGATGATAGGGAGGAAAATACAGGTGTGAATCAGGGAGGCCAGAAATGCTGTTCTGAAAACATGAACTCTGAAGTATCACTCTTACCTGTATGGACTGATAGATATTGGATGTTAAATATTGCAGAGTGTGTATTAGGGCCTTTCTTTCAGGTCTAGACAACTTGGAATGATTTGTGGAAGTAGTGGCTTTTGTACAACTTCAGAAAGCAGGTACCAATGTCATCATTATTATTAGATATGACTTTTGCTTTGTTGCGTAGTTACAACAAAGTTTTCCCTTCTTTTTTAACATTCCATGACTGCAGCATTTGTGATTTTCCATTATTCTTCTGTTTAACATGGCTGAAAGTTCTGTTTTATTTCACTGGTTTTCATTGACACTTCTACATTTTGGGGTATGAGATCAGCCATCCTGATTGTTTCATGTGATTGTTAGGATTTAATTGTATTTCAGTTGATTCCTTGAAGGTCTTCTGCATTACTTGGACCTGTAATACAAAGTTCCAGTCATATATAAAAATATTTGCATTAATATATTTATTTAAGACCAACATTTATCATAAGAAAATACCTTTAGGTAATTACTAGTCAGTATTGATAGTTGTTTTCCTATGACGTTATTGGATTTGAAATTTTAATTTCAATTTAAAAGGTACATTTTTCATAGTTTGACATTTTCTTTATTTCTCCTCACTTCTTTTTGAATTTTTTTTTTTCAATTTTAAAATACAATTTTAGAATGGAAAAGGCAAAATAGAATCAAATCTTTTTAAAAAATTAGATGTAATTGTGGAACACTGGAGTTCACTGCTTTGGATGGCCTTCTGGAAGAGCCTGTTTCACCTCTCTCTATTGATTATATAGGGTCTTAATGTGGGTACCTGAAGTTAGGCTTTTAAGATAGGCAGTGTAAATTCCTCACATATTCTTTCACATTTATGATGAATTCATTTGTGGATGAAAGTATATGGCCATGGCCCTTAGTTAGACAACCTTAAAAAACTTTCTGTAGAATAGCAGGCAAAAGAGAGGATATTGTACTTTTAGACATATGGTTGTGAAGTCCCAGACATCATGGGAAGGCTAAAATAGAAAATCCTGCACAGAGTCTATTATACTGCCATTAAATTATGAGAACATTTTCTCAGGTTTGAATTCATATGGATATTTCTACCTTTTTACATTAGGTATTATAAGCCCAAATGCCCTTCTCTAGGCTGCTTTCACTACTGAATTTGCTGTCTGTGGACTAAATCTGGGTTCATGCTGAGGGTTAGGGTGATGAAGTCCTTTGTTTTCCAAATGGCTCTTTGTGGACAGTACAACGGTTTTGCAGATTTGCCCTTTGCATTGTAATTGAGTCTTCTTACTGACACTGCCTCTATACTTACCTCAGTTACTATGGGTCAAGACATGCTTCTGAAGTTTACTTAATAAAAAATTTACACAGCCAAGAAACAATGAAATCAATGTAGACAAGTATTCCCATACCTTTAGTATTATGCTAAAGCAATATGCTTGAACATAATTATAAAATATTTGGGAGAACATGGAATATGGCCTGTTGTTCAGCTAAATAGGAGTATTATCTTTCAAATCAGCTGAAACTGCTGAAATACTCAGTGTTATCACATAAATGTCCTATGAAAGGGCACACATACATGGGCACTCTTTCCCGGGCATTGCATGTCCTGCAGCTTTCTTATCCCCTATAAGAAAATGAGTCAACCCTCCTTTAAAGCCTTTGGCCCTGGGCAAGTGCAAAGTTGCATGGTAGGTGAGGGGTTAATGACATGTGTGCAGCTGCTAATACTTGACTTCTGAGGCAATATGGTCTTCAGGGGTAATTTCCAGGCAGGCTCTGACATGTCACATTTACTATCAAACATAGCTAGGGCCATTGCACATTTTCTTAGGGCTATCAGGATCTCCTGTTGGCCTTCTTCCTTTTTTGCCTGCTGTACAGGTTTTCATTAACCATTTGGAAGCTCTCTGTTTCTACATCTACTTCTGCTGAGGGTCTGTGTACACACTGTTAACGCCAAGCTTCCCCAACTGACTAGTGAAGGCTAATGTTACCTGATGACTTATCAAAGTCATTAGTCATTAGTCCTATTTCCTTACTGAGTCCTCTTTCCACAAGATGAAGTGGGTCAGGAGAAGTAATTGTGAGAGAAGGTGTCAGCAAACAAATATGGAAGGCCAGATAGCACTAATTGTAAGGGGAGCTCAGGAAGTATTTGACAGTTTAAATATATTCCTGAAAAAATACATTAGAAAGTTTTTGAAGTTAACTAGAAGGTACAAAGAGGAATTGACTGAAGTGGCTCTATGGAGCAGTGGAAGACAGCTCCAAAAACATCCCAAGGCCCTGTCTCTGCTGTGGACTGAGGTGGGCAGATGCATTTGCCTGGCTGCTCTAGCCTGGGGTGTAGCTGGTTTGGATGACATTCCCAGGAAGGCAGGGGCCTCATTTGCAGGTGCTAGAACTCTGGCATTCTTATTTGGCCTGTGTTGACACCTGGACAGTGCATACATCTGCAGCCCTTTCATGAAGGGGAAGGCAGGAAGGTCCTGCAGTCACACCCCTGACTGCAATGCAGATATATCTTCCCTTGTGCCACTATCTGCTCCATCAGTTCTACTCTCTGTTACTGTGAGGATAAATCCACAAGCCCTCTGACATTCAGTTTGTCACACAGACGAAGAATTAAAAAAATAAAATGAATTAGAATAAAGGGAAGCAAGGTAATTACACTCATCTTCACAATATTCAGTTCAGCTCCATCCAGATCTCTAATTTAAGGTCAGCCCAATAATTCAGTGAACAAAATAGAAGTGGATGCCATTAAAAACTGAATATTTACCAGGCTTCAGTGCTCACTGAACATAGCTGTACTTTACCTTGGTAATTTAATTTCTTCTTTGCCAAGCTAAAAACTGAAAAAATTTCCAAATACTATACAAAATATAACTACAATCTGGATTTGAATGGTACCAGTGCTGGTGTTTACTGATTTTCACACACAAGCTAATAATTTCTGCTTTATTCTAAAGGGGAATATTCATACCTATGCAAAGAATTTTCTCAGGACCTGGATAGTTAGGGATGGATTATGGAACCATAGCCTACTTGTGAGTCTGAAATTTGTTACGCTGTATGAAAGTTAGTCATTGAGGCAGGTGAATGAATGGTGGTCTCTGTTTAATTTTTAATCTGCACATTACTTTAGCTGCTGTCTTTGATGATATTCTCACCAGGGAGGCCAGGGGCTAAGCAGGTAATGCAGCAGAGCAGAATTTTTCTACGTTAAAATTTCCTACTGTTACCAAATAGGTCCAAGCACATCTCCCAGAAGTAAAAGTGATGAATAAGCAAAGCAGTGTCATCCAACCTGGAAAACAGAAAGACTAGAAGACATAATCATAAAAATGTTGGAAGTGATGAGTGCCTTGTCTACACTAGAGTTCCCATCAGCAGTAACAGCAATGGGAAATTTTTAGGAAAACCTCAGTGATATGGAGCCATTAAAGTTGGTTCCTGTAGCTCAGGACCAACGAGTGTTTCTGCAGGGCAGTTTCAGACAGGACTGTTTTGTTTCTGGAGTATCTACCCTCTGGATAAATCAGATTTTGATTTTCTTTGGTTCAAGTCCATTTAAGCATTCATCTACATGAATTCATCTATAAATTAATCATAACATTAATCTATAAACAGTATAAAGCTGTTTATTAACTGATATAAGCCCCCTCTTCCTACTGATGTGCCAATGAACTTCCAGTGCTACCTGGCTGTGACATTTAAGGTGTCTCTTTGCCAACACATGGTTCTGCTGCACAGGCAGGACTTTGGCTGTCACTGAGAGATCTGTGAGGGAATGGGAGGCTGAAGCGAAGAGAGAAAGTACTCAGTATAAGCATCAGTAATTAGCAAACAGTAAAGAGAAAGCAATATAAAAGAACAGGTCATATCTGAGGCCTTTTATTTCAGAACTCTCTCTGTTTCAGGACTTGTTGCAATGTGAAAGTTGATTCTTTGAAATCCTGGCCAAGAAGTCTTCCCAGTGAAAGATGGTGTGTCAGATAAACAGGACATCGGAGGCTGGCTATAGTCTCAGGTGCTGCTGAGCAGATGATGCCAGAAGGTTTGGGAACTTCCGTCTGTAGCAGAGAAACTCCTTGCCCCTGTGGCTGCAAGTGCTGACCAGAGATTCCCTGTGCTTAGAGCTGGTCTCCAAGAGCTGTGCCACTGAGTTCTGTGGGGAAAAGTGTGAGGCATCTCATTTAAATGGAATCACCTGTTGTAAATGCAGACCTTTGGATTTTAGAGGGCTGCAGGATCCTGTTTTCTGACTCAGCTGACAATAAACAATCCCCTAAACCCCTGGGAAAAAAAGGGAGGGAAAATTTTTTTCCCCTTTTGTGGTAAATTCATGGCAGTCTGAGTCTGAGTGAATGGTGCCTATGTATTTCCTCTGAAAACCAGGAACACACTCCTGTTCCCTTGAATATCAGGACTAAGCACAGGTGAGGAATTGGTTAGGTGGGATGGGAGGCTGGGGGGAATTCTCTTCCCTTTGGGGTATGTCTGTGTATATACTTAACAGAAACAGGGCTAACATTTCTGTTAGCTCCTGAACCTTAGAGTCTGTAGAAAGACCTTAGGACACCTCCTAACAGTCCCTAGATCTGCAGCAGTAGATACTGGAATAGTTTAAATTGTTTGAAATTAAAATTTTGGCTACAGACCCACTGAAGTATGTAAGTTATTCTGAATTTTATGGGATTGATACTTCCTTTTTTCTTGTTACCAGCATCAAACAAAGATAAAACAACAGTGTAAATAGACAACTGAATGTTCCTTGGGCCATGCTTGCTGATGAGACACTTGCATTTCTCTCAGTATCTCTCTTTCAGGATGCTGAGGTTTTACTCAGTAGTTGCTCTCAATGTGGGTGAAGTTGGCCATATGGCAAGCAGAAAACAGTGCTGGAAGAACTTTCACACATAGCTATTGCAGTGCTTTCCTTGCTAAATGAGGGTTTTCTTCCTTAAGTCCAGATTTCACACTCAGATCTCTGGGGTGATGCACTAAACCGCAAACAAAGCTGAAGTGTTTGCATCAGCCTGTTTTAATGCCTAGGAGAAATTCACCTTCTCCTTCTCTTTTGTGCTATGGGGCTGTTTTGTGGAAACCTCTCTGTTCAAATTGATATGGAAGCTGGGGGAAGGAAGAACTCTGTTAGATTTTCTGTAAAATCTACAGCAGGTTCATCAACAACTTTGTTGCCAGTATGTTCTCTTAGCATTGTCCCTAAGGAGTTTCTCTGAATCCTCCCTCAGTTTTGCTTGCAAAAGTGCATTATGCTACTGTAAGTTTTAGATTAATTTTTCCATTTCTCAGATCTACAATGTGTTCCTCTAAATCACCTGTTTAGCCAAAGCATCTGTTCAAGTGTGATTGTGTACACATGTTTTCCTTTGTATGACTTAACTTGTCATATTTCTTTCAATCTCTCTGTGGTATCTATCCATCCATGTGTCAAGCTGCAAACCAATATTGATTTCAGAGACCATATGCTATTCTGATGTCTACAAGCATTTCTCCTGGTGATATCAGTGGGAGCTCTTCCTGTTGAGAGTCAGGCTTTCCAAGCTTGGATGCTACCCTTGATACTTCTTGTGTTGGCTTATTAACTTTTCCTCATGGCAGACAGAAATTTAGGTGCAAGTCAAAGTAAAACTTGCTTAGTCAACTAACTACTAATTTGTTGTGAATCACAGTTCACCTTTTAGAAATATTTAACTGCAAACTTTATGAACAAAACATTATACTATGAATATGCAGTAGTAGTTAATGTAAATAACATCAGTATACATCTTTTGGCCTGTCCATACATGGCGCCTGATTTAAATCTGCTGAAGTCAACAGAAAGATTAATGTGTTTTTTAAGAAGTCAGGTTTATAGTTACCTAAACCCTCTAGGTAGAGGAGCAGGGTATTTGCAAGCAGTGCTTCTTTGCCACACCCTGGCACAATTTAGGAAGTCTGTGCTACTTTAATCTGAGTCTGGCTCTACCTCCATGGGCCCACTGGATATAGGTCTGTCTCAGGCTTTTGGGCAGTGCTCTGGCCCTGCTAGCAGGGATGGAGCATATGAGACAGTGTATGGACAGCACATTCACCTCTATTGGGTTCAGGGATTATTCAGTGGGACTGACTCTTCAGCAGTTTTTGGGTTGTTTTTCTAAGAGGCTCAGCCATGTGGGCTTCCTACATTATTCAGCCATGAATAGGAACTGTCTTGAAGGTCACAAATTAATTAGACTCTCTTATGTAGCACCCGCCTCAGTTAAAGACACTATTAGAGTGCCATCTTCCGCTGTGAGTGGCTTTGTGGTAAAAGATGAGTGGAACCCTTCTAGTCCTGTCAGAAAGGTCCTCCAGCAACCTCTTTTTCTGATTTGCTTTTTGTTTTTTTTTTTTTTATTTTTTTTCACATGAAATGCTGTGGTCTTCAACATTGCACTTCTGCAGCACTTGCCTAATTTTAATGTGTTTTTATTCAATAAATGTCAATTAATTAAAAAAATAAGGATTTCTCCTGACACAGACCTTTAATGCACTGTCTATTAGAGGCAGTTCTTTCTCATAAAAGGTCCTGGAAGCCAGGCAAAAATCTACCACCTGCGAGTGCTGCATGGAGCATGGCAGGCCGTATCATAGAATCATGGAATATCTCAAGTTGGAAGGGACTGATAAGGATCATATCTTTAATAGCCAAATACATGTCCAAGCATAGACACAAGTCCCCAGTGTAATACTTGGGAAAGAATTATGCTTCCCTTAGCCCAGAAGAGGAAAATGTTGGGAGAAATATATTGGTTCTAGCCTATCTCTTCAAAAAGGCAGAAAATCTAGTGTTGAATGGTTGTACCTACCCGGCTCATGGTCATACCTAACCTTTGGTCATAGCTACTGTGGTGGACATTGCAGCTGTAAAAAATTGCAGTGGCTGGAAACACCGGGATGAATACACCTTTAGTCATGAAAGTTTGTTCAGTCTTGATCTGTGGGACTGTTGGGGAAAATTCCTCCCAGACTCTTGCAGAAAATGAAACTGGCACTTCTTCGTAGAGCACAAATGGGCATCTCTAAGTGTTAGCCATTAACTTTAGGTGTGCACAGGCCTGTATGCAAAAGACTCCACACCAAACATAGTCCCTAGACAGACTGCATGCTTTAATAATTCCATATGGATAAGCTGTCTTGTGCAAGGTTTCTTTACAGCCATGGAACTAGTGGCCTTTCCATAATATCATCCATTCTAAGTTTACAGCATATCATGTCCTTCGGAAAGTGGTGGCCTCGTAACCAAGAGTGTAGGTGTGTTTTTGCAGGTGTCACTACAGGGAGGTTTCTCTCTGTAGAAATTAAGCCTGACAAGAGAACAAAGCCTTCCTCTGCACAGTGTATGAGAAAACATTTTTTTTAAAATTTGCTGTTAACCAAGACAGTTTTGCTTTTATTGCACAGTAAATGAAAAACACTTTTACATGTAAAATAAAACTTTCACAGAGAAGAAATCCTAAAGTGCTTCTTTCTGAGTTTCTTCACTGGTCAGCTTTAAGCTGTTAACTTGTAGTCTTTTGTTTATTGCATTTATATTCTTCAGATTTCTGTGATGTACAAGTACTCTACAATAACATAAGAATGTTATATGAGAGCTAGTGAGAAACACATGCAGCCTGTTTAGTTTATTTTAAAACATCTCTCAGGCTTACCCACTGTATCTGTGGTGATGAAATGAAACTAGGATGAAAAAAATGTCTGTAAAAAGGTAACACAAGTTCTGTTTACCTCTGAGTGAAATATGATGAAAATAATGTTCTGCTTTTGCTTATCTTTGCTAATGATTTCATTTCTTTATCTGGTAAAGAAAGAGAGAGCTAGGGGTGGAGGAGGATGGGTTGGGTCTGGGAGATGGGGGGCAGGGAGCAGACCTACTGAATAACATGCTCAAGAGCTCTCCTGCACAATGAGATTAGCACGATGTGATCATTTTGGTGCCAAGGTGCTAACACAATAATACAAGTGAGTTTGCCAACTTTTCAAATTGAATGTATTTGATTATTTGCTTTTAATTAGTGTGAGTTTTGGAGTATGTACAGGATTGTTAGAGATACATGAAAAGCCTCCTATGGTGGGAGAGTGTATTCTCAGTGAAGACGGTACAGCATTGTTCTTTTTTCGCTGTGGAGAATGAGATTTAACAGCTATGTTAAATGTTTTAGCCTGTTTCTATTGTGCCTCTGTTTCAACCTATTGGCAAGCCCAAGTGATGCGAGAAAATAAACCTCTCATTTGATCTGAAAGTTGAGCACTTTGCTGTAAGAAGAATTTCCAGCCTAACTTCAGGATACAGAAAATATCCCTGTTTTATTTACAGAAGGCTCCCACATTTTTCCCCCTTAACAAGATCTTGAGTAAATTCATGCTGTCATTTTCTTCCCATGCAGTGCTCTCCTTTATGTTCATTTATCTTGAATGTTGTTGTCAAGACTGTAGGTATTTAAAAATCCTTTTAAACGGCAGAAAGAAATTGCAGCTCTGGAGGAAATATAATAAGACAAAATGTTTATTTCGACCTTTTTCTCTTTTATTTTGAAGAAGGAAGGCAGACCAGATGTGTGTGTTTGTGGATCGTTTGGATGATTTAGCACTGGCTCACTTCATGACTTACCAGTCACTGGGAGTAACTCACCTCCCTGGACCTGGAGATGTGTCAGCAAAAGGAAAAGTAACTCTCCTTGTTTGGCACAGATTGTAGGTCAGTGTCCATCTCACAGTTTTCAGCATTACCTGCCTTTACCGTGTTCAGACTCTTGGGCTTCCAACATCCAAAGAACAGGAATAAGAAAGACTGAACACATTCTGTGTGTAGTAGCAGAACCTTCTACCTATGCTGTTCTTCAGACAGTTATACACAGTTATATATGCACACACATATATATATTTTAAATACTCTTCCCTTAAACAATAGAGAAAAACAAATGGTTGACAATAACAATGGCAGCAGCTCTCCAACAAAAGCATGCAATTATTACAATTATACTATCCTTGATTAGGCTCCCATGCATTGCATTTCAATGTAATTGATGTTGTAGGTTGACACATTGGACACCAAATATTCTCGCCTGTCCCTTCACTCTTTTGTTTCAGAGCCTGATTTGCATTTTCTATGCTTTTAGTAATGAAGACTTAGCACTTTTCCTCCATTAGAAAAAAAAAGAGAGACACAATAATCTGCAACTCGGCACTTGTTTAAGGATTCTGACCCTCAAAAATACCACTTTGCTTCACACATTAGCTGCTTACAAAGAAGGAAGCTAATGTATCATCTAATTGGGCAAACCACTGCATCTGATTTCTCTCAATCAGACTATTAGCTTCGTAATTACCCATCTGCCTCATGTGGAAAAACGGCAAGGCGAACACCCAGCTAATAACATTCTCAAGAGCTCTCTACCACAATGAGATGAGCATGATGTTGTGGGATATAGTCCCTAACCATTTAAATGCCAAGGTGGTCTCACAATACAGTGGGAGTCTGCCAACCTTCACAGTCTGAATGTGCTTAATTATTTGTCTTTAATTAGTCTGAGTTTTGGGGTCTGTTCAGGATTGGTGATGAAAAATGAACGTCAGGAAATAAAACCTCTCGAGCTCCCTGGCAGTCTGTTTTGCATCCTCTTATCTGCTAAAATAGTGGTATGGATAGTAGGATTTATCTCTTGAGCAACTCAAGTTTCCTCTCACTTCTTTTTATGGATTAGAAAAAGTTTTCTGGGTACGTAATCTGGGGGAGTTTTTTCAGAATTCAGTTGGAGGATGCTCAAACAAACTTCAGCCTTGAACATGTTATTTCCTGCAGTTTTACACTCTTGACCTTTATGGAGGTTTTGTCAAACTACACTAGGAGATGCTCAAATCTCTCTTCAGCAGAGAGAGGTGCCATTCTCTACTTCCAGTCCTGGTTCTGCCTCTCCTGGATAGTTCAGAGTATCTCTGAGCATGTCTCCCACTCGGTCAACTCGCAGATTGCAAAAGGCTGGAATGCCCTTGCTACCTGACTCCAAGGTTGAAACCATATGGTCAAGTCACGGGTGATTCTCTGAGAAGGGCCCTTGGCTCTGTTTTCACTCCCACATGTGGTTTAGTAAAGCCCACATCTGGTTGCAGGTAGAGTGCAGAACAAGATGCATCTGCCTAATCTGTGTTCTTTTCATTGATTTGGAAGCTTAGTGGAGATTCATTAAGGATAAATCAAATATTGATCCACATTGGCTAATTACAAATAATTGAGTTTCCTTCATGTGTCCTACCAATGAACATACATCATTCCTCATTTTATTGTAATTTATTCCCTTGTCCTTGTACCTAGAATGCTGGTTACGGGCTTGATCATACAACTGCTGATGATCCCAGGAAAAGGGAATTAAGAACTCTTACAGACGATCTCACAGGCAAAGACACTCACTCATTAAATAATGCTTAAAATTTCTTATAAAAAAACTGTCACATGAATATTTTGAATATTGATATATTTCCATTCAGAAACATTCATGTTTTGGCCTTCCTCAGAAACTAGTATCCAAAATGCTGCCACAACGAGTGATATAATAATATACATAACGGTATATGAGATATAAATGCAACTATTCATTAGTAACTCGATATTCCAACAACCCTCTCTGCCTTTCTAGCGGCAGGACTAGCAAGATGTGTACACAGCAAATGGAAACAACCAGATGGTCTTGCAGTTATGACCCTCACTCTCTTCTCTCCCATTGTTTACTGTTATAATTCATTGTACTACATCCAAACCCCTTTACAGGTCTGCCAGCATGGATTGCTGGATAGAGGCCCTAAACTGCAAACTCTTCACATGCCTATTTCTGGTACTGCATAAACACTGCTTGGGCCATCACAGATGATCTGTGAACCTGATCCTGTAATGCTTAGTCCAGCTAGTAGTTTTTGTCAAATGAATCAAAGTATTTACTGCCATGGTTGGGTCATGTGAATAACTTTGTTGACACAGTAAATTATTACATGCAATTTTGGTTCAAGGTTTCTCGGCAATGTAGGCACCACTGAATTTGAATGCCCATAGTGTGACAGCCAGGAGAGGTCACCCCTGCCCCCAGAGGGAAAGAGGCATGAAAAATGGCCAAGCAGGGTTGATTCCAGTGATTCCTTCACAGCAGGTTTGGGAGAAGTGGTGGCTCCTCCTGAGGGGAGTACCACCTCTTCCTCTCCTCAGTAGTGGAAAATGCCCCGAGCACTGAGATATTTCACTTGGAGACAGAAAAAGCTGGTCTGGCTTTCTGGACAACTGATATAGTGAAGTCCCTGCTTGCCTGTTTTGCTGACCCTGGCAGTTTGTTGCCATAGACAATTGCCTGCTTTGCCTCTGCACAGAAACAGCTCTCGTAATTTCGTGAGGTCCTGTGTTTTTTCGCTGCTTGGTAATTGTGTCATATTAAATAATATTTTTCAGTTGAAAGGCACATAGCATTTTAGCCTCCCAAAACCTTCACCAGATATCATTAAGGAATTCCCAGCTGCATCTCTGCGAAATAGTGTCCCTGTTTTATTGACTGCAAAACTGATGTGAGGGTTTGGGCAATGCTGTGCAGTCATGTAGTTATGTGAACCGCCTGAGTGTTTACCTGTTCATCAGAATGAGTACAGGGCCTTAAATAAATTCAGCTCTCTTACTTGTGCATGTTGTCCTCGCCCAGGTGGCATTCTGATCTTCAGGGTATGGCTTGCCTAAGTAAGGGCTGTGAGACTGTTACTTCACTTGCCTGTGTTCTTTGCGTTTTACCTTTGCCTTCTCCCCAGTCACCTCTTCAGGGGAAAGGTGTGCAATCTTTGGTGAGACACATCACTTTAGCTGAGGTGTTGACTCACTTATGGCTTTGGATTAAACTGGTATGGTTGAAGTGTTGGTACCCAACCAGTTACGCTGCCCTGTGCTTCCTTCTCCTACAACTGCTGGCTCCAGAGGGGATGGCCCAGCATCTCTTGAATTGCTACTATTTTTTGCCCAGAATACTACAGCAAACTGACATTGGGTCCAGTTTTCTTTCATACATTGGCCTGTAAATTGCAGCAGTTCAAGAGCTGACTCTTCTCTGCTCTGAGGTTATTATTCTCAGCTATAGACTGGGTAATTCCGGGATAAAGGTGCTAGACAGGTGTCCTAGGGCAGGATCCACTGCTCCATCCCCACTGAAGGTGTCAGCAAGTGCAGTTCAAGACTTGCTCTGTTTGTTGTGGCATGGATGTGTTAATCCTGTACCAGTGAGATTGGTTATTTATGCTGGGCATGCACAGGACTGTTGCTTGGAAAGATTGAAGACTGAGTTGAGAATGACTTTAAAGGTGACAAAATCATCCTGTTGGACCAACAAAAAGTTTCTTCTGAGTCACTCTCCAGTAGCTGCCCCTGAATATGACTCCCTTTTTCAAACATCCTGCATATTAACTGGCACTAATTCAGTGGGAAAACTGATGATGGGAGCTGTCTTGACCGTCTTGAACTGCATGAATGGCCTGTGTTGTGGCTGTTGTGAGAGGTAGAAGAGAAAATATCCTAGAGATTTAAATTTTAAAAGGATGACTGAAAGAACCTAGGAACACATGTTTTCTTCTTAAGCAGGAAGATGCTTAGGTTTTTAAGAAAAACTCTCCAAGTTAAGATCTCAGTTTAATGTTTAAATATTTTTCTTGGACATATGTTTGCAATCAGGAGGAATTTCTTGCTAAAGTAGGATTGATTCCTTCTGATCTAGATACTCATTGCACTCATAAGCAATGGATTTTTTTCACTAAAAAATAAGTTATGCTTTTCTCCTGCTTTCTTATCTCCAGGAAATCAACTTTGCTCTCCTTTAATGAATGAATGAGGGATAAGCTGGCCTTTATTATTGTTTCTTAGCAAGGCAAGGCAGTAGTTCACCTTCTCTTCTGGCTCTGAACTGCCCTATTAATTTTGCTCTCTGTTGGCCATCAGTATTTCAGCTATGTATGACCTATTTCTTAAATCTCTGCAAAGTTACATCACTGGTTGTTTGGTTCAGTTCCCTGTTTGACCAAGGTGTTTCAGTGCTGTCTTGAGGTCCCCACTGAACTCTTGGTACGTGGTAACAGTGCTTGTACTTTCTTGGGATGTTACATGTTTCATGTAGTTGTGAGATTTTCAGGTGCTGAGGTAAAAGGGACCTTTGATATGCCTGGGACAGGTGAAAATGAGCTCCCTTCAGAGGTAATAAATGTACAGGACATAACTGAAGGGGATTCTATTATGGTGTGTGTGTGTTCCTGGAATCCCTTGTCTCTGCTGCTTTCTGTAAGTTTCTGCAGGATTTCAGCACATTTTGTAACTCTGGACCATTGCTGTAGTCCACCTTAGAAGATCAAACACCCTTACTGTTCCCAAATTTTCAGGGACCAACACATCAGCAGATCCAGTGATGTTCTTGATTAATTTAACTCACACAGCACACAAGTGCAATGAGGAATTCAGTCAAATGAAAGCCTTTTTTCATCATTCCTTTCTTCCTCTTACAACAAAGCTGGCAGGTCAACTGCCCAGCACATGTGAGTCAATGTATTCATAGTTCTGGGAAGTAATGTCTTCCTTTTATTATTTTTATCATTAGAAGCTGTTGGCTAACTAGGCTGGAATACAGAGTGGACAAAGGAACCAGAAGGGTGTGTTGTGACGTTAGGCAGAGCAATCTGGGTGCTCTTCCCAAGGAGAGATTAGCAGCTCTCTTGCTGAGAGATTCTGGTGCACAGCCAGCTCTGAACAGCCAGTACTGCATGCAGCCACCTCTGGAGTGGAGAGAAAATGAATTTAGGAGAGGAGGCCAGGAGAAGTCTCTGTTCTTATAAGTTACATGGACTGTAATGCTGGACAGTATTTCTCTGTGGTGCCTTATCTAATTCAAGTAACTGTATAAAGAAAACAACCCCAAGCCTTTGCTAAGACTTGAACCTTAATAAGAGCATTAGATCTATCAGACTAAAACAACAGAAGAATCCTTCTATGTATAATCTGAAAGAACTTCTTCCTTCCATGATGTAGTTTTTTGAAAAATGCTGATACCCAACCAGTTTTGTTTGCATACGCAGGATCCAGTTTATTCCATGGAGTTTGTGTTCGGTGCCAGGCTACAAGGTCACTTCATAAAAATAGGGCACTGTCTCTATCATAACCTAGACCTATTTGCAATTCACCCCTTTCACCTTGGCTGCAAAGCTGTTTGTTCTCATCAGGACATAAGCTGAATATTTATAATAATAAGCCTTTATTGAACGGTGGTGTCCAGACTCATGGTATTACTTGCAGCAACACTTGGGGTAATGAAGAGTTCAGTATTATCAGTCACAGACTTGGTTTTGATAGCAGTGTACTGACTTCTGCTATGTGGAGAGACTAATGTAGCTGGACTGAAAAGGACTTTATAAACAGCAGTTTTGCTTAGGGCATCAGCTGTCAATCATTTACTGTGAGAGCTTCCAAATGAGGTTAGCGTGCTGGATAGGCATGTTGTCTGTTGTTTAATCAAGTCCTTGATGCAATCTTCATGGTCCTTCTAGATTCCTGGAGGAGGCTCTGGACAGGGATCTAAAAAAATTGTCAAGAAGTGCACCTGGAATGACAAAGAGTGATAGAAAACTCTAGTCAGATGACATCCTTAGAGAGGTTAGCAAGCTTGACTTGGTGACAGATGAACTGGAGGGTGATGTCTGATTTCAAAGAGAATGACTTTTGCATTTTTTGTCTGACAAAGTGAAGCTGAATGGACTGGAATTTATGAAAGATAATATTTATAAAGTTACTTTAATTTGTAATGAAGTTTCCTATTTTATTAAGTAGCATTTCAAAGTTTACACTGCCAATGGGCTGCTATTCAAACTGTGCTGCTGGGTCATTAATTAAAGTGTGAATGACTTTTATGTGGTAGCTAAATTAAAGAGACCTATGTCTACCCATATTTCAGTAGCAGCTACTCCCTTCTTGGCCATGAAGATCAATTGATGGTTTTATGATACAATCCCATGTTTTGTACCAGCTTGCTCAAGCTTGTCCATCTCCTGGTGAGGGGAGAGCCTTCCTGTAGCTCTCTCTCTCTTACTAACAGGTAAGGTAGCTGCTGTCGCACTGAAGACCAAGGAAGCACACAAGAAATTTGCCAATTAGGTCTTGTGAGGAGGCAAAAAGCCCAGCAGGAAAGTTGCATTTTCTCTCTGCTTAATAAAACAGGCTGAAGCCTTATTTCTTCATCTCCTTCTGCCCTGGTGCAAGTTCTTGATAGGATTTTACTTGGTTACACAGCAAAAGTAGCCTTTGTTCAGGCTCCAGGATCTTGAATAGTAAGAATCAGTTTTTAAAATTAAATCTTTAACACGAGGCTACTATTTTAAATCAGACAGGACTAGTCAAGGGGAAAGGAAAATACATTTGGTCCCACTTGGACAACAACATGGAGTTTCTGCATGTCTGGTGCAAGGGGAGTAGCCAGGAGCAGTAACCCTTGCAGTGGCTGCACAGTGGCTGGCTCCTGGGAATTGGGAGGTCTCTACCCAGTTTCAGTGGACAGGTGTCATTTCCGCACAGTGAAAAAAACCATCCTCTGAAGCAGGCACTAATTGGCCCCCTTGTTGGCAATCTCAGCAGAGATGCCAGAGTGAATGGGCACGAAATCCCACTCAAACCCTTCGTGGTTTTCTCCTCAGGTCAAGGTTGAGGTGCTTTGGCAGAGAAGTGTGAGGAAAGCTGACACTGCTGCTGTCAGTCTCCAGGTCTGTCAAGCTGCCACCTTTTCTAAGCACTGGAACACAGGGGTGTTTGGGCTTTTAAGGTGTGTTTTTATTACAGTGTTAAACTTTGTGCTTTTGGAAGTGTTGTCCTTTGTGGGGGTTGTCAATGCCAATGAACAAGGGAAATTTCTAACCTGCTCCTAAGGCAATATATACAGCAATTTATTGCTTACCTAGAGCCTGCCTTCCCTAACATTCCAAACACACACCACCATAGCCTGCCACCATCTTTTATACAGAGTAAGGGAGACCCCACTCCTTTATAAGCAGTCTGTGTGACCCAGAACAGTTCAGGCCGATAAGTTACACTTGTTTAATAGATGCTTCATGGGGCCCAAGAATTTATCTTCTAAATAGAGCTTTCATCAAATACATTACTCCAGCATCAAATATATCGAGTGTAGAAGCTTTTTAAGGCAGCATAATGATTTTAGGGGATGTAATTCAAGATGCTTGATAGTATACAGCATACAAGGACATTTATGTAAAAAAGATTAACTGATTCTTTCATACACACAAATGGTTTGGAGGGCATGTAGACATTTAAAACTCCTCCAAAAGATTGTGTTGCACTGCACAAAGGCTTTGGTTCGGTTCTGCATTTACACACAAGCTAACCAGGGAGTCTGTGGGGACAGAACACAGAGCAGTCAGCCAGCAAGACCTCTGACACCAGCTTCTGCAGGGCTTGGATTCATCCCTGCAGGTTATTTCTTAGAAAAGACAAAAAATCCATTAAAATTGTAAGCATCGTGACTACTTTTCCATTTTCTGAAACCTTCTTAGAGAGGCTTATAGTCACTGCTAATGCTGTTTTAGCACGAATTTCTGGCCCAGACCCTGAGGGCTCTTTACTTGCTCTTGGATTTTTAAAATTATTTCTTTTTCACTAATGCTTTACAAAACCACAGAGGGTATTAGGCCATCTGAGAGCAGGTAATGTTGCAGAGGGAACAGTTTTCAGTGTCATTCTCCTCCTTAATGTTCTTTAAAGCTTTTGTGCTGCAACTAGCTGAAATAAGCACTCTGCTCTAGAATTTGTGCCAGGTAACAGGTTTCCCCAAACTTAGTGCTCGCGTTACAAGAGCTGTACCCTACCTATATCGAATGTTTTCCTGCAGATTTTGATCATGTGTTTTTCATGCTCCTAATCTAAGAGAACATTTGAGATGGAAGGCCTGCCTAAGGACACGCTGCATATGCTCAGATTTTGGTGCTTACAGGTCTGCTGTGGCTTCTGCCACTGCAGCATTAGCAATACAAATGAAATAAGCCTCAAAGCTGCAGAAAGCTGCTTATGAGCTGCACCTGTGCAGGGCTGAATTCAGGGCAGCAGTGGAAACAAACCAAGTGCACAGACTTGCCTTTCTTAGCAACTTTTCTTTCTGTTTCCTTTCACCTGGCTCTTCTAGCAGCCAAATTACCCCATATGATACTGGGAATCTGCTGAGGTTCCAGCAGAGAAATTCTGGATTACGGCTGAATGTGGCCAGAAGGACAAATCCCGTGACTTGGAGCGAGGAAAAAAACTTTAAGGAGAAGCAGCTGCTACTGTGTCTGCTCAAAGGGGCCACACTTCACAAGGAAGTTAAAAAGCTTAGAGTTCAGGGAAGAGTGATAGAAATAATTACCTGAATGGAAACCTGGTTTGGAATGAAGGAGCAAAGGAATTTAATGAATTTTATTCATCAAAGAGAAGATTAAACAGTGATTAATATATCTATAGAGGAAAAAAATCCAAGTGCTGATGTGAGCAAAAAGTTGCAGAAGAGTCCAGGGTTGGAAGGTGGGGCTTGACTTATTCAGACTAGATATAAGGCACATTTCTATCATTGAAGACAATTAACTGTTGGAACAATTTAAGGACTGAAGTGGTTTCTCTGTTACTGGAAAATATTGCTGTGTTGTGCTGTAAGGTATGCTGCAGTTTAATCATGGCTTTTGTATTCAAGATGGGAGATAATAGAGATTCAGTCAGTATGGAAGAGTTGAAAATAAACAATAACATTGATGCTTGTCTACTCTTTATGAAGTTTATCAAGACTCATTTGCACACTATGTATTTTTGCTTTCAAAATTATTGTCAGAAGCAAAAATTTCCTTTTGTTATATCTTTATATTTTGTAATTTTGTACTGTGACATACACAGCACTTATACTAATCTGTAAAAACAACTTTTTGAAAAAGAATTAGTAAAGAGCTTACCTGTTTTAATGTCAAACACTTTTAAGGCACCTAAACTGCAGAGAAGATTCTGTTCCAGGAGGTTTCAGTAGCAACTGGCTCACTCTTTTTACAATGAAGTGCACAACCCACCAAGTATAATTCTGTATATGTATATGCACTGTAAATATTGAAATGTTAGAGATAATACCAATATAGTTTTGAAATTAAGCTTTTTCTAATTTTATTAAAAATTAAATTGTGCTTTTCTTTTTTTTTTAATTGTAATATGAGACTTGCACCAACATCCACTTCTTTTTTCTGTTTCCATCAGGATGGGTATGTGTGTAGGAGTACCTGTGTAACAGTATAATGTGGAATAGTTGCAAGTGGGACTTTTTTTTTGCATTTGGAAGAATGTGATCTGCATTCCAAAGATTCAAATATCTCTATTTCCCACTTGAAATCACTCGTACTCGACATATAATCCCAACTGGATGTCTTATATTCTTGCTTAGGTGTGTCAATTCTTAAATCAAATTAACAGCAGTTTTGAAAAAGAGAAAAAAAAGAAGTCAAAACATGAAAAGCTAGAGGATACAAGACAGAGGCTGAAAACTAGCATTGTAAGGCTGTAACCAGGTAAATTGAAATAAAGGCCAATTAGGCAGCCCCAGGGGAAGAGCTTAAGGGAATTGTTATGATCCTGCTTGGTCAGAAGATAAGCAATGATGGTCCAAGCACTGCAGGGTGTGATCCATTAAGTGAATGCTCTTGTAGTGGTATAGCTGCCAATACACATCCTCAAAGTAGTATTTCCTCTGAAATTTATGTTTTTAAGTATTTACATAATTTACAGAGGGGCTCATATTTTTTTCATGCAAAGTCTTTCTCTGTTCTTTTTCTTGGGCTCAGATGTATGGTCAATTTGCTGTATATTAAATGCACTGTGGTCATCACCTTCACTTTGATTTTAGTTGATATGCTTTTATCTTATTTCCCACAGCAGAAGTACCTATCTGGCTATACTAAGGATCATTTACTCCTGTTTTAAGATAAGCAGCAGAGTGGTACATTGCAAAACTTCCATAATCTGTATTTTGGTCAGAAGCATCCAAGGATGTCTCAAAGGTCAGTGAAAGGGATTTAAAAGTAGGTCTGACTGACAGTTACTTGAACTGTGAAACAGCGTGAGTACAGCTCTGTATTAGCTCTATAAAACAAATAATTCAGGTTAAAAAAAAAAAAAAAGCAAAGGTTTTACTGGTGATCGGTAAGCATTTAAATAAAATTAAATTTCTATTGATTTAAACAGATTTAAACATAGAAATGATATGAATTACATAAGGAAGTATAATAGGAATTACACAGCTGCATTAATTTTATGTACTGGTAAATGTATGAAACATAATTTTATTATACAATGCTGCTGGGTGTAGCACCATGAACAAACTCTCTTCTGCTGCAATGCTTAAAAGACTGTGCCAGTCTATACATATTTTGAGTTTGTCTGTTTGTCTTTTATTGTCACCTCATTCTCTCTTGTCTTTCACCTCCCCTCATGTATGTTTTGCCCCTGGTTTTGGATCTGGTTTGAACCTGGACTCTAAATTGTCTGAGGTAGGAGGCCTTTCATTTAGGAAGTGTGTACTGGCTCAGACAGTGGAGTTCCACAGTAACAATGCTTCACTAAGAGGGTAGTGAGGTGCTGCAACAGCTCATCCAAAGAAGTTTTGGCTGCCCCATCCCTGGACATATTCAAGGCCAGGCTGGGCAGGGTTGGAATAGCCTGGTCTAGTGGGAGGTGTCCCTGCCTATAGCAGGGGGAATTGGAACTGGATGGTCTTTAAGATCTCTTCCAACTCAAACCAGTCTATGATTTAATGAATAATTATATAGGTTTGTTGGAGTTCAAGGAACTGCTAAGGGAGCTCTGTCCAGGGAGGAAAGTTTGTAGGATTGAGTTGCTAATATCCAGCAGAATCCACAGCATTTGGGAAGGAGAAGCAGATGTATGGAAAGCATTGCCCGGAGCATACAGCATTGGCTGGAAGAGTCAAGGTGGGGAAAGGTAAAAACAGGGTTTCTTGTTAATCTCTTGACTTTAGCAATCCCATTTGGGGAAGGAGATGCCTTTTTGTGAGGTAGAGGATGGACTTGGAAAGAGATGTAGCAGAGAATAAGATGAGGTGTGCTTCTAAACCTATGCAGTTGAAAACAATGGATTATTTACATCTAGTGTCCACAAGATACTACGGATCTGGTCCCATGGAAGGAGTGCCACTCATACATGTCCCTGTATGGCTCCTGACAGTCTGAGCTCCTGCACACTGAGATCACATGGGATCATTCCTTTAGGTAATAAAAGGGTCACAGAGGTAGCCTACAATGGGAACATATAACTGATCTGCTGCAAAACTGTGAATTGAGAACTTGTAACTTTTCCTCCCTTAAGGAACTGTGAGAGAGAACAGGGCAGGGATGGAGCACAGGTAGTGGCCTAAATGTTGAGAGAGAGAACTTCTGAGGCAGGGGAAAATCATGAGATAAAAATATCCTTGCGTTTACAGCACAGGGTGGGGCAAGAAAATAAAGGTGGAGAAAGTTTCTAGATAAAGCATCCTTTAAAAGTCCTACAGGTTTTGATGTGATAAACATCATTCAAAGCAAACAGAACAGCTGCAAAATATGATAAAAATCACTTGAAAGTTCATTGATTTTGCAGTAAAACTGTAAGTACTTCACTTTATAATAATTGTTCCTCTCATGCTTTCAAATCTTGTACTTGAGCTACAAGAGTATTCAGGTCAGGGCTGCATTCAGAAACTAGGCACAAAAAGACAATGAAGCTCAACTAGAGAGATACTTTAATCATGAGCTAATTTACAAACCAAAGCAAAACAAAATCATTTTTGTCTAAGATTATTAGAAGATGCTAATTTGCTGCCTAAAATTATCTTTTTTCTGTAACCTAAAAAAAAAAATTAAACCCCAACTCTTATCTTTCTAATTAAATTTCGTGACTTGGCTTACATGGTTGGTTAGATTTTTTTTTCTTGTCTAAGAACAATATGCATGTGTTATTCAAATATGAGCTCCTCTGTAGTATAAACTCATATAAACACTGTCCTGATGGTGCTAAACTAATGATAGTGCTTTTTCTAATAATTTTTGCTCGGCTTGCAGCTATATTTAAAATAAGTGAGCAGCTTTTATGGAAGAGAGACACGTGTGAAAATGGAGCTGTGTATGCAGCCTTGTAGATTTGTAAGAGACTTAAAAAAACCAAACACAAAAACAACAAACACACCCACCACACCCACCTGCCCTCCTCCCCCAAACCTAGCAATTTAAAGCAATGTTGGGTAGCAGGAACATTTCTATGATCATATGATAAGGACACTCAGCATCAGAGCTAGGCAAGGTAAGAAAAGAGAGTATTCATTTTAATTAAAAATGTGAATATATCCTTTGTTATCTGTAATAATTTTTATTTTCTGGAAACATGAGAACATTTTTTCCTTTTTCTTTTCATTTTTAGAAAACATGATGGTGATTCTGTGTATGTGGGCACAAAAAGAATGTACACACAGTTGCTTGCAAACTTTTATATGAATAAATCTAAGTATTTTTATGTACATCTGTAATGTACACAATTTATATTTTCTTCAGATATGATTGCATAGCCATCTTAAAGGCTCTCTAGGACCTTTAAGCACATCTTGTAACTAATTAGTAATCTGTCTAATAAATAAGTGCATAGCTCAAGAGTCTACTCCTTTACCTAGGTTAGGCACAGGCTTCAGAACTTTACTGAATTTGGGCTTGTGAGGTTGGATATCATCCCATCTGGGACAGTAATGACATCATCCACTCTAGGAGACCCTTATGCACTATGAGCAATGGGGTATGGGGAGTTAGAAGGCTACCTGAATGCACTGTGTGCAGGAAGAAATATTTTGCATGATCTATGAGCCAAACCTGCGCCATTTCACCCCTCCCAGTTCATGAACACCTGAGTGTGCTGGCAGGCAGAGGAGAGGGTGGGTGAAATGACTGCCAGAAGTGATTTGGTTTTTGAGTGCTTTCAAGTTTTTTAAATCACAAAGCCCAAGAGCCACGTGGGGTTTTTTATCTCTTAAATGCTTGATGGTGTTCAGTTCTGTCCTAAGTATGTAGCTATACAAAGCAATAATATACACTTCAAGCTTTATATTAGTAAAGTTCAAACATTAATAATACAGCCCTTCATTTTGAAAGACTGTGCTTGCAGACAAAGGCAAATGTCAGCAAAGGTACAAGTCCATTATTTTTCTTTTTTTTTTTAGATACCTTGTGGCATCTTTTGTGAAGCAGCTCATCTTGTTTTGTCCTCCTCTTTGTTTACAGACTGTGCAGCCAGTGCCTGCTGCAGCACTGGTGCTCTCGGTGTGATATCATCACCTTCCCATCTCACAGGACAGAGATGGACCTAGACCTTGTGCCATCTGCCTGAGCTGTGGGTCCTGGGGACTCCTCCAGCTTTGTCTTGTCTGATTTGTTGTGACTGCTGTGCTGCCAGCCAGGCCTGTGGGTGCCCCGAACCGATGTCCCCCTTGATGACTTGCCCATTCCCCTTTAGTTTGTTTGTTAATTAGTGCTCTCTGGATGTTCTTGTTTAAGCAACTGCTCCCTAAGTTGTTGATTGCTTCCTCTTTCCACATTTCTGGTCAGTTCTAACTGTAAATGTCTGATCAGCCCGGTGTACTCTGTAAAATACATCTCCCATTGCTGCTGTCAGCAGTCTGCAATCCTACCATTGCTGATGTGCCAGGTTTCTCATGGGGCCAGTAATTTTTTAATGCTGTGATGTGCACACCAGATGAAACAATGCAAGTGAGAGTACCAGGTGTTGGAGCATTACTGTTGGATTGTTGGTTCTGCTTCTTGTCATTTTGATCTCATGGTGATGCCCTGTGCGCCAAGTTTCATAAGTGAAAGGTTGTGCTAGACTGAGAGGAACCTTTGCAAAAATGTATTTAATACAGTACTGTTAAATCTCTCTGAGCCTGTGTTTTTATGCAGAGGAGTGGGACTATTATACAAGGTCATGTGTTTATTTATCCTTTTTTCCAAGGTCTATCTGCAAACATTTGAGGGCAAGTTGAAATGATGCTGCTGAGCCTATCTTGACATCTCTTTTATGAAGCAAGGGGTTTGACTGCTCTCAACTAGCATAAAATAACTCTGCATTGGGAACAGCCAAATGCTGCCTGGTCTGCATTGAAATCAGAGCAGCAGATTTTTGAGCAGAAGTGTGCTATCACTTCTGACTCAGGAAGTTTTCTAATTTCTCCTCCCTTTTACCTACATATTTGATTTCTTCTCAACATAAACATTTGTACTCTAAGGTTTTTTATTCCTTTTAATTGGGTCCTAGCATGTGTAATACTGAGTAATGCAAGTGGAAGAGCATTTCTCCATGCACTTCTCTTTCTGCTGACAGCCAGTGCATCACACAGATGACACAGCTAACTATTTCACATTGAAGTTCTTCCACTAGACATATGGCCTATATCTATTGTGTGCCTGAGCTTTGTCCTGTCACTAAAGAAATTAGTTGTACCAAACCCCGGTATTGTGCTCACGTTGCCCTTGTAGGCTTCCTGCTGCAGGAGGAAAATGGGATTTGTAGGCAAGGCCAAGGCCTGGGCTGATTTAGTAATAATGGCCCTCGAAATGCAGATGAAGCATAAAGGAGTTTTTGGAACCTTCCATTCACACGGATGGTGTTCTCGGTTGCCCCTAAAAGCACAGGACCACCCCAGAACTTTCTTCAGCTGTTCCAGTGCAGCTGTGAAAGAACCAGCTCCAGATTAACCGTCTGGGCAGTGAATAAATTTGGCCTCAAAGCCATTGATAAACACAAGTGGCCACTAAATCCTCACACAATAATGACATAGCAGGACATCAAGCTGATTGATGAAGAGATTAAAACATCTGCAACGTGTGTCATTTCAGTGTTAATCTCACACCGTTGTTGCAACAGGACTTCAGCTGTTGTTTCCTGAAGTGCATGTATGAATTGCTGCAGGTCAGTCTGTCCAGAGCTCTACAGTTACCTCTCACTTCAGGGCTGAGGTGTGCTTACAGTTGGCTCAGCACCTGTGTTCTAAGAGACCATCAGTGTGTGAGACTGTCAGTGGAATTATTCATCTTCAGTTTCAGCAAATGTTGTCTCTCCTTTTTCTTGATTTAAAGGGATAATGCAGCTGCTCATTCTGTCTTCTGGAACACCCAGTCTTCCAAGGTTTTCAGAAACTTCACGAAGCTAACATATGAAATCAAAAGCTATGCATTGTACTAACTCTGAAGTTATTAATATTCAGTGATTAATAATTTTGTAACTTTTTGACTTAACTGTCACTGGACTGTTTTCTACTGGATTTATTTTTTGGATCTCTTGTAATTCACAACTGGGTAGGGTTTGGTTCATTAAATTGCAAAGTTTTCAAGCCAATGCTTACATTGTCCATCAATATCTTGGCAGAATTATCCATGATTCTTCTTAATTGAGGGAAGCGGTGAGAATGGGCATCCAATTAGGGCATTCATTGTCTCAAACATCCATTCCTGTTTACGCTTCTTGGAAGCTTTCTCAATGTGCTGTGTTGTACTGGCCTGAGAATCACACTGGTCCTGACCTACTTGGCCTGTTAATCTCGCTCATCCTCTGTCTCTCCCTTTGTCCGACTTTTGTAGTCCGGGATTCTGGGACAAAATATGTAGATGTCTTTGTCCTTTGGATATTCCTTGAAATGCCAAGTTTCTGGGTACTCTAAAACCAGGGAGTTTAATATGCCAGTGTAAAGTTGAACTTCTTAACTATTACTTCCCATGAGAGAAAATTGTGCTTTATGAGGAATTTCAGGAGCATGCTGAGGCCATGCCCCAGAGCACAATACAGTGCATTGCAGAGATCACCTTATTGATTGTGGTGTGGGGGCCAATTTGTCCTTTTTCCCCCTAAATGTTGAATCTCATCTCAAGTGGGATGGCAGTGCACCGAGCTGCACACGGCAGTGCTGCTGTGCACTGCAGGGACCCCCAGGGACCTTTGGGGACAGTTAATTATTGATCACCCACAGCAAACAGCCTAGTGGCCAGAACAGCATCTCTCACCACAAGTTCACCAAGATATAGGGATATGGTATCCTGGCTCCTGTGATGACAGGGCTGGGAAGCTCCTTCTCCCTTGGTCACATTTGCTGTTGCTACAACCAACATTTTGTCCTTTACCACACTTTTGGTCTGCTTATTTATTGAGATTCACAGGTTAAAAAGATTTAAGACTATTTATTTCTTTAATAATAATAATAATAATAATAATAATAATAATGACTCCCAAGTGCTAATTTCTGGGCACCTAATGAAATCACAGCAGCCTGGTGTTGCAGGGATGAGGAATGCTCTTAAATTGCATCAGCTGAAGGCCCCTTACTGGAGACAGTTCGAATGACTGTGGCAGGAGCATTGCCTGGGCAAAGCCCTAGGGAAGATCAGCAATTGAAAAAATAGGTTTGACACCACCCTTTGTTCTGTAGCCTATTATTTTAGGGTATTTTGCTGGTGAGAAACAACCAGCATACATTCAGACCATACCCTAGGTCTGTACAAGTGAAGCCAAATTTGGCCTAACAATGACAACCCAAGCACCTGCCCGTAACCTTGTGTTTGAAAATGTGACTGCAGCACTGCTGTGTGTAACTATGCAAGTGTATTTCAAAAATACATCCATTTGAAATGTCCTTCTTAAGTACAGCATGAGTGCTATAGTTAAGGGATCTTGGTTTAGAGGAGGAGGATTGATTAGAAATAATAATAAATTCTGTAGAATATGTGGCCATGCCACATTCTATCTGGTAAACCTCTTATGTCTCACAACCCGATCACGAATTTTCTGTGTCAGTGGGTGCGTAATCACTCTTAATACAATGATTTACAGTTTGTGTGCAGACAACAGATAGATACATTCAAAATTAGGAAAGACTATCCAAAAAATGTTATATTTGTAATTAAACAACATTCCAACATTGTACGTGCAGTGAGACTAAACTCTGTTAGAAGACAGGAAAATGTAGCAGTAATTTTCATCTGAAAATCTGTATCATTAAGGAATTGTCCAAGATTAGACCCCTACAAGCATTAGCTTGTGAACACTGGGGAAAAAAAAAAAGAGCAACAGCTTTAAGCATTAATGTGGTTAATCCCACAGCGTAGCACTTGGTTAGAGTCAGGATTTGGAATTATAGCTCAAATGGTGATATTTCAAGGGGAAGGTCAGTTTGAATCAGTGATAATACTTTGCATTTTTGCTGTGCCTTCCCAATAAGAACCTCAGAGGGGTTTATAGACATTAGTGAATTAAGGTTCTCAGATCTCTGCCAAGACTGCAGTTTTATCCCTGTTGTACAGAGGGGAAAACCGAGTCATGAAGAATTTAAGTGGCCCTGTTGAAACAGCAAAGGGTGGTACTGTGCGGTATGCTCCTGGATCTCTACAGCTCTCTCGGGAAGTTTGAACACAACTGTGGGGAGCAGAATGTGCCACTGGCTGCAGCAGGGACATGGTGAAGGGGAGCCTCAGGAGGATGAGTTTGGCACTGGTGTTTTGTGGATAAGAGTTAGCAGTTTCCTTCCTCTTGTTATCTTTTGATGTATTTTACTGCAGCTCCTCAACATGGACTTCTTATGCTTTTTCCATCCATGGTGGCTGTGCTGTTCCATCCTGTTCTTTGTCCTGAAAGAGCCCACTTTTCATCAATTCTTTCTCAAAGAGATCCTTAACTATTGGAATTTGGTGGGAGAGAGGTTTTCCCCCTTTTTCTTTCTTCTTTTTTATAAATGAGATTCTGGACCTGCTGGACAGGTGTGCTGTTCTTACACAGCAGGAGGCAGAAATAGGAACTGAAAACACCAACAAACATCATGCCTCAAAGTTCCTTATTTCACTTTAGATAGTGCTTCCAATATGTGGTTTACAACACAACTTATTGTTCAGATTGAGACTCAATTGAAATCAGCTGCTAATTAAATTTATGTCTAAATTAATAAGTCATAACTATTCAGATCATGTTAATTTGAATAATTTCTATTAAGAGGAATGTAATTTGTAGATTCTGTATTTAATGAACCATGTTGTTCGATGAGGCCAGCAGGACCAGGGCACTGATCGCCCCTCTGTACTCGGCACTGGTGAGGTCACACCTTGAATACTGTACTCAGTTCTGGGCCCCTCATTACAAGTCACACTGAGCTGCTGGAGTGTGTCCAGAGAAGGGCTATGCAACTGAAAAAGATTCTGGATCACAAGTTCTAGAAGGAGGTGCTGAGTGAGCTGGGGTTGTTCAGCTTAGAGAAAACGAAGTTTGGCAGAGGTCCTTGTCACTCTACAGGTACCTGAAATGAGGGTGTAGCCAGGTGGGGATCGGTCTCTTCTCCCAGGTAACAAGTGACAGGACAAGAGGAAACGGCCTCAAGTTGCACCAGAGGAGGTTTAGATTGGCTATTAGGGAAAATGTCTCCATGGAAAGGGTGGTCAGGCATTGGAACAGGCTGCTCAGGAAAGTGATGGAGTCACCAGCGCCAGAAGTGTTTAAAAGATATGTAGATGTGGCACTGAGGGACATGGTTTAGTGGTGGCCTTGGCAGTGTTAGGCTAATGGTTGGACTTGATGATCTTAGAGGGTTTTTCCAATCTAAACTATTCTATGAAATTCTTATGACAATTGGGACTAATAGAATATGTTAACCTTTATTCACCTCAGCTTGACACCACATTAGACCATGAATTAATTTATAAGTGCCTAGAAGAGTTTCATAATTAAACAGCCATTGGGACTCCTTTGGCCTGTCAGCTGAGTTACTTATACCAAGTCCTTTCCTTTGAAAGCAGCATTCAAAGCAAACCAACAAAGGTCTGTGAAATGCAAACAGGGTGTTCTGTTCTTTGCTGTCCCTCCGCCTGTGCAAGCAGTGTCCTGGGCAGTTTGTGTGAGGGCTGGTGAGATTCAATTACATGTCTTGCCTCCCATAAACACTTCAGCTTGGCCTCCTTCCTCCCCTCCCCCTGCCACAACCTTGAAATTAAGAACTGGGAGCTTCCAGTCTCTGTGGTTCTTAAATATATGTAAGTCCTAAAAATTGTTGCGTGCTAAAAATGTGAATGCAGATGTGCTGTCACAAGAGAATTCCTATGTTAACTACCTTTGCCTATTTCGCTACTTACATTGCTGAGGAGAAAGCCTGGGAACAGTTTCTCTTTGACAGGCTAGAAGGCAAAACCAAGGAAAAGATAAGAGGGAACCCGCAGTATTCATGTCCTCTAAATGCTTTGCAAATAAATTTACAGGGAAGGGAAAGGCTGGGACACTGGAAGACAGGTCCCTGTGATACACAGCTCTGTGGTATCCCATGGACTTAATGACTGGAGTCTAAGTCCATGCAGCCCCATGGAAAGATTTTGAAACCACTATGTCATGTACTAAGGGACTTAGATTAAAGACTTTAATGTGGCTTGTTTCACTCTGAGGAATGTAATTCCTGGCACCGAACAACTAAAAGATGTTTGGTAACTACAAAGATATTTCCAAAGAAAAATCTTTATGTTCTGGAAAAAACCCAAGCGTTAACAACAAAAAAAAAAAAATGAAGGAAACAAAGTAAAGGTGTTGAGCTTTGTACCTTAGAATATGAAAGCTATGAGTTCATTTAATTTGATCTACTTGGTCATCTTAAACTATGCCTTGGTGGTATGTCCTGGTTTCCATCTTACATATTGGATTCCCATGTGGGAGTTTATCTGCTGGGACCTGCCTTTCTCAAAATTTAAAGAGGTTTCCATAAGACCTACCATCAAATGCTATTCCTCCTCTTATTTTAAATAACAAGGTACGACAGTATTATCATCACAGTCCCAATTTTATAGCTGGAGAAGTGAAGTATTAAGGGATTTCTCAAGTGTAACAGAAGTTTAATGGAGGAGTAAACAACTCAGAATCTGGGGAGATGTTCTCCAGTGGTATCCTTTGCAGTGTCAAAAAATAGGAAGAAAACAAGGTATACGCTTATTTATTTCTAGATTCTTTTTGCTAGCCCAGATGTATGTGAGCAACAATGTTTTGTAGCTGTTGTTTATATTCTATAGCAGCAAGTAACAAGGCCACAAGAAAATTATTTGCTAAGTAGGAGGAAGAAAGGCCAAACTTGTTAAGGAAATAATATTACTTTCAAGATTCTCAGGGGATATTAGAAACAATGGAGAGTAAAACAAATACTAGAATTGCATATAAAAGGTACTTGACATAAAAATGTCAAATGGCCCTAACCACATTTCTGCAAAATTCTGTGATGTTATTCTATTGGCAAGAATACAAAAGGGAGCAGGATTAGAAGATGCCAACTATTCATTTTATTAAGAACTCAGAGAACAGGAAAATGAATGGGTAAATTAAATTGTAATAAGAACTGAAGAAATGGAAATGCTTTTAGTTACTAAAGCCCATTTAATAGCAGAAGTTTTATAATTAAAGTGGCTCACCCTGCAGCTAACAAGAATGTGAATGCAGCACCACTGCATGTACTTTGTGTCAAAGCATTCATGGATTCGCCATGCTCTTAACTCAGACTTGTCCACGTGGAACAAGAAAGCTTTCTACTTGTACTTGTTAACACAGTTTCTATTTCTGTTTCTGCAGGTTCTCTACTTTTGTGCCACAGCTTCTGATTCAGCTCAGTAATGCTTCAGCCATGAGCTTCTACAAGGTCTGCTCTGTGTCAGCAAATATGATTTAAAACCAGTTCTGGTGATGGGTAGGAACAGAAAGCAGTATGGTAGTGTCCTTTCTTCCGTGATTTTAAACAGTGAATGTGAAAACAAGGGTTCAGATACATGTACTAAATGAAATAACTATGCCTCTTTAAGGAACGTTGTCCCACTCCCTGACAAAACAAAGGATTTCACCCCATCCTGCTCTCTTCACATACTGACACTGATATCTTAATAGCAAGGTTGTCTTTGCATTTCAGGCCCTGGAGTAAGGTGATCAAGCAATAGTGATGAGACTGTGCAGTGTAGGGTTGGTTTGTTTTTCTGGATGTTTTTCTTTTGTTGTTTGTTTTGTTTCGTGGGGTTGTTTGGGTTTTCTGGTCTATTTTAACCTTCAGTTATCAGTGCCTTTCCTTTGGAGTCCAGGGCTGGTAAGTGAAGTGAGACAGGTGTCAGTTAATTCTTTTGGTCAGACTCAGGTTGATGCAGATGCCATGTTTTTGGTGTGGAGAGCAAGGGTTTACCCCAGAGCTATCAAGGTATGAGCAAGGCAGAAGTGGGTAGGACACAGAAAGCAATCTTCCCTCATCCCCACACACCTGCCACCGGCCAGAGGTGTCAGGCTGTGCGTGAGGCAGGGGTGACTGCACGCCGTGAGACATCTTCCCAAAGTCAGGGAGAGCAGGGCAGAAAACCGACTTGCTGAGTTGCAATCTGCTTTTGGCAGAAAAGGAATATACACAGCAGCCCTTGCTCAGAGCAGATTGTACAGTTGCCTTTTAGCCCTTTGCTAGTGGTTGACAGAGTTTGTTCTGTTCACTCTCCAATACAGGGACATTAGTTCACAATTTCCTTTAATGTTAAATCCAGAAGATTAAAAATAGAAGGCAGATGTGAAGGTTCCATAAATACACTATAATTAATTAATTATATCAAATATATACCTATTATAAAACACGTTATCAAAGGACTATTAGAATGCAGATGTCTTGGAGACTTGCATTTCCATCTTTTCCACAGGAGGTGGCCTGACTTTCAGGACAAATATTAGTCATTAATGCTGAGTTTCCACAGTAGTTTTAGCATGGATGGGGTAGAATCACAGAGTCATAGAATGTCCTGGGTTGGAGGAGACCTTAAAGATTATCTAGTTCCAACCCCCCTGCCATGGGGTGGGACACCTTTCACTAGACCAGGTTGCTCAGGTTTTCATCCAACCCGGCCTTGAATGCTTTCAGGGATGGGGCATCCACAACTTCTCTGGGCAACCTATTCCAGTGCCTTACCACCCTCATAGTAAAGATTTTTTTCCTAGTATCTAATCTAAACCTACTCTTTTACAGTTTGAAACCCTTCCCCCTTGTCCTATCACTACATGCTCGTGTAAAGGAGCACTAATACATATTTGAACCTACAGCAAAACTGTTCACTTAACATAGAGGATCCCACAGTTTCTTTGAAGTTGGATTCTCTATTTACTTGACTTGTTTTGTTGTTGTTAATTGCTAGCCTCTATTTATTAATATATAAGCTGTTCTGTTGATTTACCTGCAAAATGCTTGGTAATTTATTTTGGATATAGCATTATTTTTGCATTACATGTTGGTCCAAATATTGTTTGATGATGAACTGCTTACACTGTTGGAATGAAGCTGACTACCCCAGCAGCAGGGTTGCTTGGAGTTATTTCTGTTTTTCTTACCAGTGCACATCAAGCAGAAGCAATGGAAATGGTTCACTTTGTCAGTTTTTGGCCCATGGTCATTTTCAGGCTGTGACAGCGGGACAGTTTTATAGGAAATAACAGTGTAAACCCAGTTCTGTTTTTCATTTACTGAATGCTCTTCTTATTTTTCTCACATTTTTTTGTATCATCTGAAAGGAGAAATTGATTGTTATTTTCTGTGCTTTAAATCAACATATCCTGGTATTAAACAGCTGTAGTATTGCTTCCAAATAGAAGAAAACTGATGCAGTTTTTAAACTGAGATGTTACGTTCTGAGGAAAAAATGGATCATCCATTTAATGGAACTCTTTCCATTTGCTTTCTCCTTGGACTTTAATTTATGTTCAACATGTATTCACTTATGACTGTGAGATGGAAAAGGAAGGGATGGCCATAAATGCTTTTGGTAGTTGGGACAAGGGGCTGCAGGGGTTGGAGGAGGGGAAGACCTTCCTGGAGCAAAGAAAACTTATGCAAACCTATTGCTTGCAGTGTCACCTGTAGCTGATGTGATTTTTGTAGGTCTGGTTTTGTTATGGAGATTGACTAATCTTTGTCAATGTAGTGGTTTGAGTTTGTTCACCTGAGTTTTTGGCTAAACGCCAGCACACTTACCAGATTTATTTAATTTTGCTGTGAGATAAGGATTAGGAGTAGGTAAAGCAGGCTCAAACTTTAAAGAATATAAAGTTTATTAACAAACCTAAAAGGAAGGAAAAAACTTAAGAACCAGAACAAAACCGTCAGAACACTTTTGCTCTTCCCACCTCTCCATTTTTCAATGACAATACAAAAAACCAACACTTTGACTTTCAGTCAGTTTACCACTTCTAAATTAGTCTTTCTTCAGTCATTTAGGGAGAGGAGTTTTCTCCTGCTTTACCATGTTGACTTCTCCACAAGAAATACAGTTCTTATGGTTTTCAGCCTCACAACTAGCAGCCGCCCAGGAGAAAAAGATTTCTGCTTGTTGTGGAACGTCCCTCCCACACCAGTAGCTTTCCCACTGCTACTACGGTGGGTTATGACAGTTCATGGGGTGTTTTTTTAAGGATAAGTTGTTCTACTACCGCCGCAAAGAAATCCCCTTCTTCTATGACTGGCAATGTAAATTTCCTTTGACCATTCCCCGGGGCAAGGGATCTGGAGTACAGTTTCTTCTCTTCTCTGCTCAAATTTCTCATCAGGCTGCAATTATTTCAATATCTACTTATCTTCACACAGGTGCCTTGATTCACTGGCTGCACTGGCTGCAGGTAGAACGTCACATCCCCCCTTAGACCATTTGTCATATATTACAGGGAATATTTTAGCTTGGTCTCAATCATGGTTTCACAGAAGAATTTTCAGCTTTTACTTTGTAGCACTCCTCATGCTCCTTCCCTCTAAGCTTTAGCTCTGCTTCTCTCACTGACTTTGAGTCTTTATGCTGTGTTTTTGTAAGTGTCCTCACTCTTCTTCTATCTGTGCAAGAGCAGATCAGTTTCTGCAAGTTTTATCTGGGTAACGAAAGGGTTAATTTCTTTCTCGGGCCTCTGCGACAGTCCCATGATTTTTCCCGGGTTGTTTAAAAAGTCTGAGCCGGGCTGCAGAAGCAGTTAAGAGTCTCCATAGCCTCGCTCTGCGAAGCTGGCCTGGCCTGGGGGGAGCCGGCCTGGCCTCTGCCCGGCCCAGAGCAAGGGCTGGGCTCTGCGAAGTTGACCCGGCCTGGAGGGAGCCGGCCCGGAGGGAGCCGGCCCGGCACTGCCCGCTGTAGTTAAACTGTTTTGCCCAGCAGCCGGAGATCTCAGGCTGAGTCCTCCCCCACGTTCAGCTGCACTGCTGCAAATTCTCTTCCAAACCTCCCCCCCCTCCCCGCTCTGAGGAGGGGAGGGGGGGGAAAGGGCAAGGGCCCAGCCTTACCAGAGAGAGAAGCACAGGACTTGCTTCTCTGGCAGCAACAGGACAGGAAAAGAGGGTTTTTTCTCAGGTGTATCTCTCGTAAATATGGTTTTTTCCCTGGAGGCGGAACAGCTTTTAATTGGATTATACATCCATCAATACTCAAAACTAGCTGGTCACTGGCTCTGTTTCCCAGGAAGCAAGGTGCACTACTTCCTGCACCATAAGTCCCTTGAAAGACTGACCCTTCCTGGGTAAACCCACGACAGTCAATTTCTACATTTCTGTGTGGAAAAGGAAGAAAAAATTGCAAGCTAATAGAGCTGACGGTATTGCTTTGTATGGATTTGAGGCTGAACCTTAGAAAGGCTCAAATTCTTGTCGCAATTAGGTCTCTACATTATTCTGTGGCCTTGATGCAGACCTGATCCACTCTGCCTCAGCATCCCACCAGCAGACCTGATGTTAATTTAATATATCAGCAAATATTTCAAAAATATTTGAAAAAAATCCAACTCTGCTTTGGCAGTAGTTGCTAATCTTGCACTGACTCCCTCAGCCCTTAGTTTGAGAAATGCTGGGAGCTGGGGTAGAAGACAAGTATTTGTTTGAGCCTGAAGGTCTGTGTCATACTTGGAGGGCTGTAGACACCTGTACTGGGGCAGCTTCCTCCCGTGCTCTCAGGAAGAAACTGCAGCACAGTGTTACCAAATCAAGGGCATGCTGCACTGGAAGTGTGTCAGATCTCCTCACATGCTGTGGATCTATAACCTGTGGCTTAGCCAAGATCCTATCTGTCAGCCAGCTTCCTGCTGCTCTGGGCCAAGACTGAAAAAGGAGAGTTCTTTGGCCTCTGTGTTGGCAGACAGGTACTGGTGGTCTGTACCCCAAATCTGAACACCTCTGAAGCTCACATGTGTGTGGAGCTGCCCCTAAGCCTGGCCATGAGCTAAGCTATACACCCAGCTGCTTCCTCCAGCTTGTGATAATGAATTTTCATCGCAGTGGAATTTAGAAAGGAATTGCTCTGATTCTAAAGCTCATTGGTTGCTAACAATAATAACAATAAAAAGAGCCATTTCTTAAGGACTAAAAACTAATCAGTGAATGTGTAGTTTCTGTGTCTCCTGCAGGTTCTTGTCTTGTGGGGCTGCCAGACCGCCCGAGTCATGTGACTGGCTGTCTGATTTCCGACTCAAGCTTTTCATTTCCTAAATGATAACGGATAAAAGATAAAATCTGGCACACACAGGTAATCTTTGCCATCTTAATATTTGTTAAGCTTTTTGATTTACTGCGAAGTTAAAGTCACTGCAGGTCACAAAACCTGCACATTAGATCTGCTTCATAAAACACTGTGAGTGAATGCTTTAGTCATTCATTTCACCATCTTTAAACCAATGTAGCTGAAGAATTGCACCTCCAATTTATAAATCTTTTAATTTATTTCTGATTCCGGTTTATAGGATGGGACTATATCCAGCTTTCCCCAGCCATTTGTGCATAGCTAGAGAAGAAACCTAACATATTTCTTGCATAATGGAGACTTGATCCAGCTTACATTTGTTAAATCATCCAAAAGGAAATATTCTCACCAGGAAACTTTTGCACTCAGTTAACGTATCCAACCCAATACCTGTGTTTTAAGTCTCTGCTGTTCCTCTGCATAAATACTTTTCTCCCTCCCCACCCCAATACACACACTCACCCCTCCCTTCTGTAAAAGAGAAATATGATTATCATAGTATCTCTGTCTCTGTTTTGCACATCTGCTCCCCACCCTTTTTCTGAAGGAGACATATGATCCACAGAGAAATCAGAGATGATCTGAGCCATTTTGGATACCTACCGGTATGGGATGCGTGGAGGCCCATGGGTAGCTCAGGTTTCACATCTGCCAGCTTTTCAGAGGATGTGATCAAGGGCAGAAATAAGTGGATGATGATGGTGAAGATGTTATGGAAACTGGTATGAAGGAAATGGGAAACCTCGTCCTGGAAATATGTGTGCCCCCTAGCCCAAGTCGAAATCATTTGGATGTAGCAGTATGGCTAACACAAAGGAAAACGTATTTTAAATAATGCATTATTTAAAAAAGGGAGCTTATGTCTTTAAAATACAGCATCAGAGTTTGAATCTGCTTTAGATTTGGGCACGGTCTTTGACCTTGGAACGCTGACAATGTAAAAAAGAGTGAAATGGGTCAAAGAGTCTGTCAGACAAGGTGAGAGATACTAAGCTTGCCTCTGATCTCACACCAACATGCAGTGGTGTAACTCCATTGCCCTCTGTAGATTTATGCAAACATATGGAGAGAAAAACCTGCCCCAGAATGATTCAGTACCAAAACAGACCCTTTTTTTTTTTTTTCTATGGCAATGTAAAAGCCTTACAGGAGGAACACACAAGATTCCAAAAGGCAAAATTGAGGCTTGGATTAATACTGCTTCCAGCCACCCCAATGCAGAAACTTCTCTCCAATTAGCTGACCTTGATGGATAAATTCCTCCTTTTTATCTTCTTCCAACCTTTCCCATATTCCATCTCTTCTTCTCCTTGATCCTCCTGATAAAGTCAGGCTGTCCTTCCAACTGCGAACAGCAGAGCCTTTAGCCAGTGCATAGCTCACTCTCCAAGGACTCCTGATGCCAGGGGCTCCTTTCATTTCTCTGCAAATACTTTTTAACAAATTCAAAAGCCTTATTGGGAAAGGAACAAAACACATTTGTGTGTAGTGATGTATCTGCTAAATGGTGTGTGCTTTTCCCCATGCAGATCTCAAGGGACCTTTAGGCACGTTCTGTGGGCAGAGCGCATGGAATTGCTCAGATGTATTGTTTGCATAGTGCAGTGTTTCTCTGAGTATCAGATCCTGAGAGAGAATTAGGAACACACATAGTTTTTAGTAACTTCCTGGGCTGAGTGGGCGAGATTCACACCAGCCTGTTCAGAGCCTGACTTTGCTTTTGCAGTACAAGGCAGGTGAGTGTCTGGCCCTCACAATGAGCTTCAGAGCACTTCAGCCAAGTGTCCAGGCTCCCTCCATCATCACTGCAGCCAAGAGAGAGCAATTCATCGTGTGGCATCAGTCAGACACTTTGAGTAATTGGTTTGGGGATGAGGCATTCAGCCCAAAAATTCCTCACGTATCTGCCTTGTCTGGTCAGCCAACTCTCTTTGGATACTGTGGAAAGAGCAGCAAGTGGTGGGCTTCAAGCACAAACTAGAAAAACATTGCTTGAGCTGTGAGAGTTTCAGCAGCTCACAACTCAGTCTTCCTGTTACGGGATGAAGGATATTAATGGAAAACAACCAGTGGTAGAGATATGAACAGGCATTGGAGGGTCTCTGGCTTTCAGACCCCTGGGACCTGTGTGTCTAAAAGGGATTGGACAGGAAGAATGAGGGAGACACACAGAAGCTTCAAGAAATCTTTTGATGGAATAAAGAAATAGAAGTATGTTTGCACTAGGATATACATAAGACAGCTATTAGGCGTGCCAGTACCAGGTGCTTTACGCTGTTGAATTGTCTGCTTGTGCTATGAAACCACTTGCTGTTTTCTCTTGTCTCTTCAAGATATAACAAAGAGACATTTTGTTTGAACCTCCAAATTTACCTCTGAGCTGTTTAGACAGGGAAAAAAACCCCTGAGAGACGTGGCTGTACATGTATGCAAGGACAAGAAAGCAGGAAATGGACCAGCTGTTGGGGGAAAAAAGAGCAGAGTGCTTGCAGTCCAGGAAGGACTCTCAGTATTTCTTTTCCATGTATTTATTAGTTCACTGCTCTTTGACATCTTTTCCCCCAGCCACTGCTTCCACTAGATTTTCTACCAGTTTACCAGCAAACAATTATTCTTCCCACAGCTTTGAAGTTATTGTTCCTCAGACACTCCTGTTTTGGATTCACAAAAACATTTACTGCACTTGTTATTACTCTTAGGTCTCCTGAGTTCTCCTGTAAGTTTTTATAATCTTCACATTTCAGATAACACAGGCCAAATTTGTTTGACTCTGCCCTCAGTTTCTAATAAAATTTCTTTTTCCCCAAGGTGCTGGGAAAAGAGTCGTATCTGAGGTGGAATAATGTGAAATTAATTTATTTTTTGCATGTCCTTAACCTTAGATCAGGCAGTATTTTCTTATGATGTGTTTCATTCTGCTTCTTTCTGAAGCCACAAGCTGCCCACTACCCTATCTTGAGAAAGTGACATTCAGCCTTGACATTGGATTAGTGAAATTTGATCCCATTTTCACTGAAAAGCTTGTAAATATGACACAATTTTTCATTGTGTAACACTCCTCCAGCTCAGAACCTGTTTTAGATTTGTTGCAAACCCTCCTCACGGGTTTCAGTAGTGCAGTGGTTGAGCTGAGCAGGGGAGCACTGTTTTATTCTCTTGCTTCCTTCTCCTGGTCTCTGCCTGGACAGCGGGTAGGTGGTTCTGTGATGGGCTACTGGGAGTGGGTGCCAAGGGTGCTGTGGTTCCCTCTGTGCTCAGATTTCTCCCCACTGTGGGGACAGGGAGGGCTGGTGTATTCCCTGAAGAAAAACTGCACTCCCAGGTTGGAGAGGAGAATTTTCAGTGGTCGTGTCAGGCTGGATTGTATTTTGAGGCTGAAGGCTTAACATTTCTGTCCCTCCTCCTGGCTTGGCTTTGCCAGTGACATGGCGGGGGCTGATATGGGCAGCTCAGAGACCACTTTTGTGAAACATGTGTGGCATCCCTGAGGTGAAGGTCTTGCTGAGTTAACCACCGGGTATCAACAAACTACTCTGTCTCGACATATATGACATTTTGCTAGTATTTCTCAGCTTACTGAAAATAATTCTTAGCCTTCATAAGCCAGGATTGACACTGATTTTTTTCCCCCAGCGAAATGGTTCTATTTTACCGAATGCAAACACATGAGCCAAAGGATAACTAAGCAGGTAGAAACAGTGTTACTCTGACTTTTTAGAGAATTTAGGACAGAGTACTAGATGAAGATAGGAAGATTTATCTTAGATTTTCACACCCTAAGAAATAAATCTTCAAGATGAAAAATATCTTGGAAAGTCCTGTGACCACGTTTCAGGAAAGTGAGTTCATCCATTCCATCTCAGTGCAACTTTTTATGTTGAGCCAGTTTTTCTGAGGTCCTGGTGACTTTCACTGTTAAATGATTTCTGTGCCATCTCAAGGTTTTCTTTCTGCTAGTGCATTTTCAGGGACTCCAGTGATCAGCAAAATCACCTGTTTAACTTTTTCATATAAATGAATATGTTTCTGGCCCAAAAAAAAAAAAAAAAAAAAGAAAAAGGAAAAAAAAAGAAATGTGTGTTCATGTAAGAACTTTCCAGGTAGCTTTCAAGTCCTTTGTTTTCTGCTTGGTCTTGAGTTGTCAATGTTACTGTTCATTTGCATTTCACATCTCTGAGTAAGACAATGTCCTCAGGGTTCTGACTCGTTATTGGATGCCAGAGCTAAAAACTGAGCCATACCTTCATGTTCTATTGTATTTGATGAGGGATTCTCAGCAGTGCTGTGTCTCTTCCTGTTTGGAGGATATCTCCTTTCCTGACAAAGTTTGATACCTGCTGGTGATCAAGGTGTATCATGGAGTTAACCCTGTTCCTGCCAGGCAATATTCTGTTGTACTATTCCAGCTCATTTGTATGGAAAGGGCCAACATGTTTAATGGAAAGTGAGGGGGAGGGATGCCTCTCCTGCAGAGAGTTGTAGCTGATGGATTATAACAGTTTGTTCAGGAGTTCCTCTCATTGGCAGATTTACTCAGGAAAGATTTTATTAGGCACTGATCTACAGCAGTTTGGAGAGCAAAGTTTGCTATGCTGATGCAAAGACTCTCCCTGCTGTTGCTGAGATGAGCAGTTTTGTTAAAATACAGTTCGTGCCACTTCATACCTGAAGGTGAATGAGAGCTATTGCACTGTGAGATATAATAACAGAATACACTCTATAAGTTTGCTGAAGGATTGTTAAAATCAATATAATTTTTGTTGCAGGCTTATGTGCCTAAAACATCTCTCTTAGGATACTGGTTTACTGAGACTAGGGAAGCATGTGAAGAAACAGGAAGGAGGAAGACAATGGAAAACTTTTGCAAACTTTGTTGTCTCTGTCTACATTGAGAGGTTGATGGGCTTTTGACTCTCAGGCAATAAAGGACTCAGTTACAGAAATTTCAAGTTAGTAATAGACTTCCTCTTCATTAGTCTAATAGACATTTCTTCACTTACTTTGCTGTATATTCCTAAGAACAATTCTTATTTCATAAACCAAGATTCCTAATTAATTGTTTCAGATATTTAGTACTGCCATAAAAAAGAATATTACCCAAGGGAAAATTAGATAGGCAGAAACAGTATTGTGCCATCTTTCTGACTAATTAAGGTGAATATTTATTTCCACCCAACTGTTATATGCATGATATAATTTGTTTTGTTACTAGAAGAGACCAGAGAAGAATGTCTGTCTTCTGCTTGCAGAATCACAGTGATTCTCTCAGTTTGGTTTCTATAATTATTTAATGATAGACAGTTAATTCTCAGTTCTAACAAGCTGCAAGCTCACTTGCTCTACCTCTAAGAAAACTTCCACTCTGAAAAACATCTGAAGCAGTGACTGAGTCTGCTGAGTCCTTCCTAAATATCTTAAGGAATCAAGTCACTGCTCAAAGGATAAGACATTTCTCCTCACAGTGTTTTAGAACAGGATGTTTTTACAGAAAAAGCCTTTGGTTTCCAAACACAGAAATTTTCTGTGGAAGTATAAAATGGAAATTAAATTGCAAGACTAGAATGGACCTTGCCCTGCAGCTGTCCTGGCCTGACATAATTTCTGTGCTCTGTGCAGTGAGCATGTGTCTCGTTAAAGCAGGGACAGTATTTCATATGCTGTAGCAAATACATTATTTAGGAAAAAAGGGGTGAAATAGAGTCCTTTTAAGGTGTCAGTAGCATACTGTCTGTGTCCAGTTTGGTGTTACATCTTGTCTTTCCCTACTGGCAGGTATCCCTCAAAAAACTCCTTTTGGTTTTTCCAGCCCCCAGATACCATAACATTACAATCCCTTGGATATATATTTTTTGCTGTTTTATAGATTAGCTCTTTTGCTGTATCATCTCTGGATCCTTGCCTTATATTTTACTTCTCTTTTCAGTTATCATCTTATATCTATTACCCAAAGCAATCTTTTGTATTTCACCTAGATCCTCCCTTACTTTTATTCCTTAAGGACCTTGCAGAGGTCAGGCCATCACCAAGCACAATTTGTTCAGGTGTCCCAAGAGACTGAGACATTTTTAATCATCTTGTTAAAAAAAAAAAAAAAAAAAAAAAAAAGAAACTGCAATAAAATAATAAAAAAATTAAATTGAAGAACTTCTGTATTGAGATGAATCTGAAAAAAAATCCTCATTCAAAAGTCCCAAATCACCACTCTACCATATTTCATTTGGTTAATTTTTAACATGAAAAGTGCTGTGGCATTTTCGTGTCTCTTACATCACCTAATTGTTCCACTGGTAGCATGGAAAATAGAAATAAAAGTTTTGTTGTAAATAGTACATTTCTGTGAGAAACATAACAGTTCAATTTTCCCAACAGCAGCAGTTCCTCATTTTATCGGAGAACTCAGGTACCCCAGGGTGAATGTTATGGAGAGGCTTGGGATGGCCCTGCACAAGGTTATGCATGTGCTGTGCTTCACCATAAATTAGTAATGTCAGGTGTGTTGCCCTTGAGGAGTGGCTACACATGTAAACAGAGGTAGATTTAAGAACATGGTTCTATTTGAACTTTTCTCTGTTAATTTATAAATTCACACATTCAATGGTTTTTTTTTTCTTTTTTTTCCTTCCTGGATTGTCCTATCATCACCCAAATTATGATCATGTTGACTTTAGGTACTTGTAGTACAGCTCCAATTCTAATAAGGTTTTGTTTCTGTAAGGGTAAGAAAATCATGTTTTTGTAGTCTGTTAGAAGTAGCCATGTTGCTAACACATGCATATTGTCCAGGATAACAAAGTTTTTAAAACTGTAACATGATTTGCAGGTATTTTCCTGATATTTGAAAAACAATTAAAATTTAAAAAGTACTGTATATACAGTCCACATTAAACATTTTCATTATTAATTTATTGTTTGTAATAAGTTTAACCCTAATCCAATGTTTATTAAAACTGGACAGGATTTATTAAATTGGTTCAAGATTATCAAATATGTGCAGATCTTTACATATATTACATTAATTCTCTTTCCAAATATTTGCAAAATCTATTAAGTCTTTGTAAGACTTCTAAAAATGTTACATGACGCTCAGATTGGCCATATTCATAACACTGTCAGAACTCACTGATTATAAGAATATCTGAAAACAGCATGTGAAAAATGAAACAGCACAGCATGGTGATTCCAAAACCATTTTGAGATGTTACATTTTAAAAATGGAAGGGGAAACTCCTTTGAACATTTCACCTTGTTTTGCAAGGAAGTGCAACGTCTCCTTCACAGATGGGGTGAAGGTGCAGCTATGCGTGCACTCCACTTTCTGCCCTCCTGGTATAGCTGGGAACTTTGCCAACTCCAGGGTGCAATTTAGTCAGTCCTGCAGCCCCAGTGAACCTTTATGGGCTGCATCCATTCCAATGTGTTCAGTGAGGGCACTGGATTCAGACTCAGGGGATCTGGTTTCACAAAGTTCATGGAAATTTGGATTAGTAATACTTAGGCGGCTTGCACTGAGTGTTCAAACTCCACAATAGTACAAATCACCAGGAATTTTTTAAAATCTTAACATTACTCTTCCTGTGTCTCAATTTCTTCTCTGCAAGATAAGGAACAGGACACAATCCTGCAGATCAGGGCAGGTGGCACGGAGTGAGCTGATCATTGCTTATACCATTTTTGGATAGCGTGTTGATCACAATCATCTGAGTACCTCTTAGATAAACCAGATTTTTTTGCCACTACCAAGATACTTTTAGTGTAGGAAGTATTTTATTTCAAAGGAAATATTCACTTGAACGTTTCATTCTATGGAAGAGTTCTTGATGTTTACCAAGGTGTGAATATTCAGTTTGGGGTTTTGTTTCTTGGACTTTGATGACACAAAGCCATGGCCTAGAACTGAAGGTGGCTGTGAGCTGTGCTCAGCCCAGGCTGGCCTCATGAAACTACAGCAGTTGTCACTCTGTCCTTCACAGCCTTTGGTGGGCACAGCTGCATGTGCTGCTTGGGATGCTTGTGAAAACACCAGAGGTGATGTTAATTTTTCAACTGAATTTTGCAACTCAAATTTCCCCTGGTGGTATAAACAAGAGGAAAGCATATTAGGAATCCAGAGAACCAGCTCCTAGAAAGTAAGCTCTGGCTCAGCAGATAAATGGTTGCTGGGAATAGTAACATTCCACTTCTATTTTCGCAACAGAACATCAGAAGTATTATCCAAGAGACTGCCAGAATTCAAAGATAATTTTTCTTTTTGTAATATTCCTTTTAGACATCTCCATTTAAATACACAATGCATTTGTCTGAAGTACACAGGGAAATATACTATGAGCAAGATCATTGCCTGATGCAAACCAAAACAGGACTATGGAATTTCATTAGAGCCATAGAAATTAACACTATGGTCTCGGTGTTAATGCTGAATTTTAAGTCTGTTTTCTGTTGTATTTAACCTTTGGGTAGGCTCATTACAGTAGGCATTGTATACAACTTTTTCTGAGCTATTCATTTAAACAACCTTCCATGGAGTATGTGAGCATTTTGCTTCTGGCAAAGAAAACACACACTTAACATTTCTGTTCTGAGCTGTATCTTAAATGAACCTTCTGTAGTTATGAAATATGTAATTAAAACTGTAATCCAGTGAAGCACTGAAATGTATGCTTAAGAACCTGTACGGTCTTGTGGACTTTCTGGGTCTACTTTCTAGGATTATATCACTCCTGACTTAGCCTACGTTTTGTTTTTAGGCAGCTGGTATCATGGCATAATGGTTTTCTTGCAAGGCAATATTTTATCCAGCTGTGGAAAGTTCTCATGTCTTATTTGAGGCTATGGAGAATTCCAATCAGCCAAACAGCTGATGAAGAGGACAAACTGGGTAACAGGATGTTCCTGAGGTTTTCTGCATTGGTCATATGATTGGATAATTTGGAATGCGTTTGTGCCTACAAAGCAACTGACTGAAATTTTCATTAAAGAACTACAGCTCTATTTCAAGAAAGGTGTGGAGTTCCTCAGACATCTATGGGAAGCCTGAAAGAGTAAAGTGGTCAGTCCTAGGAGTGATGGCAAAGCTGAGATCAGTACATTGGGTCCAAAAGCAGTATAGGAGGTAGAGTTTGGGTTCAAGTGAACCACTTGCAACCTAATTCCTGAGACACTTTCACCAGCTAATAGGAATTGCAGGCAAGGTGATTTGTCTGGAACTATGAACTATAGTAACAAATTCAGTACCACAGGCAGGTACCTGTGTAAATGAGGAATTCAGAGTCTTTTTACAGACAGAGAAGCTTGTTCTCTTAGAGAGGAGGAGGGAAAGAATCTCTCTCTGACAAAAATACAATGGCTGTGCTCTTGCACATGTAAAGGAAGGATGGGTTCTAGTTTACTCATGCCGGGTAGCATTTGGTGTCACATTTTTTACAACCCAGGAACATGTACTAAACAGCAAGTGGTGAGATTTTCAGAGGACAAAACCCCAACATTTTTCATCTCACTTGCTGGACTGAAGCTGTTAGTCAGTTGAGAAGTGAAGATACACAGAGTCAGATGTTGTGGTGCAGAAGGTCACTCCTGTGGGAGTAAGAAAAATCAGTGAGACTCTGGTTTATAGTAGCTAATTATTGACTTGTATCCAGAAACTCGTCAGAAGGAAATGATGAGAGCCCTAAGCCCTTTCCCCTCCTAGCTGAGTAGCGTAACTACAAGATGAGGCTCAGATATTTCTGGAGTCATGATTCTTCCATTCCTGATTGCACAGCAGTTTGGAAGTCTTCTGTATCTTCATGGTTTGTGCACTCTCATGGGATTTGAGTTCAAAAGCCTCAGGCTGAAGTGAGGCCCAATATTTTGACTTCACAATTAGATAAGTGCTGGAAGTACCAGACTATTTGGCAAGAAGCAGGCACCATCACTAGTGTGAATGAGTAATGAGTGTTTGGAATATACCTAACTTCTCCAGGGACTTACATGCTGAATTTTGTCTTTCCTAAATCCCAAACAGCTTTAAGCAGAGATGCCCAGGTGGCCAGCTCAAGAAAAGATAGATATCCTTTGGGACATCCTCTGTCGTACAAATATAGCCATAGTTCTGTGCGTAAATTCCTGAACACTTTGTTGAATGCTGACTTAAAATAGTTCATTGTAATATCAGAGGAAGCCATTTAATTTCATCCAGTCACTTCTTTATGGAGCCGTACAAATTGTTATTTGGCTAGAACATATCAGCCAGAAAGACATCTTGTTTTCATTTGAAGGATCTAAAAGATGAACCCACCATTTCATCCCTTTATTGATGCTCGTGTTAAATTATGTGCCCGATTCCTCAGTTGAATTTGCCTGGCTTTCATTTGCAGATGATAGGAGCACGGTCTCACGGAGTAGCTGCAGTTGCTTTGTACCAGTTGCGTGGGAATAGCTTTTCAATCCAAGCATTTCTTAAAAACTGCAAATCTCTTTTCTTTGGCTTCTCTGGAGGTCTGTAGCTTTACACATATGACTTGTTTACTAGAGCATTCATTAGAGCTGAATATCACATAAACAGTGCATGTGAGTTAAACAGCTACCAGTGGAGTGGGAAGTTATTGTTTATTAATTGTTCTTCTGTGTTTGTTAACATTTGATCTCCTTTAACACCTTATAGAGATACACTTTTGGTGGCACAGCTTGCCCCATTTTAGATAGATCAATCTGGTGTATATGAAAGACAGCTTCATTTACTGTCCTTGACATAACTAACCTTACATTAACGGGAACACTTCTTCCTAGCTAGACTTACTATTTATTCAGAATCTTAATAGATGGGCTTTGTGCTTAGAAATATTTAATGCTACTTACCCTATATTTTAAGTCAAAGTGTATATTTCTGTTGAGAATTCTCTGTCTCCTTTTTTTATTTTTTATTTTTTTTTTTACGAAAGAGGTAAGTGTTTTCATTCACCTTTTGTGACTTACAAGCTATTGAGTATCAGTTGTTGTGTTGAATGTCACATTATATGTATTATAGCGGATACAGAAATGTCATTTTCCCTCTATTGCTAATATCCCTTAAGACACTTAAAAACAAGATGTTTTGACTGATAATGTTTGTCTAGAAAATGTATTTAAAATAACATAATGAATTTATTGGAGAAGATTATATCGTAGTGAGGTGCTTCTTTCCTATACATCCAGTGTGATGATTCCCTCTAAGTTAGTATATGAGGATTGAGCTGTGCAAGGTATATAGGTGGGGAAGGTGTTTGTCTTGCCAAATTTTCTATAGACACATGTATGTATATCTAGACATAGTAACCATTCCCTTTGATTGAGCTTCTGGCAAAAAATTCCAGAACTGGAGATTGCCTCCAAGCTGTATAGTTTAGCTCAGTGGGTCAGAGCACCATGCCAATAATGCCGTGGTTGCACACTCAGAGTGGTCAAACAAGCAAACAGGGCACCTGTGAATCCTTCCTATCATTTGCAGATAGGATAAGTCCATGGCCTAAAGTCAGAGTATGTTTTCTAGGGTTCGACTTTTCAGTAATGCAGATTTTCTCTCAACTTCTGCTATTCATCACATGAAGGTAAATTTTAATATCCTGTTTCTTTAGTGCTTCAGAAAACTACTGAAATAGGCCTTTTTCTCTGTGGCTATTGGAATTAATAGTACAGCTTCCTCCATGACCCTAGGCCTTATTTTCCCCTGTGCCCCTAGGCCTAGGAATATAGAGAAGTTCTGATAGTGAGAGGTGTTGTAATGCATTTGAACACTGACAGTGTGCCTCAGCCAAAACCACCTGTAGTTATGCTTATCAGAGCCCTCAAGAATTCGTCAAGGCCACTGAAATGTAAGCTGCGCTAAATTGGGAAAGGAAAGGCTGAAAAACAGAATACCAAGACAGCAAGAAATAGATAAAGAAAAACTGTGCTGCACTAAATCAAGAACCAATTATATTTTCTGAAAAGTGTATGCAAAGCGCGTAGACAAGACCGAGGGACCAATCATGTAATGCGTGATCACGTGTACAGCACCTGTAAAAGTATAAATAAGAGTGTTTTGTAAACAATAAATGGCTTCTGCGAAATCACATTGATTCATTGTTCAGAAGTCCTGAGCTCCCGCAGAGAGGAATGGCAGGGACTGGCCTGGTTCCCCCTGACACTCAAAGAGCAAAATCTCAAACAGGACTAGCAAGGCAAGACCTGTTCTCTGGGGTCCAGGACAGCTGGATTTATGTGCACTCCTGCCTCATCCTTTCCTATTCAGGAACTTCTGTCTTCCTGTAAGGAATGGGTAGTGCAGAGTGAGTCATCCTGGCACTCGGCCACCTGGCATTGCTCCTTTTTTTTGAGGAAAATCCCCCGGCTTTTGTAGGGCACTCCTGAGGCCTAGCACAAAGGGGCCAGAATCTGTCCCAGGAATCATAACACATGCAGCTTACTGAAACTGCTTAACTCTGTCCCACAGCTACAGCACACCATTGTCTGCCCATCATATCTTGTGGAAGCTCATGGTGATTTTTTCCATGCATCTTATCCAACTGTATGTTGTTATCAAGTGCAGCTTCTGTTTGTTAGTTCCTTAGATAAAGGCCTCCCCAAGTCTGATCCATACTCTGCTATTGTGCCTCTTCCTATATCACCGTATGTGGTGCATTTCTTCTTTTATGTCTCTTCCAAAAGTATCTCAGAGCATCCATCCGTCGTCTGGTGATAGGACTTGCTCATTGTGATTATTCTCCTTTCCAGAAATAAAAATGTATGGCATACATAGTATTCAGCAACATTGTACAGAACTCTGCTCCGTATCATAAAGAGATTAGGGACTTTTAATGTAATATAGTTTCCAGCTGCAGCCATAGACTTCAGTATTTTTATTAACTGAAAGGTATGTATAGATGTGTCCTGTTCTCTTCCGTGTTATATATCTGGATTCTACTCTTTTCAGACTTATCCATGCCAGGTTTGCTGGGGCATATGTGTGTGTTTGTAGATACCTTGCAATAGCTTACAGACTGTTTCCAGGGAAGGCCTGATCACATTCTCAGATATACCAAACACATGAGAGACCCCAAAGTGAGTGAGTAGGTTTTTATACACAGGGGAGAAAGTTTCTTGAATTTATAGTGTATTTGTAAGTCCTGTATATTTTTGATTTCTTTAGCAAAAAACATTCAGCTAAAGACATAGCAATATAATTAAAGACTTTTCACCACTTTGAGTTTCAGGATCTATCGTGAAATACCTTTCATGCTTTGTTTCCCATATTTTCAAAATACCAATACTGTGAAACTGATGTACATAGGGATATGGTCTTATTGGGTTTCTGCTGGAAGAGTGCAGTTTTTTGAGCTTTTTGTGAGTTCATAAGAGGTCCAAGTTGGGTTATCTAGGAATGAAGTCACATGCCCTGAACAAGCTCCATATGGAATGAAAGGCAGCAGCATCTGTTTAGCAACACAGGTCGACATGAACACACAAGCCTGGTGTGAGTTCCCTGCCCTGGTTTTTCAGTCAATAACAAGGTAAAAATCAATGGAGCACTGGTAAGGAAAATAAGAGACCATTAAAAGAAATATTGGCTCAAAGCCACTGTCTTAAGAACACTAGAAAAAAATACCAAGGTAAAAATACTAATAATAAAAAAGCAATTTTAGACATGGAAAATTTCATGCCAATCTTTAAAATGTCTGTAATATTGTTATAAATACAAAGCAAACAAATTTTCAGTAGGAGTGACAGACATTTTTCCTAAAAGTTGGCACAAGTTGTCTTGCCTATCATATTTATATGTCCAAAACATAATTAAGTCCTGGAGACAGTCACTTGCATCTCTCCCTATTCCTGTCTGTACCTGATACCTGTAAAGAATGAAGGACCTGAAAACAGGGGCTACTGTAAGTTATTTCTTTTGAGGCTTTTCTCAGTTAGGGTCTGAGCTGATGTAATTCTTGAAAGCCTTTAACTTAGGAGTCATTCAGCAGGAACTGCCAGGGCTTGGTGCCTAAAAGAAGCCAGTCATGATATCTGTAATCTTCTTGAGTACCTTGTAGGTTTTCCACATTCTGGGATCAAGCAGGCCCCAAAGCATTTGAGTCAAGTGTGAGACTGAGTCAGAGAGCTGAACCTAAATGCATATGTGGAAACTGTCCACATCTCATATCTTGTCAGTGAATTAATTGTAGTTCAAAACTGGGATAAGAGATCAGAAACAGCATGAGAAACAAAAGCTGGACTGCCTTCGATTATCTGATGCTTGGGAATTAAAAAAGTCAGATAGAAATCTATAGCCACACCTTTAGGCTTCTCAGCTGGTAGATTTTGCATGAAGAAAGTATTTGTAGAGGTGTTTTTAAGAAAATCAATACAGAGGTATACTATTAGTGGGGCTGCCTCAGTTTCTCTTTGAATTTTCCTTTTAGGAAACAAGCCCAAACGGTAATTTCTGAGCAGTTCAAACTCAGGTGCAGGGCAGAAGGGAGGAGAAGTGGGTGACACCTCAAATCTCACAGTGTTTTTGTGGTTCCTTTTTTGCCCATGGTCTGACAGCTGACTGAAGGAAGACTGCTTCTCACTCTACCTGCTTTGTCCCTGATTTGGCCCTCTGGGTTCCTGCAGTCCATGGGCTTTATAAACTCTGTAAGCACTGAAGTTCACACTTGGGAAGTATCAGTACAAGGTAAGGGCCCAGCAAATGTATAATTAAACTAAGCACAAGTAGCGTGAGGTCACCAGCATAAGGCTTTTGGAAGTTTTGATGGTGTGTTCTTTGTTCTGTTTGTCTGTGTAGGCATACAAACGCATGATAGATTAATTGAGTTAAATATATCCCAAAGTTGTTTGAAACAATGCCTATTTAATTTTTTCAAGAGGCTGCACAGAAGTATAGCATTGTACCACAAATAAAAGTGTTGCCACAATGCCTGTAAATCAGAGCTTTAAACTATGTTTCAATTATCCTTCTATTATCCAGCTGGTGTTTAAACATGTTTATTATTCAAATCAGCAGAGAATGTGCTGCTGTTGTGTAAACAACTGTCAATTGCTGAAACAATGATTACAAGGCACCATCTCTTTCAGGTGTACTTAGAGGTACTTATACCTCAACCACTTGTATTTAAATAACATGCAAACACAATGCTTGAGTGACTACTTTCGCTCCTGTTTCCAATACCTCGTGCCAATTCTATTACATTAAGAGGGAAATCTATTACATTTTTCATTTATACACATCTATACTCTGTTTTTAACCATTGTATCATTAAGGCTTGAGTTAATATAATAGATATGCCAAGAGATGCAGTACATATTGAGAAATCCTGTTCAAAATAAAAGCCAATTTCTCTGTATTATTTTAGGGCATTTGAAAGCTTTTATGAAAACAATACTAAGAAAATTATTTTCTGAAGAGAAAGCCTGAGAAATAAAAGATTTTGTCGTGGAACTCTGCTATTCTCCAACGTCTATTTGTTTTGATGTAAACTGAGTACATTACAAGTTGGTTGGTTTTGTTTTTCTTTTCAGGTGGGCATTAACACAATATAATACTGATGGCACTGAACTGTCTTTTCTTGCACGTGACAGTATTCAGTATCTTTACACATGCTTACTGCAGGGCAAAGTTAGTTTAACAAGCAGTGTTTGCCAAGTGAGCCAAGTGAGCTTTTGAGCTACTGATTTGTCACAAATTGGAAGGGAGAATCTTTTAAAAAACTGCATTTGGGAAAATGCTGATAGGATCCTCAAAAACAGTAACTGAAGGAAAAATTTTATGCTAATCTCAATGAAGCAAAGAGAGTCTTTGTCTACCTTTGTCTTCTACCTTCTAAGAGGACAAAATCTGGGAAAAAAAAGCAGATACTAAAAAAAGTAAAAGAAGTGAACCTTCTGGCTAGTGACATATCCATTGCTTTACACACCCCTCACTCCTTTTCCTGTCTTTTAAGTTGGATGGTTAAATACAGAGTTAATGGAAGAAACAAACAGTACAACACTACCACAAGGATAAGCTGTTGTAGTGTGCTGATAAAATATGACATTCTTTTTCAGAACTTAATAGAGATGCTTTGACTGTTGTTCTGCAGTCAACAAGGCTGGTCTAATTGGTGGCCATGGCAACAAAATCAGGTCATACAGAGGTTCATACCGAGATCAAGCATATGTAGATGTTCTTGTTCAAATATACATAAAGATAAGAACCTTTAGTGAGAGTCCACAGTGAAAGGCTGAGGATGGATGCTCCCACGCACATCTAATATTACTTAGAAATATTTACCTGTTTGTAACATAATGATGTTTTGCAGAACAAAAATAGAAAAAATCCTTCATAGTCATTGGAAAACAATAATTTTTTAAAGTCAAAGTAGAGTGTATGCATGCACATTGCTTCATAGCTGCTTGTAATTTACTCCCTGGAGTTTTTAGTGATCTGACTTATATTTTAGATGTAATTAAGTAATCAGTGGTGTACACTGTAAAATGAATGTTTAGGCTGCTTAAGGTTGAATTTTCACAGCCTTAGCAGCTGCGCAGTTATGGTTCCTGCCCCCACCTCCCTTAGTACAGCCCTCCATTTACAATTATTACTTGAGTTATTTACATAGTTATGGTATTTCATAGAAATGAAATAGCAGGTACCTGGTAATGGTGGGCAGCAAATATACAGCAACTCTTGTGATTGCATCTCTCTTATTTCCTACTAAGTGCACTAAGGTGTGCAAGTCTTGGCTGGTTGGTCCCCAGGTAAGCCAAGCCCTGCTCAGGGAAACCAGTATCTGCTGGCTGTATTTCTGCAGAACAGAGTCTGATGTCTTTAACAGATCTCCTCCCTCTGACCAAGTGCATATATCAGGTCCTCTACAGCCTTTCAGCCTCTCCATCTGTATTTATAAGCCAGGTTTGTAATAACCAACAGTTATAATCTTATGATACTCAGCAGTCTAACAAAAATGTATAGATAGGCTTGGGCAGGTACATCTGGGACAAAATCCACACCCACACCCAAATCAATGTCTAAAAGCTCCCTGCTGAAAATGATCCAGGTATGGGTTCTGGATCCAGTTGATACATGAATGTGGCAACACATTGTTGGAAAGCCCTCTCCATGCTCTCCACTGTCTCTGAGATGATACACAACCAGTACCTACATTTCTCAGCTGCACTAATTTTCTCATAAGCAAAAATTTGCACTTAGAGTGCCTTTTGCAATAAGATTTTGAGTAAGTTGAAATAGGCATACGAGGGTAGAAAGAGAGGAAAGCATTTTGAGGTAATTTCCATATCTTTTGGACAGTTCTCCAGAGGTTTTGCATCAGGGAAATATTTTACTGATTTCCTGCTTCCTTCTGGTCTTTGCTAAAGATACACGTAGCCCACAGATGGTGGGTCTGTGTGGTACTGGTGAAGCCTCACTTGTTCTTTTCTCAGCTTCTTTTCCATGATATTATCAGCAAAGCCCCGTCACCAGCCCCTACCCCCTCCTTCTCAGCAAAGCTGTTTTCTTAGCTACAAGGATATGTAAAAAAATCAGATTTTAGTTATCTGTTCTGCTAAAGGCAAGGATTAAGATTAAGGTCTAAATTTGTTTCTTTTTTTTTTCCCCTGGAGCAGGACACTCTGATCCAGTCCCTCTGCATTCGTGGGTCTTTCCACAGTTCCTCATGAAATCACATATTTAAGCTCTAGGTAGTGTGTGTAAGTTCTTTTCCTCTCTGAATCACTGAATTTCTGCAAGCACCCACTGCAGAGATTGGAAACTCTCCCTCCCCCAAACAAACCATTTTTTAAACAGATTAAACTCATCTGTGATGTTCCACATTGCTTTCATTTCTTGATATTCTTTTCCATCAGTATAAATTGTTACTACTTTAGAAGGCACAAGAATAAAGTCTACTCATGAAGCTGAATGATAGGTATGTGGTTAAATCTGATCTGTGAAGAGGGACTGATCTAAACTCTGAAAAAATAAAGTCCATAGGTGAGGTTTGGAGTGGTAATCCTTGTGAATATGGAAATGTGGAAAGAAGAAGTGATGGATCTGCAGCAAGCTGGTTGTGCTTGTGAAATGAATGTTAAATTTGTAAGCCCTTAGCTGAGACATGAGAAAAATAAATGGTTTGCATAGACTTGCACTTTAATGTCTGTATAGGAAGAGAAGGGGCTTGCTGGTCAGTCAGTTTTCATCTCAGTGGGCATATAGGTCTTCTTCCTTCCAGACATACAGATCTAGAAAACTATTAAGGTGAAAACCCACAGAAATATTCCAGGCCATGACCCAGTGTCTGCTTAAGGCACAGGATGATGACTGGGCCAGGGACTGGATATACTTTCAGGTACTGCTAATCCCTCATGGGGAGTTAAACAACTCCCTTGTTCAAGCAGTCCTTTTCTGGCACCTAAGTGCCAACAGGTGTGAACAAGAGTACGGAGGTGCAAAGTGCCAATGCCTCGCTGCTGGCACCGAGCGTGGCCTTCATGCACAAGAGATGACAATTGCAGTGTTGTGCAGTCTGCCCATCAAAAAGCATTGTTGCCTGGCACCTATATATCATTCAACTTGTGAGCAGGCACTGTGCCATCAGAACAGATGGTAGGGAGAGAAAGCAGCCAAACTACCACGTACAGTAGATGCATTAAAGTATAGGTGTGGAGAGTGATTTCCAGCCAAGAACGTCAAAACAGCTCTCTTCGTCTTGAATTTACATGCCCAGAGTTAAGGGGATGGGCAAGCATTTAACTGCTCTCCCAGCTGGATACGGTTCCATACACACACAAAAAGCTTCTACTTCAGCTCACTTCAAGTGAGATTTTGGCCCAGCTGAATTAGGCAGGGTATTGGAAATGACAGAGAGAAGGGGTTTAAAGTGATCTCCACCTTTTCTGGCTCTTCTCTGGATGTCCCCCTCTGTGGAATAGGTGAAAAGAAACTCTCATGGCCAATTGTTATTTATGGAAATTTGCAGGGTGCTGTAAAGTACTCTTGGCTTTCTAGTGTAAATGTCTTTATAAAGAAGACCATAACACTTGGAAGTAATGGCATACTTACAAAAAAAAAAAAAAAAAAAAAAAGAAACTGACTTTTTGCTAGGGC
>VZTJ01003847.1:959388-976081 GCA_013397795.1 Orthonyx spaldingii
AAAAAAAGAAAGAAGAGCACTGCATTGTTGCTAGGCCCTCTCCTATCCATAGGATGCACATTCAGCAAAAAAAAAAAAGCATTTTCAGATAAAGACTATGGAAGTGTATGATATCCTCGTCTGGCATACATATTAGGAATGTCCTTTCATGCTACTAAACCCAAGAATCATTAATGATATCCTAACACGGGGGGGCGGGGAGGGGGAGTGGGAAGTTGTTTAATAAACTCCTTCATGAACCATTATCCCGAACCATTCTCCCGACTTAAAATGGCACACTGCAGCCCTCTATGCTTGCATCTTTGTGCTTTCTGGGGCAAATTTACTTAGTTTATGAATAAAAAGACATTGGGTTTGGTTTTTTTTTTTCAAACCTCAGTTTTTCAAAATTCTACCTAGGAATTTAAAGCCAACCCTCATCTACCATCACCATAAAGAACTCAGGCTGAGTTCTGTCCCCATTTTCACTTGTGAACTGTACTGTCTTTGGATTATGACCTTCCTCACACCTGAAGCCTCATTGTTTTCAAGACGAAATTTTACTTCTTTTTTGTTGTTGGCCTGGTTTTCATAGCAGTGTGAAGAAGGGTGTGTTTCTCTGAAAAGCTGCAGGTGCAGCAATACTTTCATTTAAGTCTCTAGAGCTCTAATAAGCACAGATGAAGGGAAACGGGATTTTTTTTCAAAAGGACCTTGTATTCTGTGGCTGCTATAAGACTGCTTAATGTCTTTCAGAATCAGCCTTTAAAGCTGGCACTGACTGGAATTTCCTTAGTTGCCAAATGTGTTTGGAATTGGGGTCTGGATTTAGCCCTATCTGTTGAACTAATGAAGTGGATCTTGGTCTAAGAGGAAGAGTGGGAGAGGGGAATAAATATGCCTAAAGAAGAACAAGACATTACTGAAGATGAATTCCTGGATTTTAACTAATTACAGGATGTTTAAAGGACTGACAACAAATATTTCTCTTTTAATAAGGTGGAAGTGAAGAGCCCTTATCTTCTCATGGGGAAAACCATTGGATTCTTTAATAGGAAGTTTCTTTTTGCATGGGATTATGAAGGAAGAGTATAGTTCTCACCGCTACAGAAAACCTTCCTTAAAGGACCCAAGAAATTCTTAATTTCAAAATACTGGTACAACAATAGGTGTTTCTGTAGTTCATTTATTTCCTCAATATTCTATTTCCTATTTTTCCTTCTCAACTGTTCTTCCCATAATACCATTTCAGGAAGCAGAACTGTGTGCTAGGTCTTCCTTTGAACTTATGGGATCTTGCTAATTCTATGTTTTAGTGGAGAAACTCTAACTCTTAATAATGAGTGTGAACAGTACGATATAGACTTTCTGGGCCTCAGTTTCCCTTCTGCAGAACACAAGCAAGGACTATCTTTCCTTGCCTAGGGAGACTGTAAATTCTTCAGGACAAAAGAAATTCCACAAAATCCCATAAAAATAGGATTTTAAAGGTAGTTAGTGTAGGAGTATGAACCTTAAATGCAAACTGAGGCTGAGGTGTTAAGGGAAATATAAGTGAAGGGGTTTCACATTTGTGTGCATAGTTAGAAGTGTCTTAAAAGTGCACTAAGTGGGACAAAGTGATTCCTAGATGATGTATTTTTGCCTAAGGTACACATGGTTCTACCTATCATGAAACATAGGCACTGTTGTGTTTTAACCCCAGCCAGCACCCAAGTTCCATACAGCCGCTCACTCACACCCTCCACAGTGGAATGGGGGGGAGAATCAAAAGAGTAAAAGTGAGAAAACTTGTGGGTTGAGATAAAAACAGATTAACAGGTAAAGCAAAAGCTGCACACACAAGCAAAGCAAAACAAGAAATTCATTCAGCACTTCCCATGGGCAGGCAGGTGTTCAGGCATCTCCAGGACAGCAGGGCTCCAAATGCCTCCCTGCCACCTTCTTTCACCCCCAGCTTTACATGCTAAACATGACGCCATATGGTCTGGGTTATCCCTTGGCTCAGTTGGGGTCAGCTGTCCTGGCTCTGCCCCCTCCCAACTCCTTGTGCACCCTCTGCCCACTCACTGGTGGGGTGGGGTGAGAGGCAGAAAAGTCCTTGGCTCTGTGTAAGCGCTGTCCAGCAATAACAAAAACATGCCTGTGTTACCAATACTGTTTTCTGCACAGATGCAAAACACAGCTCAATATTAGCTACTATGAAGAAAATTAACTCCATCCCAGCCAAAACCAGCACAGTGATCTATCCAGCAGATTTCATACCAAAACCAGATGGGATGCAGTTGTCTTCTCTTTAGCTAAATACCAATGTTGCTGTGACGACTGAAATGAAGCTGTGGGGTTTGTTTGCTGCATGGTGAAGTGGAAGAGGCCTTATTCTAGCTGGGATGAGGGTTACCATGCCTTGGTGCTGAATTGGAGTGGGCATGGGTGTGTGACCACTGCTGTGCACCTCTCATGGGTGTGTGACTTTCACTTCAGTGTTTCTTTGTCTACCCACCTGCATCAGCTACGTGTAGGAGACTGTGTCTGTCAGTAAGGATTATTTTGGTTGGGACTAGTGATGTAAAGGCAAAAAGACCACTTAGGAAGAGAGTTTATTTTCTTTTTAAATACAAAACATGACAGACAATTTTTCTGGTTTTTTTGGGTTTTTTTTGGTTTGTTTTCTTTTTTTTTTTTAAATTTTTTTTTGAGACAGTCTTCTGGTTTAAAGAGTTTATAGAATTGAAAAAGTTGCTTACTTTCTTCACATCTCCGGTTTTTTTGACAAATGAGATTGAAAGTGGTGTAATTCATTACAGTGAACCATTACACCATTACACCATTACAGTGTTAGTGTACCTGCAAAACCCACTGAACTATTTTCTCCGGTTTGTGTTCTGCCATTCCTTCCCACCCCTGGAGGATGGAGGAAACATTAGGCGCATGTGAGAGTTATGATGGTCCGATTTGTCAGGCTGGGATGGATTTCAGCTTGTGTCTCAGTCAACCCCCTTCTCTACATCGCTGTGATTCCATTTTGAGATATTAGGAACATTCCAGTTTAGCTGTAGCTGGGCTAAAGGTGACTGAAGTGTCTGAGAGAGGTCATGGTTGTGCCAGCTGAGTTTCACTGGTTTGGCAATGGTTGGCTGAGTAGGAATCTGTCAAGCATTCCCCTTCAGAAGCAAACATGGAGAGACTCATGGCCCTCTCTTGTGCAGTGTTTTAAAACACAGCTTTAGGTACATAAAGGAGATAAGAAGAGAAAGATCTTAAGCAGTATCTGAGCACGTGTGTGTCTTTGTGTGTGTATATGTATCACAAATATGACAACAGGGCAGTGCTGGGAAGTGAGAGCTGAGAAAGACCTGCAAACTAAATAGCTTTTGTTGAGATTCTAGCCTTCAAATGCAAATAGGAGGGAGGTATAGTGGGAAGGGAAAAAGATGTGATTGAACAGTAAACATGAGTGACGGTTGCAGGATAAATAATATTATTAACTTGCATTTTATTACTGTGGCCGCTGTGATAGCAGAGGGCACTTTTTACAGACACACAAGTAATAATAGCCCACAGAAAAGCACATGGTCCATCAAACCCTTCCCTCTGGCAGCAGAAAATACAAATCACCAGGTATGGTAGCTGACCATCTTATGCACAATTATCTCTCTTATGACTGCATGGCTACATTCGTTCCCTGCTCCAAACGTATTCAGCTCCCTCTTGAACCGATGTTCACCATTTACATCTATTACTGACTTCAACAAAGACCATTTTATTCTGTGCAATGACAGTCCTTTACAGGAGGATATTCTGTCTGAATTTCTCATACTGCTTTTTGCAGTCTTTCCCTTGTCAATGTCAGTCTTTGTGACCTCTTGTTTTGAATGATAAATTTTCAGATATCATATTTGGCAGTAATCAATTCTTCTGCTTACAGGATCCTCTACATTTTGAAAGAGCTTCTCTTCTGATTCTTCTCCTTTCAAAGACAGTGTATATTGACAGTCTTCATGTACAGTTTCTCTACAAAACCACAAATTAGAAAAAGCTTTAAAAATGACGGATAAAATAAATCATTGCTGACTGTCTGAATGGCGTTCTTGTCATTTAACATGGATATTATTGAAAGGAAAATGTGCATTTAATAGGAAAAGGTGTTCTAATCACTCTGTCCAATTACAGCAAAGCATGAATGATGGTAATATTTTCCAAGCTTCGAAATAAGACGAGAGACATTAACCTAAATGGGATGTTGGTGTTCTGCTGCAAATGTCTTATAGTTTCTTTCTTTAGTGGTCCTTCTTTCTGCTCTTATTTCCCCATGGAAATGTTGCACCTCCTGAAACATAGGTGGTAACTTGCTGTTCTACCCCTGCTGATGGAGGTTTTTTTGCTAACCTAATGCTGCTAATGGAAGGCTGGTTGTCTGAGAATAAATAATTCCAAAGAGCAAGCTGGAAATGTGTACTCATTCCCCCAATTTCACTGACATGTGTGTCTCTGTTTCAGTGATAGGATTGTTATGACAAATGCTTCGTAGGCTACTCTGATTGTCTTCTGGTGTGTGCACCAGATAAATATTACTACTATTAGTACAAATATTTGATACTATCAATATCTGGTACTAATACTAGGCACTAGTAATATTAAATTCTAGATGCTACTGCTACCCTCTAATACTAGTCATTAAGGTTGCTAAATATACCATAGTATACCAAATATATAGTATATTTGTGTTATTAAAGTTAAATTCTTAAATAAAGACACTTCAGACTATAGACTCTTCAATGTTGATCAGATTTATCCTCTTCTATGAGCAAATCTAGGCTGATCCCATAAATCCACACATCTTGTGGTTCAAGAGAGATATTACAGTTAAGTTTCATCCATTATTTTTAGTTTGATTCAACTATGTTGTAGACTTTGATTTTTTTTGGACTTCATGACTTCAAATTTCATAGTCAGAACACTACCTGAACACTATAGTGTCATAGTCATGCTATAGGCAGCACCTAAGAATTTGTGTGTATTTTAAAATTCTTACCAATCCATCTCTCTTCTAACTTAACTAAAACCAAACACTTGCCTGCACTCTCTTGCAACAACAAATGATTTGTTTTAATAGCTTTCATTTCCTTGTTTAGTGAAAGACCCTTGCCAAAACAGATAAGAAATTATTTCAAATAATGAAAATTTTAAGCTCAGGTTGGGCTAATGCGACTTACTTCGGCTTGCTTAGGAGCAAGGGTGTGTACACAAGGGAGTAAGATATTGTAAATCAGTGGCTGTGGGGTAACTAGGCTGTCTATTCTCTTACCCTGTCATAAATGCAAGGTGGTTTACTCTGAAGTGAAAGATGAGGAAGTGCCCTCACCGTTACCGTGAGAATATACACCGGTAATTACCCCAGAGCAGCTGATATGTGGCAGCTGCTTCCCTGTGTATGCTCCATCTTATGATATATGTGAGATAATTTGAGGGAGTTTATCCCTAATAGGTGACTCCAGAATTGTCACTCCTTACAGCATGAGAAAATGTAGTATTAGATTTGAGGAAATAGCAGCCTCTTCTTTGGCAATTTTTTGTTTTCAAGGGGTGGTGAGTGGCTGATATCACAGTGCTGTATCATTCCTTCCCTCTTGCTGGATGTCTGGGTTGCAGGTGGCACTAGTTCCCGTGAGAAATTCTGGATGAAAAATCTTTGTGCTGAAACCTTTGTATCTTTGGAACTTTAGGTTATTTTTATGAAGGCACAGCTCTTGTCCAGGATCTCGCTGATAATGACTCATATGGTTTTAGAAAATAGGAAAGAATCAAATATCAAGAAAATACTTGCCACACAGGTTTTCAATGACAGATCCCAGCTACAAGAAAGAAAATAATCTGTTATTAGAACCCACTTTTCCAATGGTTTGTATGTGTTTTCTTTCACTCTAATATGTTAAATGATACATTCCCCCTCGCATTTATTAATTCATTACCTCTAGGCTTTTCTGTTAATAAGTGAAAGACTATGTTTTCCAGCTACTGTCTTTATTTTAACAAACAGATCATTTAAAATATTGTGAAAATAACTGAAATCCCTTAAAAAGACCATCAGAATTCTCCCTTTTCAAGCTGCTTATAACCTTTTAAAATATAAGATTTAAAACTTGTGTGTGGCTGGAGACTTTTTCAATGAACAGAAATCTATAAAGAAATTGGTGAATTCTCTTTTTCCTTTATTTTAGCATGTTACCCTCTTTCTCTTGGTTACTTTATTGTTTCTTGCAAAGACTCTTCACTTGCATTCTGCCTCTCAATGCCATAAAAAGTTTTTGTGTGCCTGCTCAGAGTAGATTGTCTTGCAGTGGTGGTGAAGAGAACTCTCTAAGTCTCTTATCTCTTTTATACATTGTAAATCTTTGTAATGTACTTAGATTCTCGGGATGAGAAAAAATTTTGAAGGCCAAGGCATTATTTAGTTCAAGTTCTATTGACTATTTTATGTTTTTGTCCTTCAAAGAAGTTCAGGGCTCAGTAAATGCATTATAAAGAAAGAGAAAAGAATTTTGTGGTATGGAGCCTAAGGAAAGAAGTGTATCTTTTATTACTTATGAAATGAAGACTAAAATTATTGTCTCTAGAAATGCAGATAAACACATTAAATCCCTAATAGGCTGTTTTTCATGGAAAAATATATTGCAGTTTGAGAAGTTCTCTCTTTGAAGTCATCTGATAAGGGATTTTAATTGAGATCATTTTAATATGCAAATATGGTCTGGCCATTACACATCATTAATGCTTAGCTTAGTGTAAATATTCCAGTCTAAAGGCTGGCTTTCTGCATACTTCCCACCTACACAGAGAGAGCTTATCATAGGCAATTATCTTACCCAAATAAAAAATGAAAATGGGAAAGTTAAATAAATAAAAGAACATTCTGATGGAATCACAGTAATGTGCTTCTTGGTTAACATTAGCCTTGGCTTTCGGACAGCTGGATTGGTTAATGCTTGTCCTTTGCTTTAGCATCAATCTCAGTGAATCTTCCTGTATTCCACACTGACATATGCCTAGTCATATCTTTTCTGCCTAACAAATAAGCCATTGAGATAACAAAGGCAGGATCAATATGGAAAACTATAGTTCTAAGAGAATGTAATGTAGATATTTGGTCTTGATCAGAAGTAAAATCACACAATAAAAAAGTAATAAACTGAACTCCCTCTGGATTAATTGATATCCTTTGGATTTTGGATATTGTATGAGTTAGCAGGTATTTAGAAATCAAGCTCTGTCCTTTCCATAAAAATACATAATTACATATAGGCTTTTTTTGGATGCACGAAGGACAACAACAAGAAAGGCATCCAACTCTCAGTGACAGTTGAAAGCAGTGAGATGCCAAATTTTCAGTTGTACTACTGAAAATCTCCCCTATTGTGGCAGAGTTCACATATGCAGTATTGGGAATGTAACTTATGTTCTGTCTCCCAGCATGTATTTAAACTGGCTGCAATGAGAAAATCCAATTCTCAGAAATTAAAGCTGTTGCAAACAGCTGATCCAAGTTGTGTATCTCATTCTGCATTAGAAATGCACAACTTCTCAAGGTCTTCTAGAGCAAGAAATTCATTCTGTTTGGAAGCTTAATATAGCACTTGTAACATTCATAACCAAACCCAGCCTGTGATTTATAGGTTATGGTTACTAATTTTAATGTGGATACAATTATTCAAAGCACAGTCTAAATAAAGGTTTAGTGTCGATCACATTTACAAACACTACAGTTTGAAATAATTAAAACAAACAGATGAAAAAAATACCTGCTAGTTAATTCCACTTATACATGTGTTTATTATTATGCAAATTAGGAAAAAACCTTTTCAGATGGTGTCATCTCATCCCTTAGCAGTATTTCCAATATATGTATTCAAGCTGGTTCCCTCTGCTGCCTAGGCAGTGGGCTGGAAATCCGGTGGGCCATTTCACTCCCTCTTTTTGCTCACTCATCTTTAGTCAAGACATTTGGTCCTTTAGCATGTCTGTTTTATGAACAAACAAACTGAGAAATACCCTCCTCTGTAAGACACTGTGAGAATTATGTATCTAAATCAATCACCAGGTTTCTTGTGTCTGTGGTGCTTTCTGAGACATTTGTTTCTTCTGCCAGTGATGTACATGAGGGGTTTGTAGGAATGAATTGACCACAGTCTAAGGCCTGTCCAGTTAGTAAGGACCAAATTTCCATAACTTCTGTAAACAATGTAATGTTGTACTGTCTCTCCATCCACTCTTGTTTGTCTCTGTCATGCCAGCTTCCACCTCTTTTTCCACTCCTATCTGTATTTTCTTTCCAGTCATTCTTCAGCGATATCAGAAGTATCTGTACTGCTTCTCTTACCTGATCTATAAAAATTTAATGTAAAGGACCATCATAGTACATTTCAAAATTCAGGAAATTAATGGAGCCATTTACAGATGAGCAATGGGAAAAGGAAGGAAGAATCCTGTAACAGAGAGGGGTCGCTGGGGAGTGATTTTGAGAGTCTAAGAGGCACCACTTTCTTTGGGAGATAATGAACAGTCCTGCTGGACACGTACGGGTATTTTGCTATCCAGAGCAGTATTCACTTTAGTCTGCCCCTAGCTCTCTGTCCATGTGTCCGATAGACAAGGGCATGGTGACAGACTTCTGCAGAAGTCCGAGCCTCAGAAGTGTGTGCAGATGCCCCAGCTCTTCTGTCCATCGTGGGCAGTGGTTGATTTGTAAATTCATATGGCCATTTGCTGCTCAGACAGGGCTCTGTGGCAACACGTGTCCCTGGCTGTGGAAGAGGACATGCCATAGCTCTGCTTGTTTGATGGGCCTTCTACATTCAAACGGACTGAGAGCAAATGTTTACCTCAGATGTCCATGTGGCAGCCTGGTCCTTTCAGCTGTCCATTAACAAGAACCAGTGCTGGGTGTAACACACTGTCTCAGGCCCCAGCCCCGAGATTCACGCAGGACACTTCCTGCTACTGGCACTACCCTTCCTGTCCCAGGGCTCCTGCTACGTAAGGGACAGCTCAGCAGTGGTTATGCAGGGATGTTTGGTCAGAACAGGATGAAATGTCTGAATTAGCAGCTTAGTTTGCTTGTGCACAGGTCCTGCTGGCTGCTAATGCCAGCTGAAATCTGGTCTATGGTGTTCAGGCTGGCTAGGGACAGTGAGGGCACAGGACACAACTCTTCCTCCCCAACAGCTCACACCCTGTAGAAATCAACCCAGTGACTCCAGCTGTTGCAGCCAAACCTGTATTACCTTTAAACTGTAAAGACAAGACACAAGAGGCCTTGTTTTGGGCAAACTACCTCCCTGTTTCCTTAGGTTCATGGGGATCATAATTTTACCATAACTGCAGTGCTAGTAGAGGTCACATTAGCTAATTTAAAGCTAGCTCAGTTATGTCCATAGAATGTCAAGGCTAAGGTGACATTTGATCCTGTTTGTCATGATGTACTGCAGGGCAGCAGTGTGTACCACATATATGCAAGGCATTTAAAATCACAGCGCCATTTCTCAAAGATCTTCAAACTGTCATGGTTTCTTCCTGCCTTTTCTGGGAGCACTTCGAAAAATCCTCTGAAATTAATGAAAATTTTGTGCAGATGAAAGTCTAAACAGGACATCCCTTTTCACTATTTACAAAGCAAGGATGCATTTCCAATTATACTTTAAAACAATTTTTTGATGTTATATACTCTAAATGTCATGAGTTAAAGTAATTTTTTTTGGTAGCATTTCAAATTTTGAATATTTTGTTTTGATTCAGAACAAAGCCAGTGTATAAAATCCAGAACCGGAAGTCTGCCACTCATGAGGCTTTGCCAGCTGCCAACTATTGCCAAAATCTGGGAAAATTCATTTGACTCTCACAACTGGACCCAGTTTTCACAGGGCATGGGACCAAAATTCTAGATCCAAGTGCTGAATCTCTGAGAATATTTATTTAGGAGGAGAACTTTTTGTCTTGTCATTTTCCTTAAAAATTTGAATCATAAATTTCAAAAGAATTCTGTAATAGGAAAGAGGTTTGTGTACTCGAATGAAACTAGAAATTAGGGCTTCTTGACTTGGCACAGAAAACTGTAACAATCTAATTCAGGTCAAAGAGGAAAAGAGAGAGAGAAGAATAGGTAAGAGGAAAGAAAGAAAAAGAGAATCAAAGAACTGGGACTGAGCAGGGACTGGGATATGGAGAGAACGTACATTGGTGAGGAGCAGAGAAAGAAAGGGGAAAAGAAATAAGGGGAGAGGAGGGACAAGACAAAGAAATGGGGGAAAAATAGAAAAAGTACAGAGGGCAGAGAACAAAAAAAGAAGAACTTAGAGACAGAAGGAAAAGCTGCAGGGAAGAGGGTTTATTAGAGAAAAAAATCGCAGCTTGCTGAAATAGGGTTGGCGTAGAAGATTTTTATTTCATATCCTGCTGCCTAGGCTCTGATGATTCCTAGGCTGAAGGTATATGACACTGGTAGATAACATACAGGCAGCTTCTGTGCTCTTCTGAAAAGCTTTTTGTGTCCCTGACAACTTGTTCTAATTGCACAAGTTCAAACACTTCAGATGTTCTGTGTGGCTACAAGCACTTTAGAAAAGGTTGATGTAGAAAAACCATCTCTCTGTAGTATCCGTGGACTGACTTTTCTTCACAAGTGGTTATGTTGATAGTTAACTTGGATAGTTAATCCAAGCTCAGAGAAGATACTGCTAATACCTTGAATTTAAAAAACCAAAATAGATTGTAGGAAATTTGTGGGGGAAATGAAATTGGCCTCTGGTTTTTTGGTAAGACTGTCTCTATCTTTTCCTGAACTAAGACATGTTTGTTCAAGCCCTTCCTTCGGTCTGCCTCCAGCACACCTAGATTCTTTATCCAAGCCTAGCTCAGCCACATCAGCCGCTGACTTCACTTTTAATGAGTAATAGGAAATGCTTTCAACCTTCAAAGCCCCGAGAAGTACATGAAACTTATTATGATGTGACCAGGGAAAGAATAGTCTATGTCTCACCTGGGACCTCATTTGAGGTCCTCTTGGGAACTGATCATGGAAATGGCAGAACTGACTGGTGCTGAAAGAGCAGCATAATGGGGGAAAAAAGGGGGTTAGCAAGCAGAGATGGGCTTGTAAGTTTTAAGGCTTCTTTCAGTGCTGAAGGGAAGAATTGGTTGCATAAAGGGATTGTGGAGGTAGGAATCATTCAGAACCAGAAAGCAAAGGTTGCAGATTAAGTTGAAATAATGTTCCAAGGCAAAGGAGATGTATTTAAAGGGAAAAGACCATGTGGGAAAAGAAGCAGGGGACTAGGAATTTGAGTCACTGGGACGCTTCAAACTGTGTATATTGTACTCTTATGTCTTGTTGCTGGCTTGCATCACCTGAAGTGAAATCCTGTAAGTACATGCTCTGCTTATTTTGTACTGAAGTGTGACAGAGGACAACTGCAGAAGATCTCTTACACAGAATAACTTCTCTATGTCTTTGTATTTAGTTCTTTGGGCAATCTTAAAAGGAAGACAATTCAAATAGATTAAAATGCAAGAGAAGTTCAGGCAGTCAGGGAATGTATGGTATTTCTTTCCACTTTTGTCAACCACACCCAATTTTCTGGCTAGGTGGAAACAAAAGCATCTTGGTCAGTTGAAGTGGGAGAGTGATATATCTTCACAAAACATTCTGTATAAGACTGTAGAAGCAGATCACCCAGGTTGCACCTAATCTGTGATATGCTTGGATATGCAGGTGTCTCACTTGCAGACGTGTGTGTGTAGTGTTCCCACAACACCACTCAGATGGAAGAATTGCTGTTGCAGACACTGTTCACTGCTCTCAGGTAACTCCCTGTTGGGTGGACATGTAATTCCCATTTGGGCTAGACAATATACCCACAGTTTATATTGGGCTGCACTTTGTCAGACATCTGGAGTTGTGTGCCATAAGAAGTGTGGCTTTGTAAAAAGTATTGACATGGCAAAAGCAAGAAAGCACACATTTTCTTGAACTTCCTGGAGGACCCTGTCCCCAGCATTGCAATCATGGTAGCACACAGGAGGCCCATCACATTACTGGGATGTTGGCCCAAAGAGTATAGACTCGTTTGAGGCTGTGGGGAGGAGAGGTGACAAAGCACATATGGGGAGATGAAATGAGTGTTATGATTTTAGTTTCTGTGAAACAAGACTCCCTTCCTTTTAAACATCTACTAAAATGATCTTTACCTGACACACCCACACAGGAAAGTTGGCTATTCACACATGGTGGGGGTAGCTGGGGAGAGAGATGGGCCTGTAAAAGTTAATCTATAGTTTAAACAGTCCCAGCTACTCATAAAATCAAAAGACGATAACAGCACGATTTTTCTTCCACCTGTTTACATATGTTACGAAAGGCACTACAAAGGGAACATCAGTGGTATATTCTGACAGAGTGCAGGAGCTGGCAGATGTTTGTTAATTAAAAGAATTCAGGTAATGAAACAGTACTGAGAGTTCACAAGAGGCCACATTTGCACATGCCAGTGCCTGTGTGCATCGTCTTTCACACACCCCTGTTCACCAAGCACCACCTGATCACCCGGTTGTTTGTAGGCCATAGTCAGCATAGAGAAAAGCACGTAAAACCAGGTTTGAGACTTGTCCTTTGCTTGCAAAGATGCTGTAAACATTAGTTGGGTTCGAACTCACGCAACAATGGCTCTGCTTGTCTAAGGAGTCTGGGACACCTGGGTGCCTGTGCTTCACAAAATAGGGAACCTCGCCTGGCTCAGGGGGGTATTGGCAGGACTGAGGCCATGACTGACTGGACTGTCAGACCTTCAAGTGAGGGAACAGCACGTAATGGCTTGGGTCAAAGTTGGTTTAGATGATAGTTCTTTCCCAAAGTCCTTACAGAAGAGGGTAACCAGATACACCATGTCAGCATGGTATGAAAACTTATATCCTTCCATACTTTTTCCTATAGACTCCTTTAAAAAAAAAATAAAGAGAGAGAAAAAAAAAGAAAAAAAGAAAAAGAAAAAAGGGCAGGGCTCTACTTGAGGAAAACCTTCATCGTATAAAAACAACCGAACAAAGTTCATGTTCAAGCTCAAGGGGGCAAAGCCTGACCTAAGAAGCAGAGCCTTCTGGCTGTGCCTTCAGGTGCCACTGGCTTTTGGGATCCAGGATAACAAAACTGGCTTTTGTCAGCCGGCTAAGTTAGAAGATCTTTGGTATTTGTGCTTTAAGTAGGAATTGCCTTTGCACTGATGGGACATACTTCTCCACAGACACTTCAAAAATGCATGGGGCAAGATTTCAGGGAGGCAATGCTGAGTGCAGGAGACACCTGAAAGTGCCCAACTTATAGCAGGTGCCTATCCCCTTGCAGTTAAGAAATAAGAGTTATCTTATTCTTGGTTGCTTGTTATTTTATTTTGTTCCAAACTGAGATATACAGTGAGAAGAATCAGAAAAAAACCCACTGATTCAATTGAGATAAACTTACAAGCTGGGTTTCAGGGACACCACTGGGGATTAGGGAACTTGGGTTAAATCGTATCTCTGCCATAAATTCCTTTGCAATGTTGCTTGATGTGGCTGTTGTTGGATGTTCTAGTTCCTCACTTGCCATATGGGGCTCATGGTTGTTTCACAGCAAGCCTCATAGCAAAGTGAGATTAGATTTATCACATAAATTAAGGTGTTTGGAGACCTTTGCTTAGTATATGCTGAGAAGTCCAAATTTATATTGTGTTGAATATTTCTGTTCAATAAAACTGATATGCAACAAATGATTCATTGCATGTTTTACTTGTAGTTAATCTAAGCACAGTTTTAAACCAGTTTTCTTTGTGGTTTCTTGCTGCTTCCGCTTAGAATTCCAGCAAAAATCCAGAACTGTGTTAATATACTCTCCCATTGCAGCCCAAGCTAAATATTTATTCTCTCTTGATGATTTTTACCTTAGTCCTAAGAGCTCCATAAAGTAGATATCTGTGCAAACTCTGCAGGAAAAATGATTGTTTATTCACTTCAGGTCATTTTGGGTGTTTGCAAATTCATCATTCTACTAGACATGTGTTATGTTTGCCACAAGAGCAGTGAAGACTCAAAATGTGTTCAAATTTACTGGTTATAGGTAAATGTGTATGAAAATTCAAGATATGGTTAATACCTGTTGTCTTACAGCCCCCCAAATTTTCTCTTAAATCAAATATTTCTCACACTCCTACATCGTGTCTGTTGAAGTCCTGTATTTTATCCTGGAATATCTGCATAGCCTAAAAATGATACCACAGAAAATCTCATTTAGGTCAGCAATTCAGACTCAGGTCTTCCCAAATACTTGAGTTGTACTGAAGCCAAAAGAAGCCCTCTGTGGAACAAGCTAGTAAGTGTTTAAAACAATTTAGTACTAATTTTGGGGGTTACTTTCAAAAGTCTACATGAAACCATATCCTAGTTGTTTAACAGCCTTATGGTGGGTCTGTGCACACTGGTCATTAAATTTCCAGTCTGACACTGGGGTTTAGAATTACCCTAAAGCTAAAGGAAATCTAAAATTCTTAATATTGTTTAATTCAATTAATTCAATCATCGCAAGTGTTCCTGTTTCAGGACATAAAGCACAAGACAGGAGTACATTGGAAGTAAATTTACAGCAAGCTGAAATGTACAGCGACACATCTCCTTGTGTCAAACCCTGGTTATGAATGAGCCATTTGTTCTTATGTCCTTCCTCAAAGCCATATGCACTTTCAAAACCAGGTTTTTAAACATTTCTCTTGAATAAGCCTTATAACTTTGAAGACAAGACCATTCCAAGGGTTATTGTTCAGACTGGGATGCAGATAGAATTTCTCCTCCATGTATGAGTGAGAAGGAAGGTCAAGACATGGCCCTTCTGTCTTAGTGCAGCAATTGTGTCACTAAAAAACGCTGTACCCCCCATGGTGACTTTAGTGTAGCACTGTTCTGGTTTGCACCCTCCCTGTGCAGTGCTGCCTTCCAGCAGGGCTGCTGGAAGATTCCTGATAAGTCCTGGAAGCATGTCTTGAAAGGGGTCTGACTCTGCATGCAGCAGTGGCTGCCTTGAAAAAAAACTGTGGTCTTGAGGTATACATTGTTGGGATGCATTAATGGTGACTTTTTCTCCTTAAGGGCCTCTCTCCACATTCACCCAGCTCATTATAACAAGTGCAGATGAAACATATTCAAATGGGTTTATATTCATACGTGCTCAGATTTCTGTGTTGAGTTGGAATTTGTCCTTGGAGCATTTGCTTCTCCGTCTGTTTCAAAGGTGGGAGTTTGGTGTGGTAGATTGTAGTGTCTCAGAAGGTCTGTGAACTGTGGATCAGGAAGTGACATTTTTTTTAATAAGAGAAGCTTCCATTTTCTCTCTCTATCTGTGACAGGTTACTTTTCAGTTGTAATGGAAGGACCGTGTATGCTACAACTGATGTGGAATGTGCTCTGTGGCAATCGGGAATGATACTCTACTGTAATCTCTTCATTCACAACTGTGTTTTAAAGCTTTCCATCAAAATACTGATAGGATGTATGATGTGACTGCCACGAGCTAAGGTGAATTCTACCTTCTAAGGTAAGCAGTCAGACTTTCCAGGCTCATAAGCTTAATTCTTGAGTAAAACTTTACAAAATGTCAGGGCTGGCCACTTGATTCCAAGGCAGCTGCTGCAATAACATTTCCCAAGAGCTATTACACTTCCTTGTCACCTTACTGTAATTTCAATCCTTCACCAGCATGGAACATCATCAATGTAATCAGGGCTTTGTTATGAGTAGGAGGATCCATGTGGTAAATGCATTGTGGCTGAATAATGAAGAAGGTGGAGTGAAACACACTTGTTTCCTGTGTCCCACACTGCCCTAGAGTGCTAGGAACAAGCAGGCTGAGGTTTTAAAAAGTTCTTCTGGAATTTTTGCAATTAATAGTAATAGGATAGGATTTCTAATTTTCTAAAATAGCTTCTACAATCTCAACAACAGGATCCATTTTGGTGGACGTAAAATTTTAAATTTCATTCTTCTCTTCTCTTCTCTTCTCTTCTCTTCTCTTCTCTTCTCTTCTCTTCTCTTCTCTTCTCTTCTCTTCTCTTCTCTTCTCTTCTCTTCTCTTCTCTTCTCTTCTCTTCTCTTCTCTTCTCTTCTCTTCTCTTCTCTTCTCTTCTCTTCTCTTCTCTTCTCTTCTCTTCTCTTCTCTTCTCTTCTCTTCTCTTCTCTTCTCTTCTCTTCTCTTCTCTTCTCTTCTCTTCTCTTCTCTTCTCTTCTCTTCTCTTCTCTTCTCTTCTCTTCTCTTCTCTTCTCTTCTCTTCTCTTCTCTTCTCTTCTCTTCTCTTCTCTTCTCTTCTCTTCTCTTCTCTTCTCTTCTCTTCTCTTCTCTTCTCTTCTCTTCTCTTCTCTTCTCTTCTCTTCTCTTCTCTTCTCTTCTCTTCTCTTCTCTTCTCTTCTCTTCTCTTCTCTTCTCTTCTCTTCTCTTCTCTTCTCTTCTCTTCTCTTCTCTTCTCTTCTCTTCTCTTCTCTTCTCTTCTCTTCTCTTCTCTTCTCTTCTCTTCTCTTCTCTTCTCTTCTCTTCTCTTCTCTTCTCTTCTCTTCTCTTCTCTTCTCTTCTCTTCTCTTCTCTTCTCTTCTCTTCTCTTCTCTTCTCTTCTCTTCTCTTCTCTTCTCTTCTCTTCTCTTCTCTTCTCTC
>VZTJ01003847.1:976802-1096449 GCA_013397795.1 Orthonyx spaldingii
TCTCTTCTCTTCTCTTCTCTTCTCTTCTCTTCTCTTCTCTTCTCTTCTCTTCTCTTCTCTTCTCTTCTCTTCTCTTCTCTTGTCTTCTCTTGTCTTCTCTTGTCTTCTCTTGTCTTCTCTTCCTCTTCCTCTTCCTCTTCCTCTTTCTTTCCCCCTCCCACCTCTTTCTCTCTCTCCCTCTATCTCATACTCTGTTGTTTTAGAGTTTTTTTCAGTAACTAGCAAAATAAATGTTAACATAGAAATGGGAATTAACAAATGGAAAAAGCTACTGACAAAACATACATAACAGTTATGGTGTAAACACCCCGCTCAAAAGAACAGATTTTCCATAATATCTGTCAGTTTGCAAGAAGGAAAAAAATAATGCTTCACAGAGCAGCATAAATAAATAACAGTGTGATGTGTAACTAATATTTTCTAATTTTTGTAGGAGCCACCATCTTGGCAATATTGTGTTGCCTAGGAACTAACAAAAACATGTCTTTTTTTGTTTTGTTTTTAATGGTTCCTTTGTGCCCTGATATTTTTCCAAGTTGGCAGCTGCAAGGAAAAACAATGTGATTTGGTTAGATTCAGTCCCTCTCTCTCTCAAGTCTGGAACAGAACAGATAAGAACTTGTGTGTCAGAATACAAAGTTTACTCAGCACGAGTCAAAAGCTTTTGATGTTTGCTATCCAATCTGGCCCGGCATCTTTGAAGTTCAGTTACTCGTACTATGGCCCCATCAGTAAGAAATAGCCATTTTCCCTATGTTAGTTAAAACACTTGATGGATACGAGCAGCCACAGCAAAAGCAGCAGGATATTTTTTTCAGAGCTGATCTGGGCATTTTTATTTCTGTTGATCCAAAAGAGTGAAAATATTCAAGCAAATATAAGGAAGAAAATGGAAAGAAAATTCCACAGTGTGATTTCGTACCCTGTTCCTGGAATGGGCTTCTGTATGTTGTTCATCAGTTAAATGTAATACACAATTTAGTCATTCTAAAGGCTCTAAAATACTCATCTGAATCCTCTTTGTGTTGCTGGCTTTGAAGTTAGATACTGGTCTCATTTGTTAAAAAGAATGAAACTTCTTAAATGCCTTAACCAATATCAACAAGCAACTCTTCTGACACAGAAAATGCATTTCCATTCCCATTTTTTCTTTTGGTCAAGAGGTTAAGTTAACAGCTGGTGTAAATCAGCAGAGTGCTGTTCCAGTTGGTGGACCTCTACTGATTTACACCAGCAAGGATGTGGCTCAGGAAGGCTGAGATGAAGGAAGCTGCCCCCAGTAACCCATCACAGAGCGGGAAGTGGAGCCCAGCCCTGAAACCCTGTCATGTGCTTCAACTACAAACTCATAATTAAAGCAGGAAAAGCAGTATGGTTTGTGGTGTACCTCTTATCAGGGTCTTTTGAACTATGCAGTGAATTATTTAATTGGCATGGATAAATTCTTTTGACTTGAACAAAATCCAGTCGCGCTGTTAAATATTACGGATGTCAAATATTAAAATGATTTTCCTGTGCTACTAGTAGTGTTCTTTGAAGGAACACCGTCTTTGTTCTAGGAAATAAAGCCATACAATCAGTATACAACTAGTGAAGTCTCACATTCTCTACCTTTTACTGAGTAAACCTTAGACAACAAAGCAGAAATTCTTCTCTTTCATCCTTCATGGGTTCTCAAGGAGACCAGTGTTTGTGATTTTTTTGAGGCTATTCTAAAAGGTCAGTTAGTTTACATTCAGTAGCCAAGTAAAAACCTGTGCAGACAGAAGGAATATCACCACCTTTAATTGGAAATCTGCAGTCTCAACAAATTGTAACAAATCCAACTTCTATTTTTATTGTAAATATGCCCTGAGTTAGCTTTGGGAAGATGAAAGGCTGATATAAAGGATACAATTGAGTTACAAAGAAAAATGCTGCACAATGGATAGATCTTTTTTCTTCAAGCTTTCCTTCTGTGAGACCCTGTCAAGTAACCATTGAGGATTTTTTTTATTAACATCTGGGTATTTAGTGTATGGTATTGAAATTCTTTCTTTTCTCTCTTCTCCCTCTTTTGTTACCTTCTTAGCTCTATTACAAGCTTTACCTCTTACCACCAATCTCTTCACCTTTTCCATTAGAAGGATATGAAATCTGGGTACCAGTTCTTACCATGATTGAAGAGATTGCAGACAGACTGACACATGCTCACTCCATCCAGTAAAGGAAGGACTGAACAACATTATGCACTGCCCCAAAGATAGATATATTTTGCCTTACTGAAATATGTGGAAGCTGCTCACAATGTGACTCCGAGTACTTGAAAGAATTTGTTCAGTCCTGAGTTGCTCTGTCTGGCCTGGAATGTACTTGAACTTTACCCTTTTTAACCTTGGAGTTATTAGAAATAATGTAAAGGAAAGTTTCTACTAAAAGTCAGAAATTGTGATTGTTGCTATTTCTACAGTTAAAAGAGAGAGAGACAATAATATGTGTCCTCAATAAAGTACTACATTATTGTCAAGTCTCCTTTTCCTCTCAGAAGGAAGGAAAAACTTAGAAAAGAGGGTTAACACAGATGCAGTGGACTATGCTATTGGTATTATGACCTCAAATCTCTCTATAGGAGGGCACATCTCCTGCCAGAGACAGCATTTGCTCTACATGACCAAAAATGCAGATATTACTCATTTCACAAGAGGCAGAAGTGAGATAAAGTTAGGAAAGAAACGAGGGATGAAAAAGTGGTTGTCCTTGACCTGTTGCCGAAGTCTTCCCTGGCAAGCCGATGGGAAGAGGTGAGGAAATGGATGTCTGTGCAGATACACCTTCAGCTGGTTTACCATTTGCAGTTGTGGACTCCTGAGACCCACTGAACTCCTGGTTCTCCAGAGGCTTGATGCAGGTGAGTTTACCAGTCAGGGAGAATGGGGGTTTCCTTGTGAGACATCCTGTAAGAAAGGACAAATATGCACATAGACACACAAGTACTTCTTTAGAAACATGTTCATTAATGCAATGTCTTTAAATGCAGCAGTGTAGTCTTGCTGACAATTGATCTGTCTGTGCACACACATGTTCTGTGCCCTTCTCAAAGTGAGAAGAGGTAGCTCATGGGATGCTGGGCTTTTTTTTCTTTTTTGCTCCCTGGAGAATAATACCCATCTCCCAGGGTAATACTAATAACAAACTTTTCCTCCTACACAAATGCCTGAAAGGTGGTTCTTGAGATATAGTCCAGCAAGTGAAAATCAGCATAGCTCCACAAAGCTGATTTACTGCAGTCTTTGTTTTGATCCAATAGATCTGGTCTGTAAAATGAACCTTTTCCCAACAGAGGATGTGATTTTTACATTGAAAACACCATGTAATCCTAGAAAGATAAACTGCTGGGAGTTTTTATTTCATGTGCAACATGGCTTTTTTATGCTGTTTGAGGAGTGGAAAGAAATCTTACAGTTTATTCAGTGTAATTGTGAATAAGATCTGTGGACTTTAATTCCCATACGTGTGCAAACTCTGAAATTAGGCATAAAGTCTCATTATGTTCTGAATAATCCACTTCACTGCAATATAGTTGCCACCACTGCACAGCTCTGTTTTTCCACATCTATCTGCAGTGAAAGTATCTGTGTTTGGACTGTGGAATAGGAAGCTCTGTGATAAACCTGCATTTGTCTCTATATTCTCAGCTATACAGCAACTGCTGCTAGTGGCTTGCAGCAATGAGGCTTGCAAGCAGGTTGTTTGGTTTGAGCACAGGCAGAGCTCATTGCATGAGAGCAGCTCCCATTTCTGGTGCAGACTTGCCCATGGCATTTGTGATTCGAAGGTAATACGCTGTATAGCCTTCTTTTATTTCCCACGTTCCCCTTCCAAAGAGAGGAAACTCGTAGGCTGATGTTTTGACAGTAAAGCAAATGTCGATTGCTCTTTTATAAATTCTGACAAGCTACTGTATGTAACGTTTATTTAGTGCTCTGTGTGTGTTGCCAGCAACACTAGCTAAATTTCTTCAGCAAAAATAAAAGGGTTCAATCAATCATATGATCTGGGCAACCTGTATTTATATCTCTAGTGTGTCATAACCTAGTGTTGCTTGTCATTTCTTAACTGATCTACAAATATTACAAAAGCAATTTTCTGTCAGGCTAAGGCTTGATCACAGTTGACCTCAAATGTCTAAGCATACTCACTGGAGAACCTCCAAAGCTCCATGGATATTTATGGGTCTGGTTCTCTCTCTGCTGTACCCATTGGTATCAAAGAAAACATACCTGTTGTTTTCCATTTAGGTTCCTTCCAACTTCATACACCTTCCTGTCACTTACTTTTTGCCAGTTTCTAAATGTTCTAGAGACAAAAATAATGATATCTTTCTGTTTTCAACTGGGTGGTGTGTGAACTTAGAGAGACACCCACTTCGTTCCCTCTTCTCTCTCTTACTAGTTAGGTCTTTGTTATTACAAAATGTATCTTTTTTTTTTGTTGTTTGGAAAGTGTACAATGAAAACAGAATGCCAGCTGCATCTTTGCTGAAAGAGCAGCCTTAGTTAGCACAGTAGCTTCGGAGCACACTGGGAAACTGTTGATGCTGCAACCTCTATGACTGTGAGAATATTGCTCTGTGAGTTGTTTTTTATCAGGAACTCATAGCTGTTGGCTGGGTGTCTGTGGATTTTTCTGGATTCAAATTTATCCTCCCCCTGCTTTTCTCCCCAATACCAGATTTATCTTTGAAATGTACTCACAGATGGTATAAATCATTTCTAAATGTCCCCAGTACAATGCAGTTTCTTAGGAATTCCTCTTCTCTTGTTTTGCAAATGGTTTTTTTTTTCCTTTGGCATATTGAAGTGACCTTGGTGTGTCTTACAACACTCAATATCGGGAGGCTTTATAAAACTCATATCTCAGAAGTGTCTGACATTACATTACAAGAGGATCTGTAAACCTCCGTGAGATGACGAATGTCTTTTTTAAACAACAGACCAAGACTTCATTTAAATTAGTAACATGGAGATTAGAGGAGCTCTTGCAGGCTGTGCTGCAGCCATGCCAGGACTCTAGGAATATCAGTCACATGAAAGCTGTTAAGTTTGAGATGGAAATAAATCAAGGAGCCTGTAAAAACTGTCAGCAGGTCAGGGAAGTTTATGAACTCTTGCTGTATCTAATCATAAATCATAAGAATAAGCTAAAACTGAGAAGAAAAATGTCCTCTTTTGTAATCTAATGCTGTCTGTTAAGGCAATAAAACTCAAATGAAATGCATGCATTGCAATTTTTAGTTGATACTTTACATTATTACCAAAGTGAAGGAAGTGTTTCAAAGTTATAAAAGTGAGACAAATGAGAGGTGGACCTGTACTGATTGGTGTTGCCAGACCTGCATCTCCTCTGCCTTCCAGAAACAAAGAGCACTCATCTAGCAAAACTCGTAAGTGTGTGTAACTGCAGACACTCAGGCAGACTTAATAAGGACAATGGCACAGATTCACAAGCTCAAAGTAACATGGAAACAAGCTCTCCACTGGACTGGAGGTTAAAAGATGGGTGCAGTTCTCAGCATCCCACTACTGTGCAGCAGGTAAAGGATCAGATCTGGGATGTATGTGTGAGTTTCAGTCTAAAGAGTGGAGTAAAACCAGAGATCTGTGAGTGTTTGACCATTGTGGGGAAGAATGCAAATGATTTTTGGAGATGAACCATTTAACCTTCCAGTTTTTCTCTATTGTCACTTTCAAGCCCCTTATGACCAGCTCACTTGCTTTTAAAGATCTCTGACTCAAAACTAAAGCTACTTTCATAGGGCTGTGACAAGTTTTAGCCCCTCTATGCCTTAAAGTCAGTGTCTTTCCATTCATGTCACTCAGTAAAGAGTCTGTATCTGTTTAGAGCCCCATTGACTTCAATAATACTTTGTACAAGGGTGAGGTTTATTTGTGGAGATTGGATTGCAGGGTGAGGGCCAGAGATTGGAAACCTTTCTTGCCTGGCATACTGTTGAAAAGCACTATGAATGTTTACAACACTGATATCGTTACACTAGCCACCCATCTCAGAGCAGGGTAAGTGCTCACAGTACTTTACAGTGGAATGCCAGACAAGGAAGATTTTACAATCCTAGGCCCTGACTTTGCAATCTGATCCTCACTGACAAATTCCTTACCCTGTCTGGAGCACCACTGAAGTCAATAGGACTAGCTGAGGAGTAAAATACTATTCAGGATGAAAAAAGGAATTGGGAGGAAAAGCCTGATACTACATGAACAATGCCTGAAACAGGGAGAGGAAACACCTCATCTTGTATTTACCAGAATACTGAAAATTTTGAGATTAGGTTTTCTTCCTCTGCTTCTTAGCAGGATTGTGTGCACTAGCCTTGGAATCATCTAGACTGCATTTGCTCTAAGAAATTTGAAAATGTTATGTGTATGTAATTATAGAATATGTACATGGATTTTACCTGTTCAAACTGAGGGTAACAGAAGTCCATGTGAAAACATACTGCTGAGAGAAATACATCAGTGATAGGGAAATCTTGATGAGGTTGTAAAATAAATACAGAATGAACACTGCAAAAATTCAGTTGTTAAGGTCAGATACAAAGTGGAGTTACATTTGTTTAAGGAAAATATTGTCAATATCCTGTAGAAACAGAGCAAAAATCTTTTATTTGCTCCAAAAATACTGTGTGGGGTTCTTCTTCAGAATGCAAAACTCTCTCTTATTGCAGATTTTATGAGACAGGCAGTGAACCTTGTGTTCATAAAGCCAGGGAGCTGCTCCATGTGAGCAAACCCATGAACAGTAACTGAACTTTTAAGAGTCAGGAGTTTTTAAATCTAAGTCCTAGCTTCATGGGTTTTGAAGGAAAGAACTGAGTGAATTCTCCTAACCTCAGACAGTATACCCAGATCTTTATGATACGTATACTTGTAAACAAGTATACTTGTTTAATAAAGAAAACTAAAGATGGTTGTAGAAGGAGGAATGCTCTGCAATGAGGAAAACCTGAAAAGAGAGGCTAGAGTTTAAAGTCTGTAATTGGTATTGTAGGTGTTTCTAAATAAGGAGTATGTTTCTGTTAGAACAAATGCCTAGTTTCAGAGGATAGTGTGTTCTGTAGACCAAAGAAATTTTGGTTTCTTATGGTACTTACTGATGTTTCATGAGCCCAATGGACCCCTAGTCCAGATTCTCTAACAGTGGGCAACCTCAGCAATGAACTGGAAGGTGGACATGCCACAACTTGCAGCCAAGCGTGTTGTGCCATATACAAAGTCCTGGAGCAAAGGTTCGCATCATGAGAGCCTCTGGCACTCACTAGGAAATCCTTGATTTACATAAGATATTACAGAACTAGCTTGGTGTTGTGTGTGGAAGTGGAAGGAATAAAAGCAATGTTTCAGAAAGAAAACTATACTCAGCCTCCATGGGCTATTAAAGTGAGGAAAATCTTCTCTCTTGAGATGGAATTGCACATATTCCAAGTAAAGCACCTGTACTTTTGATATTTCTGAACACAGAGAAAACAGTTCCCTGTGTGGTCTGTCCCTGACGTGTTACCCTGGCGTATTCTGAGCCAAGCAGTCTGAACTCAGGAGAAGCTGAACTGCTACCTCCCACCATGGGCGAGAGAAGGGCAGCAGGCTGGTGGATCTGGGGATGGGGAAAAGTTTGTGTGGCGCCTTTCTCGGGTCTGTAAGAGAGCAACAGCACCTCTGTGGAGCCCTTTTGCACAGCAGCAAGACTGGCAGGTTAAAGGGGCTCCTCTGACAATCATTTACAGATCACAGAGCTGATAAAGGCAGGATAATGGATATAAGAAAGGGCCAGGGTAGGCTCCCTAAAAACATCCACCCAGATCCCTTTTTTGCTGATGCACAGAGGCTTCCATTTGCCTCCCCCAATGCTCATGCTGACCTCCTTGTCTGGCTGAGTGCTCAGCCTCCTGTTTGTCCCCTCTGCTTTCAAACCAGTGAGGGGCCTGATTAACCTCGTGTGTGAATTGCGTGGTGAGGACTAATTACTTGTACTTCCTTCTGTAGCACTGAAAAACATGTTTTATATTTGCCCTCCAGACACAGACAGGACATCAGAATTGGGAAAAGGCTATAAACCAGCTCTTCATTAGTTTCTCTTAATTGTTACTGGGACAGGACCTTATGGCTTCACTTCCTCTGAGAGGGGGTTACTGAGACAGAATAAAATGCAGGTGCCCAGGTGCCCATGACATAGTTTCCCCCTGCAACCAACCTGAATAGCTTTCAAGAGGAGAGATCAGAGACTCCAGCTTTTGTAATGTCAGCATCTTTTTTAAATGTTTAGCAATCTGAATTCAGTTGCAGTAATGCCTCTAGCTTTTTTGTTCAATGGACACAAATCCTTTAACAGACTTGTAATGATATTAAAGATGAATGGAGAACATACAATATTTAATTCCTTGTCTGTGATCTTTAGTGCAGAGCAGTTTGATGTGAGTGTTTCCTTATTATACTGAAAGTGAAGGTTTAATAAATAAGAAGGAAAACCCAATGGGTGGCATGGCAGGGAGAGCAGGGATGAGTAGTTTGTGGCAAGTGGTGAAGGATGGTCTGGAAGGCTGTGGCTGAGGTATAACTCTTATGTCTTAGAACCAGAGGCAATGCGAGAGTAAATTGGCAATGGGAGATTTCCTAACATTTCCCATGATTGGAAGGATAAAGGAAAAAGGTTATTACATAAATCAAAAGCTTTACTAAAAGAACAGTCAAATGCAGACTCGAGGGACTGGCCTTGGTAGCAAACATCTTTACATTCCTAGGTCACCCCACTGAACGGGGTCAGAAGCAAGAATTTTATTAAGTGAAGGCTGTTGAGAAGCAGGTGTGGAACAGATTAATGGTTTGAAGCTCAGCTGGCTGAGAATGGCCAGACACAGAGACAAAAATTAACCCCAGACTATTGACCAGGGGTGATGTCAGTGTGCAGTGTGGCTGGGAGAGCCACAAGCAAGCCAGGGAGTGAGTGGACAGGGAAGTGTAAGCAGCTAACTTCAGTGGTGAGAACTAACCACAGTCTGTCCCGACACACTTAATCACACTGACACTGTGCAGGGTAAGTAAAAGGGAATAGGGAGCTCATTTTCAGTGGGAAAAGTGGGTACCTATTGCATTCCCTCAGGAAACAGGGCCAAAAATCAACACTGTTTCTTACTTTCAAGAGTTTAAAGGAAAAAAAAGTATTGTGGTGGTACAGTCCACTGATTATACAAACCTGCATGCAGTGGGTTGCTTTGGGTTAGGTGAGGCTGAGCAGTGTAGTGGCTGTGAAGGATGCTGTGAGCAAAGGCAAAGAAATGTATATGGAGAGAACTACCTCATGGTTAACTGGTCTGGTATCTCTCCCCATGCCTGTGTGAATCCCTTCTGCTCACCTGTGCTCAGGGCTACCTCCAGGTTGTGGCAGACCACTTCCCACCAGTCAGTAACTGTCCTTTGGTCACCTGGGATCTTTGAGGTCACAATCATGAGAAAAGCCAAAGACACAATTTCTTTAGCTACACACTCTCCTTTGTTCCTAAATATCTTTTCCTTGCTAAGTAAATGCAGCTACATGTGTATATTTTAAGCCAAGAAAGGAAAACATAAAGTCAAAAGGAGCTGCTCCTCAGCAGTGTTTACTCTTCAGATAAAACAATGGAGATGATACGAAAGACTGAAAAGAACTGGTTAATGAGAGCAAACGAAAGGATTCGACTCGCCTTCCTTAGGAAGGAGACAAATAACAGGAAAACATGTAGGAAAAAAGCATATAAATTGTAGTGGTCATTGCAACAGGATGTTGTTGGGAGAATTAATTCAGTGAGATTAAAGATTAGAATAGATTCTTATTTGGCTAATGAATTTCCTAAAAATTATATAATAGCTAAAGGCAAAGATTTAAGATGAAATATGCTGTGTCTGACCTGAGATCTGCTCAACACTGATCCGCTATTAGAGATTCATTGGTTCAAGCTACTGGAAGCAGATGAGCTGCTGATCTAATCCGGTGTGGTAGACAGGGTACTTCTCTACCTCCTGTATTCTGGTTTGAAACAACACTGTCATAATTTCTCTTTCTTTGAAATGCTTTCACTCCTCAACAATATTACTCATTGCTGATTGTTCCTTCTCTCCTTCTCTCCAGTTTAAAACTGAAACTGTTTTGCATTTTTCCTGAAAATATTTTCTTTTTTCCCCCCCAACACTTTTCTCCCCTGATTCTTAGAGGGCAAATCAGTTTAATATTAAGTTTTTTCAACTGTGGAAAATGTTTGCATTTCAGTGTCCAAAGGTGTCTTCTGTTGATTTTGATGACATTTCAAGTATATTAAATCTTTAGTGTTTTACACTTAAAAAAGGTACATTTGGTTTATTGAGGAATGTAGTCTTTGCAGTTTTGGGGAAATTGATTTTTGTCCCAGCAGTTCTGCTGAAAAATCACTCTCATCTTTACAATATCATTTGTTTTCCATAATTATCAATATAAAAATATATTCAGATTAGCTACCAGACTACAATTGAATTCTGTTCTTTTTTTGCCTGTTGCAGTAGCTTCTCAGAAGAACGGGGTAGGTGCATGGCAGAAAGGCCAGTAATTGGGATGAAAGGGAGAAGTGTTAGCAGTCATTATGCTTCAGGGCATAATCTGATCACCAGCTGTAGTCAGAAGAGATCACTGTCTCTGGTATTTAACAGGACTAAATTTGTCACATTTTGATGAGAAGGTGAAGAGGAAGGATCTGTCTTTGACTGATCAAGTATTGAAAACAACATCACTAGCAAAATAGCTTTTTGATCTGAACTGAATGTGCATACGTTATACGTTAGCTACCTGCCAGCTGATTCCACAACTTTGTTCAAATTCACAGTTTCTGAGAGTGACTGTAAAAAGACAATGTTTAAAGTGAGCTCAGACAGTGAAGCAGCCTAAGCATGGTAAGAGACCAAGCAGCTTGTTGCTGTTGGTGAAACCAGTGGAAAGCCACTTTTTTGGTAAGGTTTTGGAAATGTGAGCAACAGAGTATTTCTGCTTCATGGTATTTACTGAAAGGATATTGGTTCAGACAGAAGCTAGCTTTCCTCGCAGCAAACTGCAGGCTGCTTCCCTCTTCCGTCAGTAAAGGAGATTTTTCTTCTGGAAAACATCTCCAGGGAAATATAAGTGGAGAAGGGGAAGTTTATTGTTTAATTGTACGTGTGAATTGGATTAGTTTTCCTTGTAATCAGTAGGAACAGTGTTATCCCACTAATTTAAAAGGGTGCCATAGGAAAACCTTAACATTATTGAGACTGAAATTCTTTGTTCTCTAAATCAATATTTTTCTCTAGTTCACTTCTCCTTGCGAAGGGTGAAAATGAGAACCTGTTGGAGGCTTTGTCAATTTCTTAAGCTGAACCTGAACTCCTTCTCAGTTTCAAAGGAGGGTGAATTAACATTTATGTAACTCACCTCTATGGCAGTATTACAATTCATAGCGGCAAGTGAGGAATACCAGCTGGAAAAGGCCGGAAAAGGCCAGAGAAGGAAAGCCTTTTGCCCCCAGTGCTGGGGTGATTGGGGTGGGTTTGAAGACTGGGGTGAATGAGTGAAGGACCAGTGTGGCTTCGCACTGACACAAGTGCACTGCCAGGTTTCCAGTTCGGTTTGTCATGCTGGACAGTGGCTTCACATTGCTCCACACTGGTTTTCAGGCCCCAAGCAAGTGAGGCTAATCAACTGGGGGTTGCTAAAGTTTTGGGGAATAGGCAGCTGCTGAGGATGGTACTTAAATTTCAGCCTTGACACCTGAAATGAAGGGGAAGAACATGAGGCAAGTGGGTGAGACAAGGGAGCTTGATTGGGCTGCCATGGGGAACAGAAGCCTGTGTGCAGTTCAAATGGTTGTTACAGCTGGATGTGTAAGCAGTAACCAAACCCAAGGTATAAAACACCAGGGAAAGAAGAAGACTTGCACGGATTACAGAATGAAATTAAGAGTGCAAAAAAGTGATAAGGAAAGCAAATGCTGAGAATGAAAGGAAGCTTGTACAGGAGGTTAAGAGAGATAATGAAAAATGCTTCCAGAGTGTCAGGGCCATGAGGTCAGTGAAGGAGAGCATAAGGCTTCTAAGATGCTGCGAAGGTAATTTATGGTCAGAAAACATTTCTAAATGTAACGTATGCTGTGGCTTGATGCTCACAAAAGGAGGACAAGGGACAGATGCCACAGGCAGACATAAATTTCCCTAGAGAGGAAGAAGAAATATGGGGAAGGGGGAAGGTGTCAGGCTGACACAGGACTGCTTTGTGACCTTCGAAGACTGGCAAACAGAGTCAGGATGGGATATTAATTGAGAAAAATAATGTCTTATCATTGTGCCAGCTGAACTGAAGACAGCTGAAAGCAAAACCAGTCTGTCGTTTTGGGCCACTACTAATGCATCTGAGTGGCTTCTGTGCAGCATCCTGTGGCCTCACAAGAAACCAATTTGTCTGGAAAGTGAACTTTATTTTGCCAAATGTGGGTGAAAAGACTGTAAAATGCTTCTGAAGTGACAGCTAGCTTTAAGTTACTCAGTTTATATATGTCTTGTTTTCCTGCAGTCCTGAAATAAGGGAAATACTTAACTGTTGTGGGGAATATGTTTAAGGCAATGATGACTTCCCATGGTGCTAATAACTAATGGCTTCAAGCCAAGATGTTTTTACTCATTGAGAAATAGTTGTGACTATGTGAATATGTACAGGGAACTTTCTCATGATAGGGCAGTAGGAAACATACCTCTAAGCTGTAGTCAAATTACCTTTAAAATACTGCATTTTTTTATTTACCTTCTATAGATGTTTCTGGGTATTCATAGAACAGACCTTTTCTTGAAAAAGCCTGGGGCTTGACTCTTAGCTGGTGCAAGTCAGTATTGCTACAATGAATGGAAAATGGAGTTTGATGCAATACTCCAAGTATGTTTGTGTCATTTTGCTGTTCCTAAGGCCTTATAAAAACTCCCTATAGTTTCCAGAGCTTTTTCTCAGTCTAGACTTATGAGGCCAAATAATTTTTAATTCTCCCAAGTCCTTTCTCAAAGACTGTCTGACAATTTTTAGTGAAGAATTTATCTGAAAATGAAGAATCTCTAAGGATGAGAGTTACTGGATCTGCCTCCTGCACCAGGTGTTCTCTCCATTCCCTGCATAAGGCAGAAGACAGGGAGTGTCCTGGGAATGGGATACAGCTGTGCTTTGTTCTGCTCAGTTGTCAGCTGGTATGAAGGTGCTTGCTCCAGCAGCACAACACACAAAGCAAGGGAGTTGAGAGAGTCACAGATGGTTCTTCCTTTTACCTGGGGCAGTTCAGATGAAAGAAAAATTCCAGTCTAAAGTTGATGAGGCAACAGGAAATTTTTTGTGTTCTTCACTGCAGGTAGGTTGAGTCGGTACCACCAGATCACACAGCCCTTGCTCTGGTGAGCGTCTCTTCCCATGATTATTCCTGTTTGCTGCTGTGGGGGTAACATGTGTGAGGTAGTGCGTGCTCACTCATGTGAACAAGGGGGATGTGCTCTATCCAATAAATACTTGTGTGATTAGTCATTCCTGTAGAGAGGGAACATCTAAGTCAATTGCCTCAGCAGAATGTGGTTCGCAATATCCATTCTCAAATTCAGTAACCACTTATTTGACACAGCATTTAAATTAGAAGCACATTTTCTTGGAGACCTCTATGGGCATAACCAGTCCCAGACTGCTGAGAACACTGACAATCTCCTTTTAAAGCCCTGCTCACTGGTAGTGTGGACATAAAGAACAACTGTTAGCTTTGCATTGCTTAATACTAACGTGTGAAGCCTGGGTAGATTCTGGATTGGCCATTGGGTAGATTCTGGATTGGAATTACCTGATATCAGGTAATGCCAGGTTGTGGGACCAGGCACTGAAACCTGCTTGTTTATATGGTTACATTATTGGTAAAACCTTTTCTTTCGTCACCTACCACTGTCTAAACAATTGTCTGGCATGACTAGGGCTTAGCACAGCCCAGAGGCTCTTCCCAGTGGGTATTTTGGATGCAGCCACCCTGTTTCAGAGACAAGGAGAGTTAAATGGCATAGATTGTAGCTTTCCTGTTTCCTCAATGGGCTCCTCCAGGCCACCGAGTCTAACCCCCGAAGCTCCCTGCCCCGGGAGCTTCGATCCTGGGCCGGGCGGTGGCTGCTCCAGGCAGGTAAAGACAGTCGTACTAGTTGCGTTTATCAGAGTCTTTTATTCTCCCTCACGGAGGGAAAAACGGATAACCAGATGTGTAGTGGACAACGTGGTCAGACTGATCCAGCCCCCTTCTCGCCTCTGTCCTTTATGCCCTCTCTCCCTGGTGGGCAAGACCAGCGGCAAGCCAATAGGCAAGTGACGAGCCCGTGACAGCTGGCCAGTCCTGGGTGAACAGGGGAAGGATAGGTAAAATGAAGAGTGGTGAGTGGCCAGACCAGCAGGATGTCCCTGGTGGTCTGCACACTACCACAATAGATGTCATCTGTTTCATGCCAGCTGTTCTCTGTGCCCAAGAATGATCCAAGGTACTTTTCATTACCAGCGGAGAAAATCTTTATCTGTCAGTAAAAGACATAATGTAACTTTCAGAGGATGGTACAGAGGACCTGACTTTTATTTCATTCCAGACTTGTGCTAGTGTCACCATCTGTAAATTCTTTCCTGGTTTGTTATGCTAGAAAAGAAAGAGAACATGACTGTGAAAGTAGGTTTCCACAGAAAATGTCCTCCAGTCTAGTGGTCAAAACATGAACATCCCCTTGGATGAACCCTCACAAGAAGGGAGAGGTCTGTATCAAGGTCTGAGGTGTCTGACTGTTTGCTGTGACACGTGGTGCATCTGGAGATGTCCCATGGCAAACGGAAGGTTATGTAATCTGTGTTACTTATGGAAACACCAGCTCAAGGTGCTGTTGAATCTTGCAGTCATTGGAAAGCCTTGAGACTGCTTTTTGGCTACCTGCTGCTCCAAAGCTTTGTGATCCCTAATTTGAGTCAAGGCTTAGCTCTTTGCTGCTGTACCAGGAGCCTTGGAAGCCTGAAAAATCCCATCTTGATTCTCAGGGATGTGAGATTCCCCAAGATGGCCTGCTAGGGCTGGCAGGGGACTGGGAACACAGCCCTCTGGAAATGATTGAGTTGAGCTACAGAACTTGAGCTTCCAGGAATCACTCAGGTTTTAGGTGTTTAAATCATTCTTATATAATCTTATTTTTACAGAAATTAGGTGTTTCCTGTGGAGTGGAATTCTGATTTTACAGCTAAAGAGTTTCTAACTAGAAGCTGAGCAGAAAACAAAAGGATAACAACCAAATTATGGCTGCTCCTAGTTGGCATACTAAGCAAGTCACTCAGTCGAGGACACCAAAGAAGGAACTAGTGAACACTAGACAGTGCTTGATTAAAAAAACCTTGCTGGGAACAGTTATGGGTGGGTGGGGGGTGTCTGTTAATGCAGCAGAGGAAGCAGACCTAGATGGGCTTCCTGACCCTTGTCTATGTTAAAATTTCCTATGTAATCTCCATAGACATCTCCTTCAGTGCAAATATACTTTGGCCAGTAGCCTTGAGGTTTATTAACACCATGGAAAGTAATTATTGCCTTGTCCACACTCCCCATGGCGGTTATTGTTTAAGTATTTCCCTTATCCTGGATTGCAGGAAAACAATCCACTGCATAAATCTACTGACAAACAGTTATGCTGCAGCAGCTCGGGAAGTGCAATATTCTCCCTGTGCTAATTTCAGTAAAACAGCACGTTTTTGTAAATGAGCTAATCCATAGAAAGTGACAGAATGTTACATTGCAGAGGCCTGGCTGAGCTAATGGTACAAAATGAAAGAATGTTTTCACTGCCTGTCCTCTGAGTTCAGTTGGCATAATAAAATGCTGTTTTCCCCAGTAGAATATATGTCCTTCTACTTTGCTTCTCTGTCATAATAAATGACTGGCCTGGAATTAAATGGGTTGTTCCTGGACAAGGGATGTTAGTGATAGAAAAGACCTGTTAGATCACCCAGGCCATCTCTTTGCCAGTACAATGCTAGTCACCTTGCATTTCATAATGCTCTTTCTAATTTAGTTTTAAAAGTCTCCTGCAGCCAGCCTTTCAGTGCTCTCCTTACAGGTCTTTTGCTCAGCTTCAGAGTGTGAACTTGTAAGCAAAGACAGTCGGGTTACAGAGGCTTAATGAAGTAGCCCACTGTAATTATGAGGAAAAACACATTAACCTGCCCCAGTAGCAAAATACAGCATGTAAGCTTAAATTACAGCAGCTGTAATTAAGAATAAACCTCAATACTATGTGTTAACATGGTTTATTCTACAGCTGGGTTGGAATAAAAATTCTTTAGTAACCTGCTCTGCTGATAATTGAGAACCTGGGTAACTTGGTCAGTTCTTCTCACGGTAGTTGGGAAGTTTCCTCTCAGTGTTGGTCTTCCTCATTTCATCTTACACCTCCCACCTATATCTCTGCAGCACAGGTAATCATTTCCATTCCTGTGGGGTTAATATCTCTGAAATGTCTGAAGACTGCAAAAACATCCAAGGCATTGTTTCCCCATGTACAAAGTCCAAGTTCTGTGCTTTGCTAAGTTGTGAGAGGTTTGAGAAAGGATGACAAATATCATTGCTGGCTTGGCCATGGCTTACAGCCCCTTAAATCAGTGTTTAACACAGGTTTAGGCCATATAATGAATAATAAAGGTAGAAATTGACTTTCATCTGGGAATGTATGTCTTTCCATCAAATGCTTATGTTGGTGTCATGAAACCTGCACCTCATGTGCCTCAGTGTACACTGGTGGTCTCTTGGGTCTAGGGGAGTCCGTTGTGTCTCGTTAGGATGAAAATTCAGAGGAATTTAGTACAGAAACCAAATGGGGGGGGGGTTAAATCTGCATGACGTATGTGTGATTAAGCATATGTCTGAATTAACTAAGCCTGAAGTAGAAATGGAAATGTCTCAAACACAACCCCAATAAGATGGAAATCTCTATCTGATAGTGATTCCCCAATTGGTCCAGTTCATGGAAAGCTACTCTTAGGCAGAGCTGGCAAAGAGCACACCAGTCAATATTCCCTGCTTTCCAGCAGACCTGTGTCTGGCTGCAGCTGAATCACTGAGACATTGCAGCTCTTCCAGAGGGCAACAAACAGTCTCACCAGTCTGAGCTGCAAGGATCCTGGAAACAAAGCCCTGCCTTTAAAATTGGTGTAGAAGTTTCTACACTTCAGTGTTCCCACTACTACCTTTTTTTTTCCCTTGTCATGAAACTCATGCAACTTTGGAGTGACTTCAGAGAACAAGATGGAAAGGTCTCTAGATAAAACTGCTGTGAGAATGAAACCTGAAAAATTCTAGAATGTTCTTTATTTTCTGACATAATTTCAATTGTAATGCAGTACATTCTGTCCAGGCTTAAAGGAACTTGGTTCTTCTTTTTAAAGGTTTAATTATCACTATGTACATTGCAAACTGTCTATCTCCAGAAGAGTGGCTTTGAGAAAGATGGCACGTTTAGATGCCTTTTCAATAAGGCAACTGAGGATTTAATTGGTTGTTGTTCAGGAGTAGAGTTGACATCAATGTACCTTGCACTTCATGTTTTTGGATGTTAGACTCTTGAAAAACTCTTCTGCCTCTTCTCTCATCTTGGCCTGATGTGCCAAGTATTTTAATCACAATGAAATTAGTGGCTGCTCCTCTCATCCCTAGGGACTGCACTGTGTCATTAGCTGGACCTTTAGTTTTATGCAAACATGCCAGATAACAAGTGTTGCGAAAGCTTTTTTTTCACCACTGAGTCTTGGTTTGTTCATTCAAATCTCCCTAAGCCCAACACAGGACATTTAGAAATAACTGGCCTGATAAACTCTGATTTTAAAACTGCAGCAAGAAAAAATTCAAACACACTGTAAATCTTAAAGGGAGATGACTACTGCAGTAGCTGAAGTGATTTAGTATCATCATAGGGGAAGTTTTTTTCCTTGAATTAAACTTGGTGCAACCTTAGTTTTCCTGTATTTAGAAGAGCTCTGTGACAAAGATTGTGAATCACTTCTGGCAAAGCAGTGACGAACATATAGGAATGTCACCCTCTGCCGGGATCCAGGATCTGGCTTTCCTTCATGAAAACTCTTAGCTGTTTCCTATAGTGAACTTGTTGACCCTGAGTATGTTTTATTGCCATAGTACAAGAGGACTCATGCCTGAATGGGCTCTTTCAAAGACCAGAAATTGTAAACCAAGCTTCTTATTCCTACAGGAAAGAGCTTATTTAACATTAGGTTACCAGCAAAGTCAAAAGAATAGGCTAAGGTCCCATCAAGGGCTTTTAACTTGTGCTGTCTTGTGTCCTAGCTTCGTGCTAGTCTTACTGGAATCACTGCTTTGTTTGGAACACCATAGTCACAGATCTAGTTTCCATTTCTGCAATCCATGTATTTTGGCATATACCTGTCAAATTGACATGGCACGGCTTTAGCTATGGCCTATATCAGGTGTGCCTGATATAAAGAGGGTTTCTCATGTATTTATGTGTTGCTGATTAGAAAGTCTGAATATTCTTGTCCTCACTTGCAATCTGACCACTGAAAAAAAAATCAGTTGCATCATTTGTGACTGCAGCAAGTTTATGAATCCACTGATAATTGTGAAAGCAGTTGCCCCAGGCAACTACTAGTGGAATGACTGACAGCAGTTTGGGGTTTTGGCATTGTGGAGAGCTGTTATCGTGGATTCATTTTACACATACAAAAGGTTTGGGGGATAAAGAAAACTCTCCGCACTTATTGTCTTAACCTTTTATTTCCTTCAAAAATATGTATGTCATTCTGTTCCTTTTTCTGTTGTTTCTGGAGGAAGTGACAGGGACATCTCAAATGCGCTCTTCATTTTGTGTAGTGAGGTTTCTATTTATCTATCCAGTAGCAGTGATGCTGTTGGAACTGGAGTGCTCCAGCACATTCTCTAGTGTACCTGAAGGACCCTTAACCCCACAACTTGTTCACTTTTGTCGGTTATATCAGCTAATCTCATAAAAGATATTAGCTCTTCCTACAAACTCTCATTTATCTAGATATTATTATCAGTAACAGGAACATTGCGGCAGCTTGTACGGCAGAAACACACAAGAGCAATAAGTTGTTTCTGCCCTAAATATGATGGTGGAAGAGAGGCATCACAGGTGAAGTGCATTCTGTAAGGACACCAACAGAGCTGAAAGTAAAACTTACGTCAGCTGAATCTTCATGCATGGCCAAGCCGTAGGTACATCGATGCTGCTTTCCAGGAACACATACAGATTGGCAAACTCTGTTGTTGAGCAAATAGGAAATCCACTCTGAAACGCAGAATGTGTAAGGGACCAAAAATATCTATAGATTAGTTCCCTCCTCACAGTTTTCTTTTTGTTTTTCTGTAAAGTTGAAGTGTTTCGCTCATGTGTATTTCAGCCAGTACAAGGCAAGTGTAGAGTTCAAAGTGATATTTTCATTTTGAAATGTTGTTTTCGAAAGGATTAAACAGCTCAAAAAATGAAACAAATACTTATTTCAGATTGAGACTAATCAAATAGTTCTGGTCAGCCATATACATGTTGTGTTTTAGCAATGGAGAAGGCCTCACAATGCTTTGCTCTCATGTTTTTTCCCACTCCCTGCTCCTGTGTTATTCTGACCCATATATATCACTTATATCATTACTTTACAATGTTCAGACAGATCCTCGTAGCAGGAATTAATAGTGAGATGGAAATTTGAGGGTGTCATCAGCCTGGATTGAAATGGCTCTCCTTTAATGGCCTGTGTGAAATAGGTGGGTGGACTCAGTTTTGTTTCTGAACGTGCCCACACTATAAAGTGGTCGGGTTTGTGTTTCCCATCCTGTGCAGGCCAGCAGAAACAGTGTCCTTGTTCCCACGCTGAGGAGGAGGACAAGGCTTCTCTGTGTCTTCTTCACACCAGGCTTTCAAGTCTGCATGATCATGAGCCTGGTGGTTTGGGGAAGCGTTGAACATCGTTTCACTAGCAGGGAGCAATGTTTCACACATTTTCTTCCCCCATTGAACCAATCTCAAGAGCCAATAAAACTGGACTGCAATCCTGGACTCCAGGCTGTGCAAAAAACAAAGAGACTATACGGAAGTCAAGGACCCTCTTGAGCCTGATGTCTTGTTCACAGCTATGCCTTGTTTTTCCTTCCTGGCAGAGATAGATACTCTTCCACTGCAAGGTACAGCTTAATATTTTTCCATTCTTTCCTGCAAAGAGGTGACAGCGACAGACTCTTAAATATTGACGTCCTGTTTGTGTGCATGTCCACCTTTCAAGGAGCTATGGGTTGTTTTAAATCTACTAGATGCTTATTTTGATGGACATGAGCACCTGTCAGGAATGATTCCATGTAGTATTAAGTCTCTGAAGCATTTGCAGCAGGAATGAACATGTTTTTGAGACCATAAATCACATCTGCAACTTTGCTGAATAGCAAGAGAAATCAACCTTTCAAGGGACGCCTGGGCATTTTGCGAGTCTGGTCTGGTTCACATCTGTGAATTCAGACCCCCTCTGCTGCCATGTCATGTGTGAATTCCATGGCAGACACTTATATCTTGCAAGCTTAGCACCTTTAATTTGGTAGCAGTACTTTGCATAAGCCTTTAAAGTTTGGTATCTTCATACTGTACACCCAGTAAGCCCTAATATTTGTAAGGAGGATGTGAAAGACAAATCAAATGAATTTGAAGTAACAAGAAGTCAGAAGCATGTCTTCCCTTATTTTCTTTCCTGTTTGCCTAAGGATTATTTATTGTGTTTGCCTTGATTCCAGCCACTTAATTTTTCCAAACAGATGCAGCTGATTGATTAATGGCATTTCATGTTTAAAGTCAAAAGTGTCAGCAAGACTCTTGCACGCCTGTGTCATTCTCTCCTAGAACAATAGCTTCGGCTGAGAAGTAGGGACTTGTGCCAAGTATTCTTGAGGATAGGAGGTCATGTGCCACTTTTCTGCTAGGAGACAGATATATATAAGGACAAGGGGAGGCAGGAGTTTGGGGGCTTGGAGGGCTAACTCTGTTCTAATAATAGGTGGATCACATGGTTGCTAAGTCACCTACAACAAGGCTTAGTTTGTGGAGGTGAATCAAAGTGCCGGGAATTAAGGACATTTCTTCGACTATCCTATGACACATAAAAATAGGCCCAGGGAAATACATATGTGATGAAGAAAGCATTGACTGTCTAGGCCAAAACTCGCCAGAGAAGCAGCAGGACTTAATTTCTCTCACCTTCTTTTGTGATTACTCTTCTCTTACTTTTTAATAACCCTGCATGTAAAAATAGCCTACAGGTGATCCAGGTTCTCACCTAATAAGTAATATTATGTATTTGTGTATAGTAGGATACAGGGCAGAGCCTCAGCTGTTGGAAATAGCCATAGCTTGCCTGATGCCAATTACCCCAGACAGGATTGGTCTTATCTGCTTCTCCTGGTGTGGGAACTGGGTGAAGTGTTGCAAATGGAGGATTACGCACTTGTACACCACATTGGAAACCTATTGCGTAGTCTAGTGTCAGTAATAGAAAGCATCTATATTTGTGGATCAAAATGAAACTGGCATGGGCTCCCCTTTGACAGCTGTTTCAAATATAGGGCTCATCACGTTGTAATTCTTTCCCAGTATATGTTTAGAAACATGCAAAACACCAAGAAGCCCAAGACCCTATTGTTCTCTTCTGCACATTCTGAGTGTTGTGTGTATCTTGGGCCTTGAGGGCCAGATTCCTAGATACTGAAGTCAGAGACCAAGCTTTGCTGCTTATTGTCAATGGCATTGATCAACAAGTGGGGAGTCCCTTTTGTTTCCCTGACCTTCTGTATGTTTTCTGAGCCTCAAAGGCTAGGCTTCAGAGGAAACTTCCTCTGAAACTATAAGCCACTAGAGGCCTCCTGAATACTTGAATTGATTTTGCTTCCAGGAAGACAGAGTCTCCTAAAAAGTACATCAGGCTTGTAGAAGAAAATTATTCCCATTTGCCAAACCAGGCTGACACACAGTGTGGTGAGGATGAGCAAAAGATAGCACAGCAGAAATAAAGAACAGAAATGCACTTGAGATTCAGCTCTTAAAATACAGCCCATGTAATATTGAGTCACGGTGAATTACTCATTTCTATTTAGCCTTTATCTGTTGCAACCTGATTAGAGAGAGAAACTACATTCCTTTATTCAGGCATGGGGCCAATATTCATATTAGTCATTTTTGGCCAAAATAAATTCTACAAACTTTGGTCAAAATGCTTAATCCAATAATGCAAATGTAGGGACTCTTTAAATAAACCACCCCATGGCAATCTGTGTTTATTTTTTGTTTACATCCTCACACCTTCTCTCTCTCTTCCTGTAGCTCTTTTTTTCTGTTGCACCAGCCTCATTTGTGTTTACCTCTTTTGCATAAGCATCCATTGCAAAACCCCCATGGATATCAGAGATACTTCGATGACACAGTTGATGCTTCCTCTCTGAGCTATGCCAGGTTTGCCCATTGATCCAGGAGCATGTTACTGTTCATTAATGCAAGGTCACCCCTAATTCCCTCCTTCTCCTCTTTACCTCTCAGCCCTCAGGGGGGCAAATACTTGGAGGAGAAACCCGTTTGCTTTCTGTGTCAAGAAGCTGGTTGGTAGCTTGCTGCTAATTACTTTGGCTACAATAATTCTTAACCCGATTACAGTGATACAAATTAAAGCACTCTTGGCGAAGGGCAGCTAAATCCACATGTCAGACACCAGAGCCTTGGTTTATTTAGGGACATCTCATTTCTTCTGATCTTGTTACCCAGTTTTCCATCATCTTTGGGTAATCCTGAGTAAATCTTTCTGCAGTGGAAATCAGCACCATACACATAGGTCCAGATTATTAGAGAGGCCTTTGAAATTGTCTCATGAGGTCCATCCTGCAATCCTTTGGGAAGGTCAGGTCCTCCTGCCCCAAAGGATGAAGAACAACTGGTGATTTTGAGAGCTCCCAATGGTGCATCTTTGACAGGGCCTAATTTTCAGAGACATGGCCTGCACCCCATCTTTAAAATTATCCTCTGCAATGTGTTTCAGTGTCGATCCACCAAAGGAACTTGCTCTTGCTAAAAATAGAGGTCTGTGTACTTGTGCAACCTTCGGCCTTTGCTTATGCAAATTGGACAGTTGTCAGATAACCTTGTCTTCAGTACCTTGTGTACAAAAATTTGTTTTGCTTTCTGCATTCCTTGAAAAATGTTATCTTTTTAAAGACATGTGGGTTGGAATGCAGAAAGAAGAATTATTTCCTGGATAAGTGGGCATCACCTTCTATAGATAAGCAGCATCTTTCTGCATCTGTTTTCTTTGCTGTGGTGAGGACCCTTTTTATTCAGTTTGTTAATGAGACCATGTTGGCAGGTAGGAAGTTGGACTCCTCTCTCTCATATGTCGAGCTGGGTCAGTGAAGCTGAATTTCTCAAATGCTGTAGTCATGTGCTATAAACTATGAAGTACTTCTGCTAAAATAATGTTTCCAGTATCCTGTGAATAACACGCTGATCACTGAATTAGTTCCTTAGTGGGAAGGAAAGTAACAAGATTAAAGAGAAACCTGGGAACAGATTTAGTTCTCTTTTACTTCTTTTACTCTGACATTTATCAAGCTGAACTCCCCACAAGTCAGGACTATATAAATATTGAGTAAAGACTGCAGGATTTAACAGTCAGTTCATGTCGCGTAATTATTAGCCTCTGGCACCGTCTTATTCATTTGTAAAGTCACTAACATGAATGCATTGTATCAGATAACAATATTGCCAGGTATTTTATTTAGCAGGTCTATTCTGTTGCAGCTTCCTTTCAGAACACCTCAGCTGTACTGTATGCAAAAAACAGAAAGTACATTTTCTTTGCAATGAGGTACTATAGTACAGTACAGCTGATCTCAGTTTTCTTAGCCCTGATATAACCTTCCCTTGCAGCTTCACATACTTTCTGTGAAATTGCACACTGCTGTTCACATTGAATTACATAAGAATAAACATAAGAATATTTTGCAAGGTGATTTAAAACGGTGATGTAGTGCAGCATAACCTTATATTTAGGTTTTTTCCAATAAGTTCTATACAGTTCTGGACATATTTCATTGATTCATCTGCATTTTTAGGTAGAATGCACTGTATAGCTGTGAGGGCATTATATGAATTTTGTGGACTGGGACTTTCAGGTAAAATAAAATTCCCTCCAAACAAGGTTGAACTCGGCATGATAGGAAGGTATCCACTGCCTTACTGAGAGCATGTGCTTACATCTTATGTGTGTCTGGGTTAGCCCTTTAAACTTCCTGACTAATTTTTCACTGATTTCTTATTCCAGGTGTTAGAAATAGAACTGAAAGGTTCAGACCAAAATCTATAAACTGTATTTGCAGAATTAGATATATAAGCCCATACCCAGTCATGTTCAAGGGAAAAAAAAAAATCCCCGACTCCTGTTTTTTTGTGCTGTTGTAGTGCTCTGTGAAACAGAGGTTGAGGCACCTCTGGGAACAGGTGACTGCTACTTGTATAAGTAGACATGGGCTTTAAGTTTCTAATTTTAGGTGTTTGAGATATTTGACTCATCACCCCATTAGCTCTGCACCAGAGCTCTCAGGAGATATTCCTGTGGGCATCTGCACCCAACCTTGGTGTGGTCATGTCCACCTCTTCCCTCTGTGGAGTCAGACTGACTCCCAGCTCTCGTCTCTCCTGTAGTTTACAAGCGCTGGTTCTGATGATGTCAGTGATTTCTTGTGACCTTGTGAAAGCCAGAAGGCTCCTGGGCAGACAAGGACCCATGTCACAAAGGAAAGTTGCAGGAGGTCGGATATTCCACTCCCATCTCACTGAGCTCATCTGTCCAACTTCTTCTTTCCTTTTTTCCCCCTCCTCCTATCCCTTTTTGTTTGGTTTGACCTTGGTCACTGATGACAAGGCTGCTTTTCCTGCCAAACCAATCAATAAGCTAAACAGAGAGAAGATGAGTATTTAGAATATGGGAAGCCAAACTCAAACACAGATAGGTTATCAGCCTAGCCCAGAGCAGACTTCTAAGCAAATATTTCATTAACAAATTTTTCATGGCAACTTGCATGTTAAAAGAAAAAAAAAAAAAAGGGCAACAACAGGAGAGGGAACAGTAAAGGGGATAAAGTGAAAAAACTGGGCTGGAGCCATCGGGCTTAGGCTGTTGCATTGCTGTCTTTGGTTACCAGTACTTTCCACAACACACTGCTGCTCCCTAGGGAAATGGTAAGCAGGAAGGGTGAAGACCTTGCACAAATGGAGCTTTGAAAGCCCGCTCTGAGATGCTGCACCTCGTGCTTTCCTCTCACACAGGGAAAGGCTTGGTGTGGTTCTGTGACCATACCATATGTTTATGGTGCAGCAATATTCTGGGCACAGGCTGAAGTTTATAACTGCTCAGTCCTTGCACCTCTGGCAAGGCTTGTATACATTTTCTGTTAACAAACAGGAGCCTGAGCCGGTTATATCATTAAATTCCTGGTTAGCTTAGTGACCTGTAGAAAATGTATTTGTAATATTGCAAAACCTTGTGAAAACATATCCAAAGATCTCACTTTGGTGCGTCTCACCCCTTCTGTGTGAGACACAGCTTTTTTTGGGGTGAATTATTGCCCTTCATTTAAAATAATAAACACAAATTAATGCATTTTGTGCAGACCAGGATATTTTACAGCATTCTTAGCACAGATTAACAAACCCTCACTTTCATATGTTCTGGGAATGAGGAACAGTCTTAACCATATTTTTGTATTGACAGCTATTTTAAAAGGTTGATTGAAGAGCAGGGAAGTTGCTAAATAACTTTTCAAATAATGTAGAGGAGAAAAATATAGGTCACTAAGCAATAAACTCCCTACATCCTTCTGGCTAAGGAAGAGTCTCTGAATCTCCATCTACCTTTTACTAAAATGAGACCAAAATTCAAATCCAACATAAAGCATTACAGCTTTAAGTACTGAAAATATTTATTATTTTTATACCAGTAATCCAATAGCATAATCTCAAGAACATCAGTGCTCCAGGAATGTCTAGAAACACAATGGATTTGCCTTTATTCCTTTATCCAGATGTTTCTATAAAATACTCTGGATACTAGGAATCTGTAGGGGAATTAAAGATTTATTTTTTTAATACTAGAAAAACTTGAATTTCTAATAACTGTGATCCTTTAAAATGTTTTAACTGTGAATGCAACATGCTTTGATTCTTTGATGAGCTTTCCCTATATCTTTTAGCTTGTTTTCCAAATAATGGGCAACTCTTTTACACAGGCAGCTGCAAGCTAGTCACAGGACACAGACACTTTAGTGCTAGCTGTGAGTGTGAGAATTAAACTGTGTGTTGGCTTCCATTCAGAAATTTATCCTTATTCAGCAGAACTGGTTAGATTTTTGTCTGTACAGCTCTGTGTAGATATACCTGAGCTAGGGAAGGAATCATCAGCATATAAAATAAATCTATGTGGGGCAATAGCCACCCCTGCTTATTGAGGACTAACTTTCATTCAGTTATTGCAGGTGAGAAAGTCTTCCTATATTGTGTTACAATCTGTAATGCTGTAATTTTACCTCATTTCTGAAATAAGATTATACCTTTTTCTTTTTTTTTTCATTACAGATACAGCACTATGAAAATAATTTCTGAGCCTTGATTGCTTATTCACATTTTATGGTCACCTCCTGCAATAGTCATGTAGCTAGCTCCCAGAGAGGCAGTGAACACCAGGACCCTTTTCAGGATCCATGTAGAAGATGTTGAAATAACATAATTTCTGATTATAAAACGCTATGGATTTAATGACTTGTTTAATAACAAAACAGGTCCAACAGTCATGCAGGATTTTAGAGGTAGACATCTCTAAAGATACTGTGTTCCAAATAGCAGGTCAGAAACTGATCCTCTGAGGAAATTCAATGTAGAAATTTCACTGTGTGTCAATATCCAATTTCATTTTGGAGTTGTCTATCATTTGTCTGCACCTAAAAATCTTTAACAAAAGTGGAGCACTAGTTAGTATTTTATGTAACTGTTCTAAAATACTTCTAGATTTCTACATCTGATTATAAAGGGATGCTTTTAATGTAAAGAAAGTGAGGTTGGAAATCAAATATTCATCACAATTTCTTCAGCTTATTTAGTTTACAAATTTAACACGAGTTTGGGTCAGTCAGGTTCACTGTTTCTTTTTAATGGCCACTTAGAAATGTAATAGATATGATCTAGAAATGGGATAAAAAAATTAAATCAAAAGAGGTGAGTAGAACACACACAAAGAAATGCTGGTTCTCATTTTAAAGATAGTGTCCTGGCCGCAGCAGTGGACTTGCTTGCAGGAACTGCTCTCTGAAGTGCTGATTTCCTAAACACAGATTAGTGGCTCACAGTAGTTTCTTTTGGCCCTAAAATCTGTCAATAAATCAGTTAGTCACGTCTTTTGCAAATGAAGAACAATTTGGTAAGAAATGGCAGGGGGAAGGTGGAAGAAGAAAAGGAGAAGAGAGAAAACTGGTTGTAAAAACACAGATACTGACAAGAGAACATGGGGCACTTGATACTGTTTTTGTGATCCAGTTCCTGCCACTTCACAGTTTTCCTTGATGACTTTGGAAACTTTTGTGGATCCGTTCCTCTCTTTTGAAAATAGTGATAGAAGACCTACCTTAGAGGAGTGGGATGTGGATGAAATAGAGCAGGACAGGAATTCCCTTTGTTTGCAGATCCTCTTGAGCAGTGTTGGTGACTAAAGTGTGTCTGTGGCTTTCCAGTCTGAGGAGGTTTGTGGTCAAGAGACAGGCATTGTGTTTGTTGCATTAAACACTTTTTCATTGTGGAAGGGCGATGCCTTGCCTGCATTTGCAACTGCAGATAGGAACACTATCCTACAGATTTAAGGTTTGACACCATAAGTTGCTGAGCACAATCCAGCAATTTCTCCTCACTTCAGCACATGGCAATGTTGGTTATGTTGACCTTTTAAAGGCAACCTCCTACCACAAAGCAGTCCCAAGACGTGCCTATAAGGACTAGAAGCAGTGATGGCAGTAGGGGTGTGCCTGCACTTTTGCATTGCCACCTCCCCTACTCCTGGGGCAGTTCAGAAAGAGGAGAGCAGCCAGTTGCAGTAAAAGCTGCTCTCTCCCTGCAGCAGGACACCAGGCTTCTCTCAGTTTTCAGGGTGGAGGCAGGCAAAGGCAGACAACTAAATCTTCCTTCTTTTCTCCCAGCTTACCAGAAGACTATATGGCAAATGCCCAGCTGATGTGTTAGAGTGCCTCCTGAATTCACTTCACAGTGCTTCTGTTCAAAATGCAGTAAATCATCAAATCCCAGTCTGCCTGCAGACCACACAGTGAATTAAGAATGCTCCTCATGTAATACTGACTTGATCTCATCTTACACATACCCCAAAGCAATAGCAAGGGGAAAATGCTGTGAAGCATTTTTTCCTTTGTTAGTGCCCTCAGGGCTCAATCTGAACTTTGTAAGAGACAAAAAAGAATAGCTGGGAAAAATGGTGAATTTCTGCATGCCATAAGGACTGGAGGAGCTTACGCTGTCATCTGCTTCTGTTGTGAGGGGGTGTGCAGATGTGACAGTGAGCAGGGCTTTTTTAGCCACACTCAAGTCAAACATGACCCATATTGCATCTCTTTCAACAACCACTTTCTATTTTTCTCTTACCTTGGTTCCAGGAGGCAGGAAGATACCATCTCTGTTGAAGATTACTTATTTTTAAATGCACTTCTTAGGCTGTTAATGTGGATTTTGGTTTGGTTTTTTTTTGTTTTCCTTCCCAAATTTATTTATATCTATTTCATTACTTGAACCTATTCTTTGCAGAATTGTGTCTCTCCAAACCCAACTGAATGGGGAATGAAGCCTTTGAGGCAAGGATTATGTTCCTTCTTGCATTTAGGTACAAGTGGCTGGAGTTCCCATAAAAGGGCTACTATAAACCACATCAATAAAAACAATCCTTGGCAATAACTGCAGTATGATATCTCACATGGAAACTCTAGGAAAGAAAGGGTAGGCTGATTTCATAATTATTCCTTATGAAAAAATCTGTGTTATTTGGGAGTACAGAACATTGCGAACCTGAATGAAAGTTTGTGCCAATTGTCATCTGTCTGTATGAGAGTGTTTCAAGACTTAAACCACGAGGGGCAGGATTAAGTCTCAGAATTCAAAGTATCAGTATTTATTTGAAGCCTGAAAATTTGGTTTCTCAATTTTTTTCTATTTTACATAGAATTCTGTGTCACAGGAAAAAACAAGGATAGGAAGAAGGAAGGAGGTAAGCATTATTCTAAAGCTGAAAATTTAGTTGATACTGTGCCGTCTACCATAAGAAATAGCATAACAATATATATTGTTATAATAAATATTGTTGTAATGAAAAAACTTTACTACTCTTGCAAAGATGTACTTATGTGATGAATTTCTTTTGTTCTGAGCCGTTTCACTGAACTGACAATATATCAAAGGGTCTGTGTTATGTGTACAGGAGGGCCTTAACTGCAACACACATTTACAAGAGTTAGGATATTTTTACTGCTTGTACTCTATGTGCCCATCTATAAAACTTGTAATAATCTTATAATAAGTTTTGTAGTTTAACCCCAGCTGACAACTAAGTACCACTCAGCTGCTCACTCACTTCTCCCCCCACTGGAGTAGGGAGAGGAATCAGAGAAAAGAAAAAGTAAAACTCATGTGTTGAGGTAAGAACAGTTTAATAGTTGAAACAAAGTAAAATATAGTATTACTAATAATACTATTGATAATAACAGCAACAACAATAATAGTAGTAATGAGAAGGAGAGAGAGTGGGACATAAAACTCAAGAGAAACAGGAGATCTATGACACAATTGCTCACCTCCCACTGACTGATGCCCAGCCTGTCCCAGAACAGTGACCAGCAGCTCCTGACCAACTCACCCCAATTTTTGTGATAGCCACGGCTGTGGTTTGTACATGTGAGCAGTGTTTATTAAAGAAAATTGTATCTAAAAAGAAAAACAGTCTCTATTACATTGGAAAATAATCTGTAAATATTAAATGATTTTCATGATAGCTAGTCCATCTATCACACATGAAGGCGCTGCAGGCAGTGGGTGCTGCTTATTCCTTACAGGCCCTCGTGGGAGTCTCTCAGTTGTCAGGGCACCTCTGGATGCTGGATCTTGTACGAGGAGCTGGAGGAGACGAGCATCACCTACAGGGACAACAGGGGTGAACTGCCCTGTGTGGAAGTCCATGTCTGCTGATTGTTTGGCAGTTCCCAGATCACATAAATGACATGGCTGCTTTCAGTGGGAGTGTGTGGAGATAAAAATGTAGAGTCATAATCAAATACTTTTTTTTAAATTTTCTGCTCTAGATGTCACTACTGAATATCATGCAGACCCAAAGACATTTTAAAATATCCTTTCAACGATGTCCCATTTCAGCTCTAAGACAAGGTGATCTGAGGTACTTCAGGCCAGGTCACAGGACACAGCCTTGGCCTAGCAAACTTGTTTTCCTCCACTTTGGTGATGCAAGCAAGTCACTGAGCTGTCCATCTCCTTGACAGACTGATGTGGTTAGCTGGTATGTCACCCGCTTGCCCACACCCTCACACATGGAGAGAGTACAGCAGCACCAGAAAGGGCAGTGCAGTGATGTGCTCCGGTCTGGTGATCCTCCTCTGGCTGAAGATATCCTCAGCCCACACGGTGCTTCCACTTCCAGTTTGATCTCTGTTGATCCTAGGCCTGGGAAAGGCATGAAATTGTCTGAGAGCTTGGTATACCCAGGGTAACTTGGTCACAATGGTGTTACATGTCATAAGTTTTTCTTTTGGGCTTGCAGTTGACTTTCCAAAATTTAACTGTGAGTTTCAGAAGTCTGTGGGAGGAGTTGAGTGAAAAGTAACGGAGAGGACAAGAACATTGATGAGAAACTGAAAATGTGCAGAACTGAAATTAATATATACCCAAGGGCCATCTGATATGCAGGCTTTGAAAGAAATATATTCACACTATGATGAACAAGCCCACCCTCAATTAATCAAGTGCAAGAAAGGGGCATACGTGAGGTATTAAACATCAAGTACAGGGGAAGACCAGAAAGATTACAATGCAAAGTTCAGAAAGTAATAAAAATTATAAGAAAAGCAAAGGTAGAGAATGAAAAAAAAGATTGCACAGGAGGTTGTGAAAAATGATGACTTTTTTCAAGTACACAAGAAAAAAGAGGCCTGTGAAAGAGACAGAAGGGCTTTAAGACATGGCAGAGAAAAATTATTGAAAGGAAACGTAGGTATTGCTTAAAATATTCAATGCACTTCTTGCTCTTGTGCTCTGAAAAGAAGGTAATGGTGGCAGACACAGGTGTCAGAAACAAGCATAAATTTCCCTAGGGAGGAGAAAGAAACACTAAAGGAAAGCAGAATCATGCCAGAACAGGCTATTAAGAAATTAGAATATCTGAAGATTTGAAAAATAACTTGTTCAGCTGTGAAGCAGTCTGTTTTCAGTAGAAAACATCAAGAGAGGTAGGATAACCCCAGGCAGGCACATTTAAGACCCTGTGTGTAGGAAAATATGTGGCTAAGGAGAGAGCTGATAGGCTATGGATTCTGGCCTCCATGGATGCTGAGGGCTCTATGAACTTCATGGGAAGGTTCTGGTGGCATAATGTTTGTCACCTTGCTGTGGATTGCATCAAAAGTGTTCACATTAAAAAAAAAAAAAGGTGGCATATAATGTAGGAGTTAGCTTCTTAAAGCAGTATTTCTGTTCTGGGGATTATGGACTCTATAACAAACTGGACTTCAATTATTTGGCAGCGTCCTTAGTCCTGCAGCCTTCTGGTGAAGCAGCCTGCAGTTCAACAGCAGATTTGTTTAAATTAAATTTATATAAAAGTTTACTCAACTAAGTACCTAAATGAATAAAACAATTAGCATTATTTATTTTGATACTGAAATCAATTTAATTGATGCTGTTTTCCTGACGTTCACTCCCTGCTTGGTTCAGTGCTGTAACGACAATGCAGAACTGCATTGTAGGAGTTGCCATGGGGAAGCTGAAGTCTTTGGCAGTTGGGTAGGGGACAGTTGGAGCTTTTGGCACCTGGGAAGGCATGGGAGGCAGCTTGGGATTGTGGAGTAAATGCATTGGCTGGATGCTTCTGCTAAAATGATCATCAGTGGAATCATTAATAATGTTGGAATTTAAATTGTCAATTTTTGTTTCAGCATTAGCATACCAGTGAGGGGAATGGGGCTGTCCACACCTCTCAAATATACAGTTTCCAGCTATCTGCCATGTCAGATAACTATTGGTTTATGGTCCCTTAACGTGTTCAAGGTTATCTTCACAAGCATGGCGCTCGGCAAGATAACATGGAAGTTTTGCTTCAGAAACACAGTTGTGCAGCAAGGGAAAGATGCTTTGGCATTTTCCACAGTACCAATATCACAGGCTACAGGAAATTCAGCTGGTGCTTCAAAAATATGTCTAGGGAAGATCTGGAAAATTGCATGTCTATGGGTTTGATTGTTTGTAGCAGTTGGAGGAGAAAAGAATCATAAATCAGGATCTGAAGGAAGGAAAAAGACTAAGAGAGTTGTGATATCACAGCAGATACTGCCTGTAGGTGCATAGAAGAGATCACCTACTGGAATTTTTAAGGGGAGTTATGAAAGACTGGCAGAGGAAAGGCCTGGATACAACTCATGTGATCGTCAAGAAACTGCTTTGATCTGGTATCACACAAAAGATGGCTTCTTAGGTTGGTAGGCAGGTTTGGATGTGAGGTACATCAGTGGATAAAGAACTGGTGTGGATATCAAAGAAGGCATTTGCAAGTGGATGGAATCTAGGTCAAAGGGGAGAGGGGATAGAGTGAAATGAAACAAGAATAGTGGATTAGGTAGCATAAGAAACAGGGATGGGGGGAGGCAGAGGAAATGACCAGCACTGATGTACTAATCAGTAAGGAAAAAACAGTCAAGTTGTTACAGGTCTTGTTCACAAGCCTTTAAAAATGTTACATGAAGAAATTTCTTGGGAAATTCAAATGCCATGATAGCTTCTTCTTCCTCCAGACCATTTCCCCTCTCTGGTGTTATCAAGAATGGGCCGAGAAACACTGCTGCTGGAAGGAGAAACTTAGAGAGGGCTCAAAACAGGCAGGAAGTGATAAGACCTAGTTCTCCACATAGGAGAAAACCAGAGCATCAGCTGGACTGCTGCTAATTGCAAGACAGTGGTTTGAATGGTTGTGGTAAAGATATCATCTCAAAGATACATGAAAGTTCATTCATGTTTGTGTGTCTAACTAAAACCTTCCTATAAAAATTTCATATTTTTTTTCTTTGGGTTTCCTTGCTTTTAAAATTAGTTTAATATGTGCTTCAGGTCAGCCTTTAAAGAACACAGTGGTAATTCTGTGACAGAAAGCATTCAGAATTTCAATATTTATCCTTTTTATTGCAGTAATGTTGCAGAGGGCATACACTATTTTTGCATGACTACTGTCCAGAATTAAAAATCAGGTTATTTGAGCTAATATGAAGAGAAATAGACTGAAGTTTCTGTTTTTGCCTGCAATTGTGAACAACTTGTATCTAGGTTGTCTACATCTTTGGGTCTCAGGAATTCTTTCTCAGGGAGTGCCATCCCCTTAGCAGAGCATCACCCATCGCCTCTGCACGCTGACAGCCCTGGATATCTTCTTCAAGACGGACACATAAGAATGCTAAGATAAGGTCCCCATGTTTTCAGAAGTAGGACAGTGAAGTAATCTGATCCGTGACAGATTCAGTGTCAAATGTTCTGAGCCTGGACAAGTTCATTATGTGTCTTGGAGCATATTGGAGCTCTGTGAGTGTTGGAAGAATGACTCACTTCAGTTAAGATTGCACACAGAGTGTTTGGAAGTCTGAGCCTAAAAAAGGTCTCGAACGTTGCTTAATGGTGACTATTCCCTTGGTTTGTGAGATGGTTTCTCAGCTTGTGTAAGGTGGTGGAACCTTGTTGAGTTTAGTAAAACTGTTGCTTTACAGCAACCAAAGACCTGGTTTATATTCTTTCTCTTCCCTGTAAAAAGATGGGTTTGGTTCAAAACATAACAAAGCAGCCATTTGAAAATAGTGGCCTTGTATACATCATAGTGAAAACAGAATGTGCCAAATTGTAGGAGGACTACTTAGGTCTCATGTGGCTGAATCTCTTGGTGTGTCAACACCCAGAGCAGTTGTGGAAGAGCGAGTGGGGCTCTCTTGGGCCTCCAAGTCAGTGCAGATCCCAGGAAAGGTGTGAGCAGTGGGAACCATACCACTGCTGAGGTTCTTACTAGCAGAGAGATGGCAGATAGATTTTGAAGTCTTAGGATGACATGGCAGAGGTGGAAATTGGGGAAATTATCTTTGGATCTATAAACAGAACAGAAGCTTATATGGAAGGTGCACAAAGAGAAAAAATTATACAGAATGCCTCATTATTTCTATTACTCTTTTTCAGAAGCCTAGATGCACTGTATTAAGCAAAAGCTGATAAATCTATTTTAGCGTCCTAATGTTGTTCAGATACCAGTTGCTATTCCTAACATTGCTGAGTAATATTTTGACTTCACTCCAGGGCTAACAAATTGTTGCTTTACAATTCTGATATGCCGTATCTTGAAATCTGTTATGACTGTTGCTGCTGGCCGGTCTGGGAAGAAAGGCTATGTATGTTCATTAACTTGTATGCTAACGGCTGTTAAATCTCACACACTTCAGAGGCTGCTGTGAGCAGGTGAAGTAGCTTTGAAAGGTGGGGGAAGGGACCAAGCACACATCTGTCCCATTCCTGCTGGAGTGGAGCACCCCAAACGCACCATAAGGAAGTTACAGTCGTGTCCCAAGACAGCTCAAAGGTTTGACGGGCTCACAACTGTAGGAATACCTGGGATTTTCAGTTCTTAGTCCAAGCACCCTCAAAAGATAGGAAGTATTATTTTAGGTCAGATGATATAAGAGGTGATTTCAAAATAAGACATTTTTAATAAAACCCTCCCCCATTTAAGACTCTTTGTATTAATGAATACTTTTGATTGACTCAAAACTGCATTTCTCAGTGAACAAATTATTAATTGAAAAATTCTGTCCACTCCAAAATGTCCTGAATCTGATGTAAAATGTTATTAATAGAATAAATAATTTCATGCTTCTTGACCTGTAAAGCCATTCAGGATACTATCAATAAAGTCTTAAGTACTCCCATGTCATTATAAAGGCTAAAGGAATATATTTTGGTACTGGGGATAAGTATTAGAGGGATACTGGGAAGCTGCTAGTCTGTTTAACATCTGTCTTACAAATAAGCTTCATATGCTCTCTTTCTAAATTCTTCTCATTTAATTTGCAAAAATAATCAAGAAGGAACATTTGCTGTCTTTGGACCAAATCTTGAGGCCTTATTCAGGCAAATGCTGACTGAATAATTAGTGATCTTTCCAGCAGAAGGAATATCTGACTGACTGCAGAGTGTACAGAACAGCTTGACATGGTTTAGGCTATAGCTTCATCACCCATTGGCCTGAACACAAGGGTTTCTGGCTGCATGAAAAACCACTCAAAATTAACTTACAGTTTGGCTTATTGCCTTTTAATAGGATTCTTGCAAAGTAGTAATTGAAGAAGTGTTATCTTCCAGGGATTATTATGCAATGGCATAGTATAATGAGCTTTTTTCATTTAAAAAGATACTAAATGTGAACCTGGACACTGCATGTTCCCCACAGTATTATTCAGGTCCCAAACATCCTTTACTAGTGAGGCAGAGGCTTGTGTCCTGTTTCCCTGTTGGATGAGGAGAAATGCCAAACAGTGAACTTTCCCTCAGGCTCTCCTTGGCCCCACACCTCTGGAGCTGCCAGATGGTGAGTTCAGAGGGAGCAGGACCCCAGTTAATGCAGCTGCTCCTAATCTTTCTTCGGCCCTGTATCACCTCTCTCATTCCCAGCTCCCCTCTGAGTTTTTTCTTTTCTACTTGTTCTGGTTATTCGTGCCCTGGACACCCTCAATCTGCAGTAAGCAGCCCTCTGGAAATATAACAGGATGAAATTCCTCTTACCTCTAAGGTACCCATGAGTCTGTGTGTCTTTCTTGTCTCTTGTGTTTTCTTTGGTTTATACTCTGGACTGTGTTTGGAGCATGTGCTTGTCTCAGGCTGTAGCAGACAGGCTGATTCATGAAACTTCAACACAAAAGAATCCCAATGCTCTAAATCCATTAGATGAATAAGACAAAAGACTAAACAAAGAAGATACATTAGGAAGTAGAGAAGAATGGACACTGCTTGCACATTTTGCCTGCTAACTTGAAACAACATGAAGAAAGAAACTCTGAAAAGAAATTCAATTCTTTTTCCTGCTTGTGCTCTTTTAATTATGCTGTCTCTTGTGTAGCTATTGTCCTTACAAATGCTTTTACTGATGTTCAAGAAATGTCCCTGAGTTTCCCTTAGCTTTTGTAATTTCACCTTGGCTCTTGTGTCTTTGCACTCCCTTTCTTTGTTTTTCCTCTCCACCTATCTTTTATTTTCTCCTTTTCACTCATCTACTATGCTTCAACCAATACCAGGAAACAAAACTTTTTCTTCTAAGAATCAGAGCACACTCTGATCACTACCACATATGGATATCTTCCTTTCAGGAGGTTTGCTTGGCCAGGTGAACATCTGTTCCTTAGTAGTCTTATGAATAAACAGCAATAATTCTGACAGAGTGAGCTTAAGATGACAGCTTAACTACTTTCACGCGAGCACTTAATCGTTCTTTCTTATCTGACTCCCCCTCCTGGATTTGCACACACGCACGCACACAAACACACACACACACACACACACACACACACACACACACTTTCTTATCTTAGCTATTAGTCCAAGTTTCACTCTGGAAAATAAATCTGCCTCTCTCTGTTCTGATTCAAGTGAAATTTTTGTTCAATCGTACAGCTTTTTGTTGTTGTTGTTGCTTGTTTATTTATTAGGAAAAGAGGTTTGATGTGAAAGAGGTTTGGAGTGACCCCTGTGTGCTCTCTCAGGTGAACTCTGTGTTTCCTGGCTGCACAGTCCCTCTCCAGCCCTACCAACATGCTCTCCATACTGAGAAAGCTCCTTGGCAGTGTTGGAGGGACCCCCCTCCCCGTGCCCCTCTGCTTGCTGCCTGCAGGTTTCCTACAGCAGTCCCTGCTGGTTTGACTCTGTTGCCTTTGCTTGGCAAAGTCATTCGGGCACTGATTCTGAACAGGTCGTGGAGGGAGCTGACAAAGGATATTAAAGAGGAAGTACCTGGGTTTTATCTGTGCGTGTCCTTCAAGGCAGAGCGGAGCGTCACCTCCCTCACTAAAATCTGGGAAACCCATCCACAGAAGGTACTGGATTTGCACTTTTCTGCAGTCAGATTTGCACTTTTCTGCACAGGGGAACAGGGTGTGTAATGAAGATAAAGAGGTGGGCATGTGCAAAATGTAGTACACTTCTGATATTACAGTGGCTACTGCCCAGTGGTCCCCATGTAGGATGAACCTGAGTAGGCAGCACATCCCTGGCCCTTTAGCAAGACCAAGGTTAGTCCAGGCAAGGCCCTGGCCCTCACCTTGCAGGGGCTTTGCAATAACAACCGCAGATGGCATGGATTCATCCTGCTGCTGGGAAAGAGGACAGGGCATGGGAGCCTCCTGCTTCACAGCAGGTCTGTTGCTTGTTTCTGGCTTGGCCTGTGTGCAGGGGATGAAGTACTAGTGCCTGACACTCTCCCTTTCCCTACCTGGAAAAATGACTCTCCTCCCTCAATAAGCCTAAGTCATGCTTGTGCCTTGCTTCCCTTAAGGTACAAGTCCTGTGTACATATGAAAACTAGTGGGGCAAAGGAGTTATTTTTAATTCAGGAAAAGGGTGTGCACAAATGAAGTGCAGTTAAAAGCTGCCGACACAGGAGTGCCCTTTTCTTTGAAGACCTGGACTGGAAATGGGAAGAGCAGACAAGGAAAGGCAAAGAGCACAAGAAACGGAGCAGGATGCAAAGTGAACAGGACGAGAGAGTTGACAAGTTGTCACTTTCACTTGTGTCGGCCGAGGAGGAAGCATGCAGCCACCCCCTCCCCGCACGGCACACTTGATGTATCTCAAGGCATGACAATATGGCTCTGTTTGTTCTGCTCTGGGGGAGGGGGACAGTTTATTTTCTTAAGACTATTAAGTCCTTCTAAGTACCACTATCGGCATTCTATGATTGAAAGTGACAAACAGAAGCAACCCTATTTAAAAACTGCCACTTCGAATTAGTGGAAGTATCAGCTTAAGTTTTACAATATTTTACTGCTCCATTTTTGCACTCTTTTACATAAGGACGGCCAAATAAATATCCCGGCAACTTGTCTTTGCCAGAATTCCTCCCCATGCTCCCGCCCCATTAGCTGCTGCCTTATGAACGCTGCGCTAAACAGAAAGTGACAGCAGCTGACAGCGCAGCCAGCGCCAAATTATCAAACGTCTGAAGTTGCGCCCGTGTGGCTATGCACAGGCTCAGGCTTTCACATGCAAAGCAGATAACTGCTACAAACAGGTGCTCACATGTGCGAAGACATTCTGAACGGACCCTGCTCCCCAAACCAGGCACTGGTGAATGCTGTATCTCTCAGAGTTTGGTACTTGCAGGTCCCTGGGGTTAGAAGATCAGATTTTTGACATGGTGAGGCATTGTCCATAAAGAAGAAATGGTTTGTCAGTTTAACTGTGAATGTAGTGCTTGAATTCTGAATGTAGGCTGCCTGAAGAGTCAACAGGGATAAAAAGAGGCTTCCAAGCAGTGCTATAAGTGTGTGAGTACTGGTGCCAGGCCAACTGAGGCACTCTGAATTTCTCCTGGGAGTGCATGGTCTGCAGGTAACCAATCTGGCTGCTTAAATTTGCAGTACCCAAGCCTCCAAATCTTCTTCCCCACTCCAATCCCACCACTGGCACAGCAGCAGCTCCAGTTCCCCTAAGCCCTGGTGGCTTTCCTGCCTGCAAAACGTCAGCCTCCAGCATACGAGTTGTGAGCGTCATTGTACTATGCAAATGCGGTGTGATAAAAAGCTCGAGTTTCCACCTCAGATCTCCCCTTGTCTTCAGTGATGTCTGGCATTCATATTACAAAATTCTGCCTTATCCTGTTTAACAGGAAATATCCATTTCTCATAATTTATGTGCTCCCCTTCCGTTGGGAGCTGCTGCTATTTCCATTGTGCAGAAGGCTTTCCAGGCAGGCTGGTAGGAGGACTGAACCCTCAGGCTTTGCTGGGCTCCATGTCTGTGGGGAAGGAGAGGATGTGGGGAGGCACGGGTAGCTGAAATATTTCTTATGAAGCCTTCATCTACTACAGCAGGCCAAGGTGCAGTGTGAGTCTGAAGCCTGTGCACAGAAGCCTTCCCTGTTGTTTGAAGGGAGTAAGGCATTTTGGCTTTCTAAACAAAGCTGCTTTTGAAATCTTTGATCTTTCTTTTCTATTCTTTGTTTTTCATAAGGAAAGACATAGCCAAAATAATGCAGACAAAGCAGGTTATTTGTAAGCCAGCTTGAGTACCCATTAAATCTTAAAGGCTGTATTATTCTGACTTTCAATACCAATGCACAAATAGCTATTCTTTTTTTCCCATGGATCTTCCATATGGCCAGATGAACAGGCTGACTGCATGGTGAGCAGCAAAAAGAACAGCTGACATGTAGTTTGCAACCACGCTGCAACATCTGGGCAGAATTTGGTCAACTGCATTCCTGATAATAGTTTTTACATTCAGGCAGAGAGATTCCTTTTTATGGGATCGTGTAAAGAGGCAGAGAAAATACTAATATCAACTTTGAAGTGTACAATGAGTGGTGTGTTATGGCAGCAAAACAGCCCAGCCTGTGTGCTACAATACACAGAACATTGAATTGGGAGGTAAGAAATGAGTCTTATCTCTGGCTCTTTTAGTACCTTCCTGTGGGATCTTAAATAAATCATTTACTCCTGCTTTTTAGCCTCTCTTTTTCCTCCTCCCCTGCCTCCTCTCTCTGCTCATGTTTATTTTGTTTGCCTTGGTGGTTAGTCTGTGTACTCCTCCATGAGCAGTTGATTGTCATCATTCACAGTTATGGCCCACGCTCACAATTACGTCCCAGAAAGGCATTTATGTCTCACTGGTCAAAGCCTGTAGTTTTCTCTTTGCTATTCACCCCTGTGGATGGCATAAAAAGGGTACCTTGGTCTGTTACTTGTGGAGATCAAGCAAAGCAATTGTTAAAGGTCACTAGCGAAGCACTTCTGGTGGGACTGCTGCAGCAATATGGGACCACAGAGAGAGGAAAGAAATACATGGATGAGGCATAGCTGGAGTCATACATGTGTGCTAATGCAGAGAAAAGACAGTCCACTGAGCAACCTCTCTCCTTCCATCCAGATGAAGAAAAAACACTGTGGAAAATGTCACTGTGAGCGCTCACTTTCTGTCCAGATGCCGCCAGTTCAGCAGCATTTCAGCTGCAGCAATTACAGCTTGCAGTGTATCCCACGTGTAACCTGGGAAGGTGAACTTGCTATTTTCCCTCTCTCTTATTAAATATGAAGAGGGTGACTGGTGCACGGAGCTATTTCAGGGAGCCTCTTCCAAGGCTGGCTCTCCCCTGGTTAGATGAAGGAATGTCCCAAAGCACCACAGATGCCTCGCAAGGTGGGGTTTCACAGCCCCAGCTGAATCAGCACTCAGCTATGCTGGTTTGCACATGGAGGAAGGCTCCATATGGTGTGTGAATGGCATCCCAGCATAGCCCCTCCCACCCAGGTGTAGAGCCCAAAGCCAGGAGGTGGTGGTGGGGAGGGGGGTGGTCTGCAGGGGAGGGGAGTATGCCAGGGAGACAGCACTGCCCCGTCTGTGCTCCCTGGGCCAGGATCCACAGATCCTGGCTCCCCTCTGCCTCTTCTAGCATTTGGCCCAATGTTTTGTCCTCATTTTGCTTGTTCTGTAGCAACAGTTTCTTAGCAAACACCATTCTCAGAGTGGTGCTGATATTAATTGATGAGGCTGGTGCTCAGAGTTGTCTTGGCATGGTTGAGGCACTATCTAAGTAGAAAAATAAACAGCCATGTTCACTCCAGTTCCTTTCAGAAAATGGAAAAATAAATCATTGCCTTCCAGATGGAAATGCACAAAATCATCAGCAGAAAAATATCTTAAAGCTCCTAAGAAAGCTCTGAGAAGGCAGGATGAACAGCCCTAGTTTTCTGGGGATTTTGTTTCCATTAAACAAAGACTACTGCTTCTCTGATGTTGTGCTGTGAACAGAGGAGTTCAGGGCTTCAGAGAGGGCATAACATTTTAGGAGTTTAATATCCTTTCAGAAAGAAAATCCCTGTCTGCTGAGGAAAAAATGATGATTTGTCTTGCAAATGATTGGTTTTTTCTTTGAAAATGCAGCAATGGGAGATTTTGTCTCAAATTTAAATGTTTCCTTCATTCCTTTTTACAGACCTGACATAAAACATTTTGCTTTTAATAAGTCTGTTGCCACTGGCTCAGGCTATGTGAGGGACACTGTTATTACTGTAATGGAGGGGACAATTACATAGGGTTCAGCTTTAACAAAAATAAAAGTAACATTTGAGATCAAAACTTTCTTGAGCAGATATCTACTAAGACAGCATTGTTGCTAATATTGAGCAATGTGCTTTGGATCCCTTTTTTTTAAGTACAGGAACTCCTCTAATTTAATTTTTTTGTATTTTAAAAATATATGTTATTTCCTTAAATGTAGCCTGGATGAACTATTTTTCTAGTCTATGACATTAAATATGAGCAATGCATTTTAGAATTAGTACATAAATGATCAATAAAAAAGAGCAAACCAAAACCATAACCTGAAATGCAAAGATTTGAGCCTTCTTTGAGACTTGTTACCTTCATTTTTCCCTTTCATGTCTGAAGTGAAAATGAATTGTTTTAAAAGACCTTGAGGACCCGATACAGTAAGCTTTGAAATCATGGACTGCATATTCATTTTAAAGAAACTCAATAGCAATTTTGTAGAGGTCTTCAAAGCAGAGTTTATAAATATTTCATGCTTTGGTTTTCTATGACATTTCTCTAAATAATAATGTAGAAGACCCTTCACTTTTCCTTTTTGTTTCAAGGATATAATTTCTTTAGTTTCAAATGTTCTCCCCTAAAAAGATGCCACTAATATTTTCACTAAGCATTTCCCTGTTAATTTAAAGTTCTCTGACAATTGAAATAAAGCTCCATCTGTGAAACATGAGCCATTATTTGTTCAGACTCAGAGAAAGCACCTGATTCAAATTTTGGGAGAAAACAGGACACAACTCAAGGCTAGCACAAGTGGTTGGTCTTCACCATTTTTCATTATAGTCTTCTAGTGAGGAAAACTGATGTGGTGCTCAGGATTGGCTGTTTACTCACTCTGTATAATCCAGTGTGTGTACAGCTGAAGAAGTGCCAGGCTGAGAAGTGGAAATTGAGACAATAGAGTCAACACGTTGTCAGAAATCAAGTGATTTCAGATTGTGAGATGGCTTATCAGCACAAACCTGTGCAGTTGTATTCAAGAGTACAAAGTGTGCAAGAATTACAGAGTCTTTCTGAATAGCTCTCTGAAGGCAAGGTGCTAGGCAATTAACAAGTATCTCTCCTTTACTGCTCTTTCAGAGGCATCAGCATCAAGGTAAAGTACAAAGTAGTAGGTGTTGTACATGTCCTGATAAAAGTTCAGAATAATTTTGTGATGTAAAATGTAAGAAATTGTTAGAATAAATGTTATGGAAATTGCCCTTTGTTACATTATTTGACTATAATTAAAAGAGAAGCCAAGTGCTGATAGCTTAGCAGAGAAAATATTTTCATACTTATCTAATCTGTGGTTTTAAGTAGGGACAGACAAACTCATTTTACCTAGTTTCAAACCCACTTGAACACTATTCAGCAAAGCACTTATGGTCATATTTTCAAAGCTTGAGATCTTTTCTTTCCCCCACAATGGTATCACTGCTGATATTCCTTCAGTGAGAAAGTTCACATGGTTTTATAAATGAATTTCAGGAGCATCTGAGTCTAAAAGCTCTATGAAAGTCTGAATTATAACTGTCTGGTTGTCTCTTTTCATCCCTGAGCCTGTCCTTTCCTCTCCTTAAAGCAATTGGCATACAGGTTGTTAGCGAGTTGTCTATCCAGCACAAAAAGTGCATGGAGTGAGAAGAATATAGACTGCTCCTAGATATCCCATTGGGTCCATGTCTAGCCAATTTTTTCAGGCAAATCTATGTGCTCAGCTTGGGTTTCTTGGTACCTTTTTTTGTTTCAAGATGAAGTTAAGATTGGTTGGACGTCTGAGAAGCTGCAGGGTTTTGATACAGAGTGGGAAAGGCAAAACACCCTCAAAGGCTTTCCCTGTTGGGCTGGAAAGGAACCTCAGCATGCAAACCTGCTTTGTTTTAACTGACTTTATTAGACCAAGTGCAGTGGCCAGCAAAAAAAGCCCAAAAGCTGTGAAAGCACTAATTAGTTCTAACATCTGGTAAGAATGACCTCAAATGTACGAAGGTACTATTTGTACCAGCTCTTTTGTATGCATGAACTGGGTAACAGAGTGGCTTTTGGCTGCAAAAGAGAGGCAAGAGGTATGATAAGGGACAGTATCTATTTATTATTATGAGGTGGAAGACAGGATTAATAGAGTCAAAATACAGATTGTTCCATATCACTTGTCAGCTTTGAAGAGTTACTATATACCCTGTTTTTATTTTTGACTCCTCTTTAAGCATACATGCCAACACAGAATGCAGGTGGAAAGGCAACAAAAGAGCAAAAATAACTCTCTTCAGCCCTTATGGGGATGCTCTAAGGCTGTTCTGTCCTGTTTCATACTTGCAAATTGCTTTAGAGCTGCTGCTGGTATAAATACACTACTGTGATACCATGAGCTGACAGACAAAAGCAAGCACTGCTTTCTAGTCATTTGTCCTTCTTAGCTCAAACAAGACAGAAAATTAGAGTGAAAGAAGGCCAATCAGAAGACAAAGATCTGAAAAACTGTTGCATGACTGCACGGTGAGAGCAGATGGCTGTATGAACTGTCTCTCCATACACATGAGCACATGGATAATGAAATAAGATCCACGCTCATCATCTCTCTGCAACGTCCACTGTGTCACATGGAGCCTGTGACCACGTATTAAAGATCAAATAGACGCCTTTTGTCAGAATGATGATGAACACACAAGCTTTGCTCAGTGCTGTTCCTCCTACACATTGCTTTGGAAATCTATCAGGATTTGTCCAAAAATGAATTGTCTGTTGATGACCCATGTTAGCTGTAAGTCAGGAGTGCTAAGCGGATTGGCACATACTGTTTTCTGTGGGAAGAGTTCTGTGCAATCTCTGCCATCCAAACCAACACTGGAGACTTTTTGGCTGTTTCGTCATCCCTTCTGTTATAACTTTATGTCTGTTCCTACTGTACTGTTGTTCCCGGAGTCTAAGGCAGCTGTAGCCACTTCTACCACACTTCGATTTCATCCTCTGTTCACATTCTTTCACTCACATAAAAACGACCACTTCATATCTAATCCAAAGTAAAATAGAAATGAAGTATTAGAACTGAGAAGTATTTTGGCATTCGTGGTTCTGGGAAATTGCTTTACAGCCGCTTGTTCTTGGCTGAGACAGAACTGAGACAAGAAATGGGAAACAATGATGGGACTATGAAGGATCTAATGAACTGTTTAGTCAATACCCAATTCTCACAAACATTTCCTCATCCGATAGTATTTTTCTGCCCTATTACTTGAGTTTGTACTGCTACCATGTATCATTCCCTGGAGCACGGTGGTGCTTCCAGGCATGTTTTCATGTTATTAACCAGTGAGTCTTTCCATCCCTGTACCTTCACAGTACAACCAGCAGTGATGGCCATCTCAAAGATCAGATGGCCAATGGCTGAAGTTGCAAGCTGTTTTCTTCGTGCAAGAACTTCAGACTGCCACTTTTAGAAGTCCTGTTTTAATGTCAGAAGTCTTTTAAGCAAAGTATTGGGCTGTAAGCATGAGGTACAAGTTACTAACTTTGCTCTACGTGAGTAGTCTTACAATTCTGAGTGGACACCTCATCTCTTATCAATGTGTTGTGTTGAAATGAAATATGAGAAGATACTCCCTAACTCCCATCTCTGCTTTATCTAATCTGAATCCCTGACTGGGACTCTAATATGACCAGGGAATTTTAAAGTCATGTTCCTTTATTCCTTCAGTTGAGTGAATATCAGTGTCTTCTGTGTGTAATGAAACAGCTTTAACAGAGTATTCCCAACATCCCCGCCTGCTTTATGGACTACTGGTCAGCACAAAGCTGTGGAAATGAAAACGTATAGGTTCAAGTCACTGCAAGCAGATGGAAGATATGAGGTCCCATCTTTCATACACCAAACTGACTCCTGTATTTAGGTGTTTATTTCCCCTCATGACTCTGTATATTGGAGTGCAACAAATCCTTGAGCCTACAATCTTCAGTACTGAAGCGGGTTTGCTCCCTTTCTTAAAAAAATAATTTGTATCCAGTCTGCGTCCTCCCACACTCTCTTTCTGTATAGCTTTCAAATTCAGAACAGGAATCTCATCACATACTTTCTCCTTCCTGAGAAGATATTGCCTGGGGTGAACCCAAAATCCTCCGATTAAGGGAAAAGCAGGTTAACAGGAAAAGTGGATGCATAATGCTGGAATGAAAGTTTTCAGCTCAATTTAGCATTCCCTCCAGGGTCTATAGAGACTAGTCATTTGAGATCTCTGGCACCCACATGAGTTACACGGTTTATTCTTTATAGGTGGAAATGAAGTATGACTCTACAATATACTCTACACTGGAGTATTTAAATAACACAGAACTAAGTGTGCAAATACCTAGGTTTAATTATATATGTTATTACACACACCCTAAAAGAGCTGAGCTACACTGCATATTCCTCCACAGTAAAACAGAAAAAACAATTAAATTGTTTAACAATCTATTCCACCCATCAGCTCTTCCCTTCCACCACCCACGGCCCACATATTTCTCTCTCGCCTGAGCCATCAGTCCTAGCAGTGTTCATCAGTTATAGGTACACTTCTGGGTAAATGTAGCTTCAGGGAGGTTATTTCTGTGAATTACGAGGAACTCAGCTGTGTGTCCAGCTTTGAAGGGAAAGTGAGGTAGAGGAACAACTGGGAATGATGAAAGCTTTTCTGTAACGTGCAGGGAACCATAAGTGTGTGGGAAGAGAGAGGAAGAGGTGAGGAGCTGTAATGCTGCTATTGATCCTTAGTAGAGAGCACGCCACTTAAGCCTGTGTCCATGCATGAGTGGATGAACCAGATTTCTGGGACCTGTAAGGCTGCACCTTGCTCTTTAAGGGTGCAAGCAGTAGACTGGGAGACCCCAGGATCTTACAGCGTCCCTAAGACATCAGTGCCGTGATGAAGACATTGATATCCTTGCTCATCCTTGCTCTAATGTGACAGAAAGTGAGAACAATCCCTCGAGAGACTCACAGAGAAGTGAGGGCAGTGCAAAGATAGTCTTGACTCCAGTTAGCAGAAGGCCCTGTTTCACTCTGCGATGGCTGGGCCTGAGCCAAACAAGTATTCAGGGTACGAGAGCTGGCTCAATTTCTGGCACGCTCAGCCTTTGAGGAAGGGAGTGAATTGCAGCTACAGAAAAGAATCAGTTCCCAAATCTCTTGTTGTTCATTTTTACTTGGCTGGTGAGTTGTGAAAGAGCCCTTGGCGTGACTTGTTGCAGCACATCTCCCTGTGGTTTTCCGTGTGTGCCCATTGCCACAGCACACATCTGAGCCTGGAGACAAAGGTGAAAGGGTTGCCTCCCCCACAACTACATTGTACTTCAATAGGCATTTAAGCACACTGGAGAAATTCAGTTGCTTAAACCCAGTTTTGTTCTGCCATTTGAGACACCCATGTTTATCTGAGGTATTTCCTTGGAGGCAGCTGGCATGATAATGAGAGATCAAACCCTTCTGGAGCAGCAGTGGCCACCAGGTGGAATACCTTAAAACATCTCCTGTGGCATGTGCTGCCTACATTAGGGAAATTAATTAAGCACCTGCAGTTCATCCCAGCAGAAAATCTAATATAGGGCTAAGAAAAATGGAGGAAAGTTTTCTCTAACTGGTCATAGCTGTTTTAGGACTTTTGTTTGTTTTGACTGAAGCAGTTCAGCATATCCAAGCTGGAAAGATTAGGTGTGGACACATGTGATGTTTCTGTGAGTGAGATACATCATGACTTTGTGTGAAGTCCTTGCTTAAAACTTCCTTAATATTCTTGGTCATGACAGAGTTTTTGATCTTCTCTCTTTTCTTTTGGTTGTCCCATTTGTATTTTGTTGCAAGAGTTCCCTTAGAGTTCCTGCTTGAACACACCATCTGCAAGCATGGACAATCTTTGTCAGTCAAATTATATGAATTGATTACTCAGACTTACTGAAGGAGCTAAAATTAAATCAGATTTTTCTCAGGTAGAAACTTTGTAGAAGTCTTCAATATGAGAACAGAAATTTGGAAACAAGTTTTATTGAAAGAAACCAGATGGGGAGGAAAAAATTGTAATTTGTTTAAATTCGGTCTCAAACAAAGCTAGCTATCAGACTGCTCTAAGAAGTAAATGGGAAATCTCAGCTTCTTACTGGATGTGTGACACTGTCTTTAGTGGCATCCACAGCCTGCTGGCACACATGGGAAGAAGGGACAGCTGGAGTGGAATGTGGCAGTATTTGACTTTGACTAATTAAAACTTCCACAGGACCTCATCCAAGACTACAGTCTTATGGGAACATGAAACCCCCAGCCATTGCCCACGATCCTCTGGTGAACAAACTCAGAAAAGCTATTTTCTTGAAAACAATCTTAGACTTTTCCTGTTACTTTTCAGTCAGATCAGTTCCCTGACCCAGCTCAAGATGCAACCTGTGCCTGCCAGCAGTTGTAGAGGCACAAAGACAAGCAGCTGAAATTGGCCACCGGCGCTGCCAAATGCATGGTAGGTGACAAGAGGGAAATGGGCAAAATGCATGTGTAAGAGTGACTTTGTAGGTCAAGAGAGAACCTTGCTTTACAGAAATCCAGCACCTTACAAAAGTCCAGCACCTTTTACTAAAACATTCACTGAAAATATGTGTTTGTCATGTTGGAATGTGGTAATGGCCGCAATCAAGTTGTCTGTCATCTGCACGCAGTAGCTGACCTCATTAAGGCAAATGGGTTTCCAGCTACATATCACTGGTGTTACATGGATGAAGTTTTCCTTATGAAGAAAGATAAAGACAGTGAAAGACTTCACCTAAGGAATTAGGCTTCAGGGGAAGCCAATCAACTTGAATTTGTGCAGGCCAAAGCATTTTTTCATTGCAAATATGGGGATCTGGGTGCTGAGGAGATGGTGGAAGGTAAGAGAAACAGGGTGAGGTGGTCCTGGAAGAAATCTAAGATTTGGCCCTTGAAAGCCCTTGCTAAGAGACAGGCTTGAATTCTTAAATGGGGAAGTTCCTTTTCCTCAAAATTTCTCAGAGAAAAAATAATTTCTAGGTATAAATGGTAAATAAATTGGCTTATATCAAAGAAACATCTTCCTCTTAGGCCAAGTTTTTTCTTCTAATTTCTGTAGATGAATTTGCAAGATCACAGGTACCAGTTAAAGCCAAAGCTCAAGAAAAAGTAAGACAAGGCATGGATGTGCAAAACACGGGCTTTGAGCATTACAGTATGCCTCTTCTCTCCATTATACAACTGCAAAGGTGTCTTACCATAATGATGGAATTTGACAAAGATTAACTAATCATATGTTTTAGCCGGTTTTAGCGTTTTGAGAAAAAAAATAAACCCAGACAAGATACCCAAGGTTTAAAAAACAATCAACCACTGATCGTATACAGCAAATGTCTTCTACCAAAAATGTCACAGTGATTTTTGCAGAGGGATATAATTTTCATATGCAGCAGGCAGGCTGACACAGAAGAACTTTGCAATGATTACAAACAGGCCCATGATGTTTGATGTGAGCTGTATTGCCTCTGTAGGGTTTAATCTGATATCATCTGTTGTAGGGAAATCATGAGACTGCAGCGTGATTTAGTGGAAGTGAAAGAAGACGAATCACATTTTCATAGATTTTTTTTGTTGTGAAAACATGAACATCTTTGTGCCATGCAAGAACAGAAGTCACTGTCATCCTAGGGTCTGATTGATTTCAGCAGAACTGTGTACCTAAAACAGAGTGCACCCTAAGGGTCCTTGCACCCTTTAAGAGAAATAGATCCAAGAAACCAGAAAGCCTGGATGCAACTTTCAGCCAGCTTGATTTCTCTGTTGAGAAGTCTGGGGTTCAGTTATTTGCACAAGTACAGTTTGGACATAAGATTAACTATTAGGAGAGGTCCAAAAAACTCCCAACCCTGTAAACCATGTAAGAATAGTAGCTCCTTCTGGTTTTACTTATGTTGTGGAAGGATTGACCTCACAGTGACTTGATATTAGTGTTATTATTGTTGTTGTTTCTCACTCCACTGTGGCTACTAGCACTAGCCATGAGGCAAGGCCACTGAACTGACTCTGTACAAACACACCACAAGAGCCCACAGTCCCATGGTGAGAGAGTGGACCACATGTGGAGTAAGAAAAAGATTTGGGGGTGATGTCAAAAGAGAATGGATCCATATTGGCCAGAGAGAGAAAGGAGAGTGCAAAGCTCTGTTTCTGTACCCCACCCTGTGCTGCATTGCAAGCTAGAAGGTAAAAGCTCTGTAAATCATCGCAGCACTGTCTCTAGGAGTTGTAGTGCTTGGCTGTGCACCACTCCTCATAAATGCAGCTCCTCAAGAATCAGGGATACTTCATGTTATTTTGGGGTTCTTCTTTCTTCACTGTTTCATGAAATAATGTGCAATTTGTCTGCTACTGTCTATAACTGAATTGCAGTCATCCTTTCCTTGCCCTGGTTTCAGAAACAAAAAGCTACAAAGACCTCTTTTTTTTCAGCTGCTGTGTGTTTTGAACGTGGGGACTGGCAAAGGCAGAACAATACCCCGTGTGTGTGCATACACGTACGTACGTACACGCGCTGCCAGTTGCTGTGGCACTAAGAAACTGGAGGGTGGAATTAGAAAGACGAGTTGATGCGCTGGGAAAGATCAATGAATATGAGAGGTTCACTGATGACAGATGGCTGGTTTCATACTCTGAAGGAGTGACAGAGGAGGAGGAGAACCAGCTGTGAGCAAGTTGCAGGATGAGTGCCTTGGAAGCACAGCCTTGTGCTGGAGAAGCAGCCCTGTTCCAGCAGAAGCAGGAGGATATAAAGGACAGTGGCTGGGTAACTGAAAAGTGGTAGTAAAGGAGGGAAGAAGTGTAATAAAGAGAGGGGGACTTGTGCCAGTGCCTAGAACATTTTCCAGAGTTGTAATGATTCAGAAGACATGGTCTCAGAAAATGATGAAATGGGCATGGGGAAATCTGCAGCACAATTAGATCAGAGAAGTGTTGATGGCAGAGTTGATGTTGCAGACAGTTGTTTAAAACACCAAATCCTCACACAAATGCACACAACTTAAATGCTTCCAGGAGAAGCAACAGAGAATTTTTAGTCAGTGGGTTATGGCAGTTAAAAGAGCTTTAAAACAAGTCTAGCATAATGGATGGTGGTTTTTATAAATTATGTAGAGGGAAGACATACAGGTATTTGTAAAAAAAAGCCTTACATACCTCAGCTAGCCCATAGAAGAAGAAAGCAGCATAATGGTATTTTCCAGTGTGTAAATGGCTCATTTTAACACAGTAAAATTAATAGATTAGATAGATTGGGAGGGGGAGGGGCATCAAGAGAAGGAGGAATGTGAGACTTTGGCATGTTGTAAGCAACAAAACAGAGAAAGCCAAATGGCAAAGGAGTGATAGCCTGCATTATTCCATACCCTATGGGAGCAAACAGATTGTCCACTAATAAGGAAATGATCTAGCAATTTTTTTAGATTAGTGGTGTGGGAGGAGAAGAATTTAAAGGAGGGAATGCATGGATCTCTCGGTAATGTATCCACTGGTTGTCATTGTAGGAGATAATGAGAATGTAAAGCAAAGGTGGGAGGAGAAAATAGCTTCTATACAAATGCTGTGAGCATATTAATAAGGTCACCAACTGAAAACATGCATTTCCAAGGCTAAGCGTGATATTCCTTGAATGTGTGAGTTAGAATGGACTGAAAACAGAGTAGGGCAATGCAAAGTTTATTAAGGGCGCAGGCTGTGTTCTTCAATCACAGCAGAGACAGCAGTATATATCCATGTCCAGAGCAGGAAACACTACAAATGTTTTGCCTGTCAGAGCAGAGACTGTTTGAGCAGAAGCTGAGGAAGGACAATGAATGCAGTCATGCTATTCCTGGATGCTGCTACAGACCCCCAGGGCAAGCAAAGAAAGTAGGTTGGGAAATGTTTTTACAGATAAGAGAAGTCTGTAAAACAGCTAGAACATTGATCATAAGGGATTTTAATTACTCGGCTATTGATTGGGACAGCCACAATGCAGAAGTGAAGCGGGGGAATGGGTTTCCAGAAGTAATGCAAGATTGCCATCTCACATGGCCAGCTGAACAGCCAAGCTTGTGTAGTCTGAGCCTACACAGTCCTAATTCTAGGAAACGTGCCAAGTCCGATCAATTAAGTTGAAGTTGGGGAGTAGTTAGGATCCAGTGACATGGTCTATCACCAGGGAAAAAATGCTCAAGAGGAGGCAACACAAACACATAAGACACAGGAAGAAATTTAACCAAATGAAAGTTGTACTAATGAAAATTGACTGGAATATTGTGATGTGTTGGAAATGTGATAGGGGATATTTCTTGAAAGAGGCTATAAAGCTGGAAGGGAAGAGAATGGAGCAGTAATTGTAATTCATCCTTGTTCAGCCTAGTGAGGGAATACAGAAGCAGAGGCTAATAGTTGCAATGATCCTTGGCTAATGGAGAGTTCATTGGGGGTCAGGAACACCTGCACATTTTAGAACAGATCTGACACTGCTCTAAATTATGTGGCTATCTGGCTGTCCCTGGCAGCTATATTAATACCTTTACACCTTGGTCCTCTCAGGTATATCAGTATATCACCTGGTGCTCCAGTTCTGAAACTTAGCCTTCGATTTCCTATGGCATGAGCATTCTGAAGAAATAAGTGTCTCTTGGCAAAAGCAGAAACACTAAAGAAAATGAATTCTTATCCCAGAGGAAAGAATGAGCGAGTATTTAATCAGACTGGGAAACAATGGCATTAAGAATGTGATGAGCTATTTCTTCTCTTTTAGCAGTAGTAGATGAGGGAAAAATACCTTACTTGGTAAGAACTAAACCTCACTAAATACCACAGGTGATATGACAAGCCCCTAGTCTAGAAAAGTGTAAACTTTTTGTCAGTTAAAGGAAATTATTTGGCAGTACCTGATTGCCGTGAAGCCATCTAGGGGACTGAGGAAATTAGTATATATAACCACAATATGAAAAATGATGTGGTAACTACAACATGAACACATGACCTGCTGTGGACTTTCTAGAGGATGAGCTGTCAGGTGTGAAGTACACCACTCACCTCAGATTAAAGCAAGAGAAACAAGCAGAAGAACAGCCCAGGACATGGCATTGTCCAGGAAACTCACAATGTGTTGTGCAGGTGTGTGCTCTACACACAACGGAGCAGGACAGATGATGTTGCAGTATGGCAGCAGGAAGCACCTGGAAAAGGCAGCCACTGACCCAGGTGGGTGACCATACCTGTAGGAGGTGGGATGAGCCCATCTACCTTTCCTGCTCAAACTGTTTCATTCTGTGGAGTTGACTGGGTGTCCAGGGGGGCTCTTTCTCAGCTGCAGGCTGTGCAGGGTAGAACTCTCCATCGGATTCACTCCCTCTGGCTCCACTTACAGCTGATGGAGAGCAGCAGTCATACTGAGGGCTTGAGTACTAAATGTACTAAAAATTCCTGCACCTCCCAAGCAGCCATAAGGCAGTATGGATGATGAGCTCAGATGTAGAAGCCCGTATTGAAGGCATCTATAAGGGGCCAGATGAAGCTTACACTCAGTCTGCAATGTCAGAGCAACAAGTCCCTGATTACATTAGGCAAACCAGGGACTCAGACTGTCTCCTACCTCCTTCATTACTGCCATATTCACTGGGCTTCTGGCTGTCTGGGCTCTTCCCTTGAAATCTGTTTCAGTACCTATCAATAAAGAGTGTCAGTGTTGATGAAAGGCATTGCTCCAACAAATCATTCAATTGAATATTTTCTGGTGAATTCTGGTAAGAAACCATTTGCTTGCAATTTTGTTCCCATTGGTCACTCGATCAATATGAAGGAACATCTAGCTAATGAGAAAGTATCCTAAGACATACATATGTATGAACATTAAATTCAACATTATCCATTGCTTTCTGAGCAAAGTATTGCCAAGAGTGCCCCATGGTTCTTGAAAATGAACCAGTGACTGATGGTGTATCTTGGTCTACACAGAGAAAACCCTACTTACCTGATTCCCAATCTAGCAATCAAGTGAAAGGCTATTTCCCAAATTCACAAGAAATAACAGAATAAGAGAATTAGAAAATATAGCTTGGAAAGTTTCTTCACACATAAGCAGTACTGGCTTCAGCAGCTGCCCTTTTCTATGAGTACTGAAAGACACATCAGTGTATAATGTTGTCAGAGGAGTTATATTTAGGGTTTTACTCCCTCATGCTTTGGAATATATGTTTAGTTCTCATCGCCCATGAAGCAGCATGGGTGGTTACAGAGATCAACATCTGCAACTTTGGTGTGAATATTTTGAAAATAGCCTTTGTTCTGATGTATTTGGCACTCTAGTCCTAGCACACCAACAGAATCTGGCAGCTGAATATCGGGATAGCTCAGCCTGTGTATTTCCATGTGTCCCTGTCTCTATTTGTGTGCTGAATTTTACCTACTGTTTCCACTTATATGAAGAGATGGGGAAGTTGGAGAAGACCAGCAATGAGGAGATATAAGGCAGACACCAAAACCCAAAGTAAAAAAGACTGTAAAATCTAGAAATAGATTTTATTGTAAGAGACTTAGAATATTGTCCTGAGGCAATACCCACAGACTACAGGAGCTTGGCAGAGAGTTTTCATTATGGAAACCCATATTTGTATATCTTGGTAATTTAATTTCTTTTGTTCCTGGCAAGTTGTTTTCCTGTTGAGGTGTATAAGCCCATGGTCAGCTTGAGATCAGATTAAAATTTTCATATTAACATTGATAGATTTTTTTAGAAGGAAGCAAAGATGGAGAGATCTGTGATTTAGCTCCAAAAGGGAAGCAAGTGAAGAAAATCACTTTTCCTCCAAGACCAATGATTAATGAACAAATACGTAACAAATCCGTGAGAAGTGCTGCATGTAAGATATTATAAAGAGGCTCTAAGCATGACTGCAAAATGAGACAGTAAACAATGATAAGGCAAGAACAAGTTAAAAAAAAATGCAGTAAGATTGCAGAGGAGGTTAACATAAATAATAAGAAAGTATTCAAGTATGTAAGGAACAGGGGATCAGTGAAGGACATATGGTGAACATGATTTATTGACAGCATAGGTAGACACAGCCAGAAACATTAACAAATTCACTGCTTCAGTGTGCTCACGTAAGAGGATGATTAGTTTACAGAAAATAACTTTCTGGGGTTCTGATGCTGGGGGGTTGAGGAGGAAGAAAAACAAACAGTAAAGAAAATGGGAAAGCTCCTACAAGCTTGCCCCATGTCAGAATATATTTTCTAAAGAGTACCTTACTTATAAACAGGGCTGAAGCAAGACATGTCTTTCCTCTTAAGATAAAAAATGCAGATTTGGCAATTTACTATACGAAATATTTTGGTGGAAGCAAGAAATGGAGAATGTGGTCAAATAGGGATAAAGTGGTGACAAAGAGAAGAGACACATTTGTAGGCTAAACTAGATGAGCATGATGCCTAAGACTACTCAACCTCAATATTAAACTTCCCAGGAAGTGAAACAAAGAAAGAAGAAAGCTTATGTGGGCCACCGAATAAGGCAAGAAATAAAGGTCTCTGGTAGAATATGGTGTACAGAGGGAGAAGAGTGACTGCACCAGCAGCTGAAACTCAGGTTTGGTTTTGTTTTGTTTGAAACTCTAGTATGCTTCAACAGTCCTATGACCCAGGGCTGACCTTCACAGCAAGGGCCAGCTGACAGGACCAGGGGATGACCGCCTAGTCAACTACATCCTATGTCCTGTGGCCTTCATTTTGGCTTTTCCTGCTTCACATTATGGAAATGCTACAGTGAAACACTGGGGAGAGGTTTGCATATGGGCAGAGAAGCGGCACATGCTGCCATTGTCCCACCTGCCTGGGGACATGTTCCACCTGGGTGTGAAGAGATGAGGCAGCAGGCTTCAAAGATGATGATGATCTCAGGGATAAAAGCTATTGTATACTAAAGCATAGGAATTACTCAGATCAGTGAAAGCCAGTGCCAGGTCTCTCCAAGCATATGTTTCCCTGAGGAGGTCAAAGGAAAGCTTGACGAAACAGGTTCAGGCCAGAGCAAATGAGAGACAAAACAAAATGCTTGAGAGCATCAAAAGCGTAATACACACGGTGCTTTCTCCTTCTGATTCAAGAGCAGGGGTCACATCAAAATTGCGATCTTATTTATGAGGCTGAAGCTTTGACTTTTTGCTAAATCTGTTCTTTTCTGTTTTTGGCTCATCTCACCCATTTTCCTTTTTCTCACACAGGTTATTTCCTGACAGACTTGTTGACTGTTTTCTGGGGGCAAAGGCTGTCTACTTTGTTGCTCAGCCCTGCAGTGTCACATGGGCCCTGATCCATAACTGAAGTTTTTAGATGCCACCATCACCTAAGTACTGATCACAAAAGAAGCACCTAAGCCTGAGCATCTGCCCTGGATCTGCATGAGTGCAGCACAGGCAGAAGGATTCTAAAATACAGCCCCTACCACACAGCAGGTGTGTCGTGGTTGTGGGGTGAGGGATGGGAGTGTGTGGGGGTAATGATGGCAAGGAAGGTGGCAGGGCACACCAGGAAACAGGACTCAACTGGCCTTGCTGGCACCAGTCTAGTATTTGTTTGCTGAAAGATTTGGGGCGAGAGGTGTTTTAAGAAATAATCTGAAGTCCAAGGGTTCTTCTTATGCAAACCCTCAGCAGCTGGCAGCACGGAGGAAATGACTAACGTTGTGTTTGTTGTTTCCCATGCGGCACTTGTGTGTGCGGAGTCTGTGGGAGGGGGAGAGGGGGATTTTCTCAAACCGTGTCTGCAAACAGACCCTGCTGATTGCTTTGCTTTCACTGCCAGCAGCCTGGAGGGGAAAAAGGGCTCGTCCTGGTCAGCTTCACTCCACGTGGGGAGAGAGATGCATTTCCCCAGGGAAATGGCCGAAGCAGTAACTGGAGGGAGGAATTTAGAGTAAGATGTGTGATGACTAATGCTCCAGGTGTTGAACACCTTCCTTGCAGAATTAATAAAGAGTTACAAAATCCTTTGGGTCCAGAACCATGCCTCACCTGCTGCAGTCACCACCAGTCACACACAGTGCTGAAATTATGCCAAGTTAAAACTCTCCCTCACTTCCTAACTTTGAGGTCCTCTGTAGAGTTGGAGCAGTCAATGCCAATGTTGACATTTTACCTCCTAAGTGTCTGTGTAGGAGGTTATCACCTCTAATCCTATGGGGAGAGGAGACAAAGAAATGAGAGAGATGGAAGGAGACGCCTCTATTCCTTCCTGGGCAGCAGTGCTGTCCTCGACAGAGGCACACGGACACTTTGCATTGACTTCCAAGGGCCTGCGATGTGGCTTGGTAGACAACCTGTAGTTGCATATTTTTAAGGTGAGCAGAGAGATGTACTGCTGGGCAGTCTGAGAACTGCACCAAATGCAATGATAAGAAATAAACACTGGAGGGTATTTTTTTGGTGGTTTTTTTTGTTTGGTTGGTTTGGTTATTTTGGTTGGTTTAGGTTTTGTCTTTCATGTGATTTTTTGTTTGTTTTTTGTTTATTTGTTTGTTTTTCTTAATTAAAAGAAAAAAAACCAAAGCCACTCTTATCCTATTCAAATCAAAACCATACACAAGGGAAGGGGAAATGCTGATAAATACATGTCCCTATGGCAACGTATTGGTTTTACTAAGTCAGTCCTTGCTGTGAGCTGATGTCCACTCAAGCAGGGTCCTTATGAACAAACATAGAGAAGCTGGAATGCACTCAGACAAGCAGAGGTCAAATGTTTCTGTTGACGGGAATATTTTCTCCTCAATGCTTAGGGCATTTGGGGCAGTTGTTTGCTGTTGTTGCTGCAAATATAACAAAAGTTCAAAAAACTGAAAGTTGACAGTTTCTGTTGCAGAAACCACCTGGTCTTGAATGAGACACCAAAGCAAACCAAACTTTTGGCTTGTTTATGCTGTTGTTGTCCCCTTTTCTATTCTTACCATATAATTTATTTTCAAATAAATGCCTAAGGACTTTTTTTGGTTGTTTTTAACTCTTAAGTACTTTGAGCATTATTTTGGTCAGAGAAGCCCTAAGCCCCAATTGTTAAACTGTTCTGTAAAATCTTTCGTTCAAGTATTTTAAGAACATGCCAAAGAATAGTGCTATCCTACCTGCTTTCAGAGAGGGCATAGAAGGAAAATGTATTTAGCAAGAACTGGTGGATCATTAAGTGGCTTTATCTCCCCTCAACATCTCTCTGTAAATAAGTCAAGGTTTGCTGCAACCTTGTGCAAGTGCTGGCAAAATTTAAAGCCTTAAACAGTGAACTGCTTTGAAGAAAGCTTATCTTCCTAATGGAAACAAATTACGCCTGTTACTTGTATATGTGGTAAAGCTTTATTAAAACATGGGGGGGCAGCCTTAGTTTCCCTTCTTAAACAGGTTGATTATTTAACATCAAACTTAAACCTTGGATTGTATTGATAGAACGTGAACCATACACCATAATAAAAGCAAATAAACTCATTCTTTATGTACCATCAGCAACATTTTAGAACACAGATGTGAGCTCACAATTATCCATTAAGGGAAGTAATGCAGCACTGAGAGGGTAGCAGCTTGGAGGTATGCCTACAGAAGCCACTGGGATAATCTTAGTTGTGCTCCTTGGTTGTTGGATCACACCCTTGTTGAGCCAGATGTGTCTGACATATGTACCACTGTTCTGGAATAAAGTATACTGTCATCATGGAGAAATAAATACAGCATAGGCTTCTTACTACCCATATAGGATTTCACAGGTTTTTGACATGCAGGATAGCAACTGGAAAAATAAACAATTTTGCTTGCTTTCAATTATTTAAGCTTTTGAACAGTTTTTCTTAACTTGATATTTTATCTTTTTTAATTCTACGTTTCTCAGTCAGGAAAGGTTAGCCTTGATAATTACAGCTTTCTGTTACAGATCTGGTTTCCATTTTTGACTCTTACAAAAATATGCAGATTTATGGTATTAAGATTGCCACGTCTTCAAGTGAGTAGAAATAGCTCTTTCTTTTTATTTTCTTAAAAAGATAGAAACAACACAATTGGATTATGTTTATAATTAGGTCGGATAACTGGAACATTTTTTCTCTTGATATATATATAGGCATATATCTCCTTTTAGGTTTGAGCTGTTCAGAGGTGACATCAATGCTTCAGTTTAAGATCTGCCTCTGCAGTTTTAGGCAGGCTCTTGTGGTGCAAAGGATCTGTAAAAAAGTCAGTTTTTCTGAATTCACGCTGAGTAATACTTGAACATTAAACTAGCTTTCTGTGAAGACTTGAAACTGGGAAAGAGTTTCTAAGCCCTTAATGGTGGAAGGAGGTCCACTGGATTATCTGGTGTGATTGCTAGGGCATCCCCAAGTTGCATCCCTAGCTTTTGGGCTGGGTTGCCTTGTAGAATCTCTCTTTCCAACACAAGGGTATCACTCTTTGACAATCTCATAGCAATATTTTTAGCATGCACATCTTGCCCAAGCCATACCAAGCTAGGCACAAGACCCAGGCTGTCCTCTGCAGGAGAGTTGAGGATTCAGGAGGCTCAGTGTGTATGGTGGGTGCTGCAGAGCTACTGGCATTGAGAGCCCCATCACAGCTGAAGGGGATGGACAGTCGTTCCAATTTTGTTTGCAGCTACCAGCATTCCAGGGAGCCTATTGAATTTGGAAACATAAGATGTCAGATGTCAAGAACTACATTTAGTATTTGGTTTGCCCCAAATTTTGAAAAAAAAAATCAATTTCAAAATAAAGACAACAAAAGGCATTAGTACAGCCAAAGAAAATCTTATAAGTATTGCTTCCTCCCACTTACAGTACTGTAAGCCACTGGCTTTGAAATGACGCATTCCCTGGATAGGGCAACTATATCTCCTGTCTGCCGTGTAGGAATGGTACCTTACCTTTGACCTGTTGTCCATCTCTGGGAAAGATGGTTGAAGGTGAGGCGTGTTTTGTGCTGAACAGTGACTGCTTTGCCACACAGGGACCCACACATCCAAAAATAAAAGTTTTGGTACTTGTTCTGTCCATGGGCTGGAGCATCTGAGGACCTTACAACCTTGTTATGTTTGTTTCCTTGACAAACACCAACACACCTGGGAAGCAAGAAAGTCCTGATTGTATCCTCTCACTGGGTGGAGAGTGCAGGCAGGGAGAGAGGGGACACACACTTTGACCGTGTAGCTCAGAAGCTTCTCTGGGCACCAGCAGCTGGGCCCCCAGTCATGAAGGAAAGTAGAGCAGGGAGCTGGAACCCATCTCTGAAATTACATGACCCTAGGCATGGGAGTGTTTTGTCTTCCTTTTAACTTTGCTTCCAGACAGATACAGGAGAACAGAGAGCACATTGTTATTAGATGCAACATGAAGTAACAAACAAAAGCCTATCTGTCAAAATGTTGAAAAATAAGTTTGGCCAGGAGTACTTTGTTGACCTTACTGAAATAACTCCTTCTCTGACCCAGATACAGCATGTGTAATCCACTTTGTAATGTCACTACAATGCTCATCAAGATTTCTACCTTGATATGACATCTGTAGATCAGGCATTCATTGTTCTGATCAGCAGCGTTCTCATGGTTGTGTTGCTACCTGGGCAGCTGCTGACACCAAAGAGACTTTGGCTGTATAAGATCATTTGAAATTTGCAGCAGCAGAGCATTTAGGATTTGCAGACAAAACCATTAAAGTATGGGCAGGATAGTTTTCTTTCCCTCTAAATATGAAGGAAGAGGACACAGGGATGACACTTTATTTAATTTGGATTAAAAGAATGCTGTGAGGTTTCATTTTTTTGGAAAGGTGAGTTTTGATGTTACCTTAAACTGGTAAAAAATATATGAAAGTTCTGGCTGAAACTGTTTCCTCTGGAGTTTATTTCTAAAATCAAAACGCCTCTCTGATTTGAAGTTCTGAAACCCACTGCTGTGAATAAAAATGTGCAGCCATTTCATTTATTCATTTTGGAAGAATGAAAGAGGCAATGAGTAAAACTGCAGTGGGGTGAGGAAAACCTGCTGATCAGAATGAAGGTTACTTATATTACAATAAACATGTGTTGGTCTTGGCTAATATTGGTTTAAGTCACAGTCTCATTTGAACTCAAAGTGCCTTTTGCTTTGGCTGCTCAAAGGACACAATTGTCATCAAGGAAGTAAAATCTCTTCTGTTCCCCCAGCTGGAAGAAAAGAGATTGGAGGTGGCAGTGGAAGGGACAGGGCACAAGAAAGAAAAGGAAAGGAAGGCAGACGCTCGCACATAACTTCTTACAATGGCTCCAGCATGCCCTTCCATTGGCAGGAATCCTTTTGATCAAATCCTTGCCCTGGGCTGAAAGCGTTTTAATGAGCATACAGACACCGTCTTTTTTTTCTGGGTCTATTTTGTCTTCTTAAGGATAGCTAAGTAAAGCGTGCACTTAAATGATCATGTCTGTGCTCCTTAAATGTGCTCGAGAGGAAACGCACGCTGCTTGAATGTGGAGGCTGAGCAGTGCCAGCCTGAAGGACAGAAGGAAAATAACAGAGGAGGAAACTAGTTTTCTTCAGCATTTTGTTTGCTTGGGGAGGAGAAACACACAGCCTCCAGAGAGGTGGGGATTTTGGGGTCAGGAGGTGTTTTGTGGAGACCCCCATGTCTTACTAAATGTCCTCAGTACTGGTTTCTTTGAGATCCCCATCAAGGTTACTGTGGTTCACCCAGCTCCTTCTAGATGCACCCAGGAAGAGTTTGTGTGGTGCCCTGCTGGGTGATCCTACCCAGATGCTCTGTGACAGTGTCCTTGTGGGAGTTTGCTCCTCGAACTTGGTCCTAGACCTATGCTGTTAATTCTCCTGCTGGGAAGGACATGCTTGGTTTAGTCTGCAGTGGTGATCTGTTGGTTCCTCTCTCTCCACAGCATTGAGGGCAGGTATGGGACCATATGGATGAGCTCCTTTTGGCTGCAATCCGTGAATAGTGAGTTTGTGGAGCTGAAGAAAACTTTACTCACCCGGGTTGCCAATGTGGCTCTTCCAATCAGCTATAAAATACATTAAACATAGAATAAAAAAATGATTTTAAAAAGGATTATGCTAGACAAAAGGCAAATGCAGTTTAATTTTTCACATCTCATTATTCTGAGGCATTTGTGGGAAAAGGCAACGTTTGTCAGTATGTCACAGGGTACTTGCAATTACTGCAAAGCAATAAAGGGACCTGTTGCGCTTGGAAAAAACCACATCACTAACTTCCAATTTTCCTCCTAGGCTTCAAAGATGGGATGCAAGAGGTGGGGACCAAGACCTCTGTGCAGAAGAAGCAGAGTCTTCCCTGAAGAGGGATGGCAAGAGTTGAAAGAAAGTTTTGACTTGACAGTAGCTGCCAAAATGAACACCTTTTAAAAGTTTTTTTGATGTGCATCACAGGAGGTGTGACTACTGGGATTTGCATCCAAACAGGAACCCTGCAGATTTTTTTAAATCCTGGTGACAAAGGTATGACATTTATGATATATGACTGTTGGTCCTCAACTGTGAATTGCCAAAACAAAGTTTCCAAAAAGGGAACTTTTATTTGTGACTGATGCATTTGTAAACAGGACAGTGCCAACACTGAAGCTCAGTCTGGTTTAGCTCAGGGTCCCAAATGCTGCTCAGGTAGAGCTGTTGCCTGGAGCTGGTTGCCCCAGCTGTGTAAGCAAAGCTCTTTCAATAAGGGGAGAGCTATCACTGCATGGCTTTGGTGTGGCTAACAGGTATGTCTGAAGTAACTGCATACTTTTAGCAGTGTGGGGCTCGATGAACAGTGGAAATTCCTGTAATAAATCCATAGCTTATTTGATTAGATATTTTGCCTCCGAAGATGGTACTCATAGCCTTGGAATAAAAGTAAGACACCAAGTATGGATACCAAGTTAAAAAACCCCTGATTTGTAATATTTAGGTATTTATATAAGTTTTTGTAACTGGTGGTAATTCAGCTCATGTCATCATTATTCCAATTGCTGCTTTTTTAACCATCTCGTTGGTTATTTTTGTCAATAACATCCTCCAACAGTGTCTGTCCCACAAATTAAATATATGAGATGTAAAGCATTTGTGCTTGCAGTTCTAATTTTACTACATTAGTTTATTTAGGAATCTCAGATTTATCCCATGTAGAATATTCATTAAATCACTCACTTCCACTCATTTTCATGTGAACTAACCTGCAGTACTGAAGGAAGAAGGCCGTGCATCAAATTACTTTGGTTTCCATTCTTGGTAATGTTTCTTCCTGCGGCACTTATTTCAGTGAGGTAACCAGATCTGTGACACCAGCTAAGAAATACATCTGTTTTAGTTGGTTGTTTTTTTCTTTAATAATACAATATTTTTAGAGTCATTCTCTTTCACCTAACACACCTTTACAATTCAAAATATATTCCACCTGGTAAGATTTAATTTAAAATTTTCCATTAGTTTAAAAGATTTGTTAATTTCTCCTGTTAGTTTTACCCTTCTAAATTTGGGGGGATTTTCTCTGTCTCTATCCAAAAACAGTACTGGCAACTGAGATTCTACACGCACACACACACACACGCACACGTATATATTTATAGATCTACCTATCTGCAGATTTGTGTATGTATGTGTTTGTGTATATCCACTCTCACATCTGAACTGGCTCTGCTTATTTCACTCAGCTTTTCAAACAGCCCTCCCTTCATGCTTCCTGACTACAAGCTGTATTGGCACAGGACAATTTAGAAAATAATTAATTCATTAACTAATCTCAAGGATACCTGAACAAAATACCAAAACCGACAGAAACAAAAACTTTGGGGGCTTCATCTGTGAGAATGAACATGTAGAGAAGTCAGATACCATGCAAGTAACTCAGAAAATGCTTATGTGGAAAATTGTCCATGCATTTTATTACTTGTTCACAATAAATCTCAGTGCACAACTTAGCTAAATTACCGGCAAAGTTAAATTGGGCATGCACACTTAGAATTGAAAACACCCCTTCTGCCTGCCACACAGAGGCCATGAGTTCATAGAGAATGGGAACACAGAAATACCTGCAATACCTGCTCTTCAGTCTGTCAGAAGATGGGCAGCCTGAATATCCACAAAACAAATTCTTAGTAGAAAAAATGGACTTAAGCAAGTATGTTAAAAAATTACAACAGAATATAGCTCTGCTATGGCATTTTTATGTGAGTCACACCAAAACATCAATTCTCTTATCAGAGTAATGCAACAGTCACTACTGACAATGTTGCAGTGTCCCATTTGTATGTGTCAGCATTTTAGAAACATAACATAAAACTTAATATTTGGAATATTTCAGTGTTTAAAAGTAGTGCACCACATGTTTGTTTTTTTTTTGTGTTTCCTGATGTTTGCTTTTCTTTCAGACAGAACTTCATATACACACACTAACACATACACACAGACACACACATGTGTATATGCCAGTCTCTTTCATGTAGAATTTAGCAGTATTTGTATTAACAAACTAATTGAATTAATCAGATTGCTGGGGTACATCCATAGCTTGAATACAGCTCAGCTGTGCCATGATACAGATAGAGGGAAAACTGTGCCTTCAAAGAGCAAAAGATCCAGTACATCAGGGGTTTGGATGCTGCAGAGACTGTGAGACCAGGCTTGTGCTACAACACTAGGCATGCTTCTCAGGAGAAATTTGTGACGTTCCTTGGAATGGTGGACACCTTTTGTGAGTTTGAGGTGGGATCATATGATGTTATGATTCCACGCAGGGCTATGTGACAAACATTCTTGTGAATTTATATGCTCTCATGTGAATACATGATATTTAAAGTGCCCAGGGGCAGAGAGTGAGAAAAAATGTTTTTTGTTTTCTCTGTTTTCCTTTCTTTAAGCAGCTTGCTGGCAGCCAGGCTTGCATAGGTATTTGGGTACTGGAAGATGCAATAAGTGTCTCATGGACCTGCCAGACCTTTTTGCGACATGAATGACGTATGGTCACAGCAGAGGCTGCAGACGCTAACAGAGGATTTTGAAAGATCTAGCAAAGGAGCTCTGTGAACCATTAATGATGATTTTCAACAAATCTTGGTGCCCTGGGGAGGTTCCAGAAGGCTGGAAGAAAGCTTATATAGAGCCAACATTTATAAAGGTTAAACGGGATGACTTGAGTAATTATAGGCCTGTCAACCTGACATCGATCCCAGGCAAAATACTGGAACAGCTGATATGAGACTTGATTAATAAGGAATTAAAGGAAGGTAATATAATTAATGCCTTCAACATGGGTTTATGGAAAATAGATCTTGTCAAACTGGCTTGATATCATTTTTATGAGATTACAAGCTTGGTTGAGAAAGGTAATGGCACTGATGTAATGTACTTAGATATCTGAAAGGCATTTGACTTGGTACCACCTGACATTTTGGTTAATAAAGGAGAATGTTACAAAATCATTGCAGCAAACATCAAATGCATTAAAAAATAGCTAATTGGTACATCTCAGTATGTAATTGTAAATGGGGAATAGTCATTGAGCAAGTATGTCACCATTGGAATCCTGCAGAGAATCCTTCTGGATCCAAAGCTATTTAACATTTCTAAACATGTTCTGAAAAAAAAAAAAAGAAAAGAAAAAACCCAGAAAGTCACTATAGATTATACAGAGTATATAGACTATACTTACAGACCACACAAACACTAGGAGAGTAGACAATAAAATGAATGTGTTGCTGGTAAGGAACAAACTAGACGTTTTGGACAAAATCCAATGTTTTTTGTCTAGAAACAGCAAAATTTGGCCTTACAGGACTTTCCTGTAGTAGGTGGAACTTTTAAAATTACTTCAAACTCATGACAGGTGGATAATCAGGAAAACAAAACTTCCAGTGCGGTGCGATATCTAAAAGGGTCATAAATGAATATTCAGCAGGGAATGTCAGGTCTGGGCAGGGTGGGTTTATATTACTACTACTGTTGGCATTCCCATTCTGAATCCATCTCAAGAGTGATGTTGATAAGCTGAGGAGCTGGGAGAACACCCCCAAGTGCACGTAAGGAACTGCAAGAGGTGACTTATCATGAAGAGCTCAATGAATTAAAATTCCTCTAGAAAACAGAAGACTAATGAAATGACCTGAACCCAGTCCAGAATGATGGGATTAGTTTTGCACAACGTTTTCCATGTGAATGACAAGAATAGGGTTTAAACTCTCTGCTTTGTCCCCCTTATTCAGTCAACGCAGAAGTTAGATATCTCCAGCGGGCAACAAATCCTGTACAGGGATAGCTGCAATGAATTGCCCTCTGATAGTGCCTGTTTCTCTCAATTGGTTACAGAAGGATCCCCAAACACTGGGTGAGACAAGATGCTTCATTTCTGCGTGGTTAATGTTAAGTGAGATAATCCCACACTAATTGCCTCCATGGGGAATGCAATTTTTAAAATGAAGCCTCTTCAGTGTGTTAAATAGCAGGCTCTGAAGGCTCGAAGTTTTATAGGGACAAATTCAGATTAAAAATCAGGTGCACATTTTTCTCAGGGAACGTAATTAACCTTTGGAGCAAATTGCCAAGGGTTGTGGCACTTTTTACACCAGTGGAAATTTTAAAATTAAGATGGAATGTTTTTCTGAAAGATTTGCGCTACTTAAAATGCACTGATTTGGGGAAGTTAAGTGGCCTGCATCGTACAAGAGGTCAGAGAAGTTCATTGCTTTTGTCCTTTCTGGACTAATGATACATGCCTCTATGTCTTGTGGTGCTAGAACACCTTTAAGAAAATTTTTCCTTAAGTCTTTCTCCATTCTTAAATTTCTTTCCTCTTAACAGTAATTAGAATTCCTTACCTAGGAGAACAAAGTCGTTAAGGACTTTAGGGTGTGTAAATATCCTGGAAACAAGGATGACTAAAAATTTAGGGTATGCTGAAGACACATAGATTATTAGAAAGAGCTCAAGTAACGTTCACTGCCCAAGTGCTAATTGTGTGTCAGTCTTGTTGGAGGTGGGTGCTGACTGGCTACCAAACCTATTGCCAGCTTCCACATAATTAGGGCACAAGTGTCTTGAAAAAGACACACAATGTTTTCAAAAATATCCGACAAAATGCCCCACGGTTTCCTTTCTGCAATAGACACTGGAGCAGGGCCAGATCCACCCTGCTCTTGGCCTCCACACCCCAATGGTTCATGGTTCAGACTAGCAAGGTCACACTGTTGATGTGGGGTTAAGTGAACAGGAAAGCCATTAAAATTTATGTGATTTTGACAATGTGCTGTATTTTCCCTGTCTCAATTCTATGATTGTCTGCATTAAAAAAAAATTTAAAAACAATAAGTAGAAAGGAAAGGAAAAAAATACCAAGGAGAGAAACACGGAAGGATTAGAGCCATTCAGAGAAAATTTTCTTCAGTCTAACTTTGGCTTGACCATTTAGGTTAAAGTCTAAAACCCCATCACCAAAGGACAGTGTGCTGACAGAGATAGTACCCTTCAAAGCATTCAAAGAATGCAAGGAATTGACCAATGTCTAAAGATGGTCACAAAGTTTCCATATGCATTTATTTGGGTGACCAATTGGTTTTTATGCTTCAAGAAAATTATCTACTGTGGGATTTTTCATATTTTCTCTTTAAAAATGTGCAAACACACAAGGGAAAGGTTTTTAGTTTTAAACTGATAATTATCAGGAGTCTGTGCTTGAAAAGGTTTAGGCCAGGTTTTTGCCTACTTTTCCTAAGATACACTGTGATGTGCTGAGATCAAGAACATCCATTCTGTATCATATAAATATAACATATTCTTATAAATAAAAGGTGTTCTGCAGTTTTTCAGTGGGACTAGAGAATCATGGAGCCAAAGGACTACCAGATTGTCAGAGTGACTAGGAAACACATGAGCTAGAAGTCCATGAAGTACAATGACTTTTAAAAATCAAAATTCATAGCCTTTGGATGAACATTTGGGAAAAAAATTTTAAAATATGAACACTTAAGGAAAAAGAATATTTTTGGAAGCTCCAGGGACATTGAGGGACTTAAGTAAGGAGCATGTGAAAAATATATAGGTAAGATAAACTGAAAGCAAACTGAGCAAGTGATATCATGTTGGGTCATTCCTAAAGAAAATATTTGAGACCAAACTGATTTTAGCTAGTGTGTGCCTTAAATCCATGGATCCTCGAATCCTCGGGAGTGTACCTTGATGTGAGGACAGGATTTTGTTGCCTCCCTGTTTTACATGCTTCAGCAGTGCTTTTCAGAAACTCTAAATATGCGTTGAGAAGGAAGGGAGATACTGAAAGCTCTTGGGCTCTATGGTCAAATCTCCTCCAGACGCCTTTGGAATGACATCTTTAGTGTATGTGCTGGGCTCTTCTTTCCTTTGCATTCGAGCTGGGGACACTTTGACCCTTAGCTGGAAATGCTGAATGCTTAGAGGGGTAAGGAATTGGCAGTGAGCCCAGGTGGATGTACCATTGTGGCTGAGCATCTTCTGAAAGGAAGATCAGCCATACTTCACCAGGGGGTTTCTCCACCTGAAATGCAAGGAAATTGCACTTTGGTGACTATAACTTCTTCTGCCCCTGTCACACAGCAAGCAGTTGGTCAAATGCTACCTGGAAAATTCAAAACAAACCCAACCCAAGAGTCATAGCCAGGCCTTGCTTCCCAACTTTCGCTTTCCATGATGATTTTCTGCCTGAATACATATAAAAGGAAGTAAATGGGAATTCAAATTCTGTGACAACTCATTATAGTTTTTTTCTGCTTCAGTAACCTTATTGATTACAGAAAAGACTGATTGAACGTATGCTTCATATTTTTTCCCCCAACACTTTCAATAAATCCCCTTCATGTGCCACAAAAAAAATAAATAAATAAGTAAAGTGTGTCTTCCTGACAGCTGGCTGCAGAGTAAACTTAGAGCACCTGCCTTCTTCCCTTTTGTTCATTTTTTACTGCTAAATGAATAACACTTAACACTAAATAAAGAAGAAGGGTGACCATGACTACTGAAAAAGATTCAAAGGCAGCATGTGTGTTGCTTGTAAAGAACTGATTGCAAACATGTAGTGTATGGCAGATAACAATATTCCTGCACAATAATCTAGCAGTAATTCACACTGTGGTTTAAGTGCCAGATCCTCATGAAAGCCACTGGATAATCTAAGGCAACTCTACTCTGTCAGGTGCCACACATTTCTCTGGCAAATTTAACCAATAACACGTTTAAAGGTGCTGGTGGGACAAGCAATGTCCTTGAAAGCTGGCAGGAGGGGACACAAGCAACTTTTCCTTATTTTGGCCTCATCTGTAGGAGGGTTTGGGGAAAAAAACCCCAACCTTCTTGAGGTCTTGATTATTTTGTTTGTAAATAACCATCTGCTTCTTTCTGATCAAGAGCCAGCATAGTAAGGTATGACCCCAGGGAAAGCTGTGATTGATACTCCGCCACCTCTGTTAGCAGGGGTGCCACACAAAAGATAGCGTTAGGCTCACCAGTGGCCCATGATGAAAAAGAATACACTTTCTTTAAAAATGTAAATGATCCGACATTATAAAGGGATGCAGGTGGCATAGGGGAAAAGCCCAGCCATCAAACACCTCATTTCTGTCATACCTACCTACCCTCCCCTCTCGCACTCGTTTGTCAGTCCAGCTGCTGATCTTCGCTCCGGAGAGAGCGGCTCCGCCGGCGGGGCCGGGCCAGGCAGGCACCGCATCACCCCCCGGTTGTGCCGTCTGCCCCGAGTCACGTCTTTGTCACCGGCTCACCACTGACTCACAGTGTGACCTTGGGCAAGGCCCCTAAGCTCTTTGTGCGTCAGTTTATCTACTGGTGAACTAGATATAATACTTTTACTGGGGATTATGGCAATTAAATGCTGTTTGTAAAGCATGCCGAGATCCTCCATGCTCCAGAAATGAATATTCTGGCTATAAGTCTGCTGTGCCGATCTATCACAGTATACTAGTGAGAGTTGCTGCTAAGTTCCTGTACTGTCTTCCTTGTTTCCAAGGACTTTGAGGACCTGTCCTGGGAAGCAGGAGTGCTAAAGAGATCAAGAGTTTTTTGCTGAACAAAATGGTTAGGTATGCTGTTGTTCTGTCACTTGTGGCAGTCCTTGTGTATTCTGTGTTTAAAAAAAAAAATTCAGCTGCTTATAAGTGTTTTTGTCTATTCAACATTTGAAAAAATCAGCTGCTGAGAATTGTTTCTGGCTATTCAGTGTTCGCATCCTTCCCTGTAAGCCAGTATTTGCACCGGTAAAGAGTGAGTTTTACCAGGCAGAAGCTGGTGGGGGAAACTGTTCAATGAATTTAAGAAAAAAAAAAGGGAGTGGGGGGAAATAGGTTATAAAACTCTCTGGTGTCTGGTGGATTTTTTTCACTTAGGTATTTCAGCCTAATATGCTTTTAGTGGAAAGGTTCCAAAATGTACAACCAGGAAAAAAAGAAGGAGGGGGGGGGATTTCCCAGACAAAATAACTAGAGGTAAATTCAGTGTTTTTCCACTTCAGTGAACACAACCTTTGCTTTTATTCTGGTGCAAACAGCTGCAGGTGCCTCAAGTCAGCCAGTTCTATCTATCTGCAATGTCATCCATGTTTACTTGCAGCACTGGACTTTCGATTCTGTCAGGGTGCCAATCCAACGGGCCGCCAGGCACTGCAGCTGACAGTCAAATCTGTAATGCTGAATCCTTCTTCTGGAAAAAAGGGCTAAAGAGGTTAATACACTCAAGTAAGGATAAACACACCAGCTGTTATAGTTGCTAATATTTAATGTCATTATCAAATAAAATAACTCCTAAGAAATAAAAAAATATGCAGCCTCCAAATCACTCATCTTTGTTAACATTAAGAAATTATCCAAAAACCTACACTATAAAATAATAATAGAGAGCCTACCATTAAATTCATATTTGCTCTTCTGCTCTGCTAATGTTGCTTTGCACTGATACAATTACCTTTTGGTGTTTCATCAATACTAATGTCATGGACCACACAGTATCTATAGGATGGGTCATTGGAATATAGAAATCAGGGATGGATTATTGGAATATAGAAAAATATTATTTAACATCTTTTTTTTTTTTTTTTTCTATTTCGAGATGCTTGTAGGAATATTTTCTCCGATTTACTGAATGTCATTACTGAAAGATTTCATGACTCTTGGTCTTTCTCTTTTACAAAAATCTGCTTAGGATCGTAAGAATAATGAGTCTTGCAACAACGAGAATGCTTTCGTATGTGTTTGTGTGTGAAATCTCAAAGGGTAGCCCCCCCCGTGTTCCCAACTAATTACTGGGACTAAATACTTTCTAGAGTCGGGAAGTGAATCTATGTTTTCCCCCTGTCTTTATAGTTACAGTTTCTAGTGCTGTTTGTCAGTGTGGAATAAACACGAGCTAACTTGAATGCATTCAGAAATGTTGAGAAATACACACAAATACACAATGGAAGAGGCTTCACAGCCCGCAAAACAGCCTGCAGTGGGCTCAGCCTCCAGTTTATGGTCTATGTTACAGCAAGACACACTCACTCCCCATAGTCGGTCTGTGTAATTGTAATTGGTCTATGACCAATTCCATAAATAGCCTCGTATTTTAGGATTTATTAGCCAGCCCTTTCAAATTGCTTCAGACTGAACTTGTCAATGTATTTCTGCTTTTTGGCTTTAAAAGATTTGTTTCTATTGCTGATGCTTAACTATAGGCAGAGGCACAGGGTTGGTGGGGACTTTGGGGTCTGACTTTGTTGGTAAAAGCTGTGCTGCTGCTTGACCTGGGATCACTGCTCCCACCAGACACTTTGAGGCACAGAAGGAGACATTTACCCTTGTTCTGTGACTTATCCAAATCAATCTTAAGTGTGACTAATAGTGTTCTTTTGCTGGCCATGCACGTGTATTTATTTTCTGCACTGTACTTCTTACCAAAAAAGAGAATAGAAGTTTTTTTCTCCACTGGTATAATATCAGGTGTGAGGTAGAGCCGTGTGAATCATAGAAATACCTTCTCATGAGAAGAGTCATTTTGAAATTATCCCTCTCCCTTCTCTCCCCCTTAAACTACGAGATTTTTAGTTTTGTTTTCAAACTTATTTTTTTTTCCTAGTAAATGCTCTCCAGAAAAAAAAAAGGAAAGATAAATCTCTTCTAGGGGAAGCAAACTGGAATTTCTCGGGGCTTGCCAGCTGCCTGGCAAAAAGGGAGAGCGGTAGGAGCCTCGTCGGCAGGCTGCTGCAGGCTGGCCACCCCATGCCTGCCTCTCCTCCTCCTCCTCCTTCTCCTCGCCTTCCCCCTAGCCTGGCTGCTGGGGAGGCAGCTGGGCTGCAGGGCCGGCAGAGCGCCAGGGCACTCAACCTCCCCTCCTCCCTCTTCCAGACCTGCTGCATCTCCCCAGCTGCCTGCCTGGAAGACTATTGTCAATTTTGCTCTCTCCCTGCAGACGACAACAAAATCGACAGGAGCCTTCCAGCCAAGCGGCCATGGAGCCATCAGTTTGATTTTTCCTAATAGCAAATCAGAAATTTCTGGCAAAATTGAAATTTTCCCATAAAAGAAATCCCGATTTTATAAAAGGCATATTTTTCCCCCAGAAAGTCATTCCAACAGAGCATTCCCAGCTGCTGTAGTTCAAGAGACCTGTGAATTAAAGTCTATAGAAAAAAACTGCTCGTGTACTTGGCTGTGAAATAAGGGTGGGTGAACAGTCAAATACAAATAGAAACTGCCTGGGAAGGAATGTGCAGGGTCCCATCACCTAGGGATCAGGCCCAGGGTATTTACTGGACCTTAAAGAAGTTATGAGGGATGGTGTCTTTCCTATAAAGTACTAGAGATGATAATTAAGACTTACATAGCAAGGTTATGTCTCCTTTGAATAATTTACACAGGCCTGAATTCTCGTGAGAATAATTCCCAGCTTCCAATTAGGACCAAACTGGTTCAGAAAAGTGTTCAAGCTTTTGTGGCCTCATTGGAACAGAAACGTTTTCAGCAGCAGCACATCAGACACTGCGAGAGAGAGTGGAAAAAAATGAATTTTTCACTCACAGTTGTGTTACAATGTCACCTTTGTCTCTGTTTAATCTGCCTGCTGTTGGGACAATTCTCTCAGTGGTAAACAGGCCAGTGGTCCTGCTTGTAGCATCTGTATCTCTGGATTTTGGGGCAGAGTTGCTCCACTGCCAGTGATGTTGGGGAGTTTCAGTGCATGACCTGAGCACACCTTTCATAGGGGTGTGAGATGAGAAGCCGCAGACAGTCAGGACCATTGTCCTGTGTAGCTTCTCTCTGTGCTGTCTTCAAGTCTGTGCTGAAGACATCACCCTTCCTTCTAGCTGCAGGACTGCAGACTGGACTAGAAAATGCCTCCACCTTAGTGCTATTCCCCTAGCTAGGATGCCAAATGCCAGCTCCTGATTTCCAGAGGAGTAGGGAAAATCCGTGTTATTAGCACCTGAGTGGGGCTGTAGAAGCAATTTTGAAAATCCTTCCACATGATGTGACACTTCCTTTTCCCCAGCGCCCTAGCAGCAGCGGTGAGGAGCAGACAGTACAGTCTGCACTCGGGCAAACCTCCTGCTGAAGTCACCTGGAGCTTCAGCTGAACTAGAACTGCAAGGGGGGCAGGTGGAGCTCCCTTTGTGCTCCTGAGCTGTGCCGGGCCTTGTGCAGACTCTCTGCAGCAGGTGACTTCCTGCCCAATGCGAACAGCTTTTCCCAGAACAGCACAGGAGCCTTTTACAATGCTCTGGAAATATTCTGCAAGTAAAGCACCGTTAAGTAATCAAAATGCAGTACAAAATAACTTTCGTCAGATGTTTAGATGTGAATAAAAACAATCAAATGCAGAGTAAACCCATAGAGATGTGGTGAGGTGAAGCCCCTTGTGTGGTTCCTGGTGGGCAGAGTGCCTTGCCATGGGATTGCAGGATCCACACCCCGTGGGGGCTGCACATTGCCCCTCCTATGGTATCGATTATACTCCACCAGAGACACCTGCAATACAGAGGTACAGCAGGGTGAGCTAAAGGATGGAGTGACAGCTTTCCTTCTGATTACACCAGACTTCACAGATATAAACCAACCCCTTTATTTGCATGTAAATATTTGCAATTAATTCTTGATAGTTTTGTTTTCGAGTGTTCATTAAAACTTCTCTCCCCTATATTTTATTTATATAGATCAGTCTTTGGCCAGCATCTTTCATAAAGTGCTGAAATTTGCCCTTGAGGCATCAGATGGAGTAGTCAGATTGTCAAATAAGTCTCCTAATTGAAGTTAACACTGGCACAATATTTGTCTTTTGAAAATAAACATTGCCAGCAAAGTTGCAGGTCCACCACTCTGTGTGTGCTGTGGCAGTGTGGGAGAGCCATGGAGTGTAGAGCAGAAAAGGGGGGAGTTTGAAATTAGAAATGGCTCAGAAATATGTATGGTAGCATATTGTTTCAGTGAAATACCAAACACGCTGCATTTATCAAAACAAATACCGCAAAAGCTGCTTTTTGTGTTGAAGCTGCTTTTTGTGTAGCAGGTACAAGGAATAAATAAATATTCTCTTTAAGCAATATATTTGCATTTTTGTATCTTAAAGGGTCAGAAGCAGACATGGGAAATCAATAGTTCTCCTTGTGCTGCGTGAAATTAATAAGTAACTTTGGAGATACTCTGTGTTTAAGAAAACAAACTGAAAGAACGTCACATGGCTTTTAAAGACATCCTCATGTGACGTTCCCAGTGGGTTTGAGGCATTAAAGGACTGAGTATTTTCCAGTGCAAGGCTTACAAGAAAACCAGAACCAGAACACAAGACAAAGCACCGTTTGATGATGCCCACTCCAGCATGAATTGGGAAGTGAGTGTTAGTGTGTTCGTAGGAAACCTGATAATGTATTATGCTAGTTAACTGTGTCTGAGGGAAAAGTCACAGACCTGGGTTTTACCTCTCACCTGGAGTGCTGATTTACCTCTCCATTGCAAATCTGGCAGCTGGCTTCAGCATAGTGCTTAACATGACTGTTCTCCCAAAGCACATGTTTGGCTTGAGTGGAGGTGGGGTGTGTGCTACAGGGTATGCTGGGACTTCTGTGGGCAGCACCAGGCACCAAACAGGACGACTTCAGGTACCAGGTGATATGCAAATAGAATGTGGCTCATAATGAAGCCTTTAAAGGCTGGGTCTTTCTTTTTCCCATTCACACAATTCACAATAAAAAATGCTGGTTTGTATTTGCTACTTGCCATAATTTTGAATAAGAGTCTTCTGTGAACAGTTCTTCATAAATGCAGAACCCATGCTCCATAATGACTGACTACGTACATCACCTGATCCTGTCTCTGCTACTGAACTATTTGTTTGTATGTAACAAATCCAGAAGAGATAGAGGGGTGTGTAGCATTTGCTCTTCAGGTTCATATGACTGGCAGGTTTCAGAATTCATGGTTGGTGATAATTCAAATACTTGGACTGAAAATTCAACTTCATCAACAGCAAGAGGGCGATTAGATAAACTGAGCCATTAGCAGTCGGTGATCATACAGCTGACTCCTGCCTTAATTCTCTGTCCTGTCTGGGAATTTTCTTGTGTACTTTTCCTGCATCCCCATGGACTCACTGCTGGGCAATCCCGTTCCTAACCCAAGCAAATCCTAACAGTGAAGTGAAACAACTTTGTTTAAAATGACTGCGTACAATGGCTGTAACCACTGGTGGTGGTGGTGGAGTGTCCTTGATGCCTCTCCTGCTGCCCAGTGAGTGCAGCTGCTCCATGCTGCATGCCCTGCTGCTTTCAACCCAGCCCAGTGCAGGGCTGCCTCAAAGATGTTGATAACCCTTGATCAAGCAGGGCCTGAAAGGACTCCAGACTGAAACTGCAGCAAGGGGAGCAGAAAGATGATGTAAAATTCTGTGTGTCCCTCGGTGTCCCCAGGAGAAAAGCTCTTGAGAGCTGAGTGCTCTTACACACGCTACAGTAAGGACAGAGCACTTGCAATGAGGTTGAGTGGCTCAGAAACATGGGAATCCAGTCTGGGAGCTTCAGTTTAAAGTACTAATACCCTAACGGGGCTCCCACTGATCAAACAAAGCCTGCTCACTTTGAGATCAGCAGAATGAGGCTTTTGTATGAATGTAATACAAAACAGGAATTGCTTGATGGGAAGTGAAGACTCACTGATCACATGGGAGCAATAAAGTGCTGATCCTACTTCCATTAACTTTATTGGGAGCAGCCCCAAAATATTTAAGTGGAGATTGGCATATCACATATATATAATCCAAAGTATCTCAGGATTTATGTTATGGTATCAGCCCTGAGACAGAGAGATGAAATATTACTCCTACTACATTTAATTTATAATCTTCATCTGACTAAACCTGTACCTACCTACTTATATGGACCCCATTACCAAAGTAGCTGAGCGGCTGCCAATTATTTAGAAATATAAATAAAATAGCAGAGATTATTTTGTTCTCTGCCTCCCTACTTGTCCTGTAGTTTGTAAAATTTCCCGTAAGGTTTGCCCTTATTTTGTTTAAGGTTTCATGCATAAGTGAATGGCGCTGGGAATCTCCAGGTTTGTTTTAAGCCTTTTGAGATGAACAGGTATGCCAAAAGAGAATGAACATTTATTTCTAAATGTATTGAGATCAATGACTTGAAAAGCATAAAAGCAAATAATGGAGTTTAGCTCCAGGAGCTGTGAGAATTTCATTGCATAAGCTCAAACTTCCCCTGTTGGTTCACAGTCCAGATTGTTCCCGTCAAACGTCATGGGAGGTCATGTTAGTGGAAGGAGATGTGATATCTCAGGAAGCAAAGTCCAATACCCTGAATGGCTTTGACTATCAAGACAGAAGCACTGGGCAAACCAAAGGAATTTGTGCCTCTAAGTAAATGGTTTGTTTAGGTAAATGATGTGTTTAGAAGTTTCCAGAGCTCATGGCTTCATTCCTAGATGTGATAAACAGCCATGGCAAGACTTCAAAGTCAAACAGCACACTGATGTCCAACCTGTGTCTCATAGGGGTGGCTGCATGCTTTTGACTGGTCAGTCAACAAAAAATAGATTGCCAAGGACTGAGTAAAGATGTACATTTACCCCCTTTGAATCAACAACTCTCCAGCCCGGAGCAGGCAGCACTGCAACCCCCAGCGCTTCAGAGGGGTGCTCTCAGAAAATGTGCCAGTGCTTGGGAATGAGACATGCAGGACCTAAGTTGCCACCTCTTTGGGATATGTATTCAGCCTAGTTCTCACCATGTTTAATTCTCATCATGTGGCAGTCAGAGGCTGCATCTTGGGAGGGTTCAACATGGAGCAACAGTTGCTCTAAGACTGGTCCAAAAGGAGGAACACTAGATATTTCAAGATGTTTCCTCCAAAGCTGGACAGGACGATATTTTCTCTTTTCTATTTCTGGCTGCTGCCTGAGCTCATGAATCTCCACCAATGGATAAACAGATAGTGCTGGACACTTTTCATAATTGTTTCTGGATATATCCTTCCTCAATCTTATTCTGCACAAAACTTCTTGAATAGCTCATTTAAGGAGAAAACACTTGAAAAGTATATTAGCAAACTCTTTCAGTGGGGCAAAACCATCAACATGGAAAATTCAAGTTTTCAAGAGAGCCATTAAGTGTGATTAAACCTTTAAAAAGGGAGAACAATGAAGGCAGCCTTGTATTTAGTAATTTCATATCTTTAATTGTACAAAGATTTTCTTTAAAAGCACAAGGCTGAAAGGAAGCTGAATGTTACAGTATTTACTGAAGGAAAGCAATGAGAGAAGGCCTGTTCAGTAGCTAATGGAGTGAAGCCCAGAAATAATGACAAAAAAGCGGTAACGACCGCTCTCCAACACAACATATATAAAAGAGGAAGCCATAAAAAGGCAACAATTCTTGACTTAGCTTTGAGTTTCACAATGACAGTGATTACAGATAGCAAGTGGAAGAGCATATAAGCCATGACGAAATCTGGTTGGCTGTGCAATTGAGACTCAAGTGAAAGAAAGCAACAGGGACATTGAATTTCTGCAGCACAAATTTTGGATGGGGTATGAGGAATGGAAAGAAAGGAAGAAAGAGCAAGGCCATCAAAAAGTTCAGCAGAAAATGAATATATTCTCATCCATTCCATCTAATAATAAACACAGCAGGGGCTAGATCCTCAGCTGAACTGAACTGGTGATGCCAGTGATTGAGTTAGTTTGCTGTTCCTGCAAATGTGACTGTCACACAGTCACACATATCCCAGCACACTGTAGCCTGTGGCACCTTGCAGCAGCTTTACATGCAGAAAAACTGACTATCACAAACTTGAATAAAAACAAAAAAGGAGGGATGACTAAAATCAAGCAGATTAATTATTTTATATATATATATAATTATATAAATATATATGAATTATATAATTATTAATACAATAATTATATTTATGGTACATTTAATGCTTAGTGTTACTTTAAATAGAAAATATTTTGATACATTAATGACACATGCTAATTACCAACTTTATTGATCAGTATTTTTAGAAAGCAGTGATAACATCTGATCTGAAATCACGTGTGCATGATTTTCTTCATGTTTGTAATAGTAAGATTATAAATACACTTTTCCATGACAGAGTTACGTTGTCTCAGTTGCAGCCTTAATTGCACTTCAAATGTTATTGGACTTCTAGTGTTTTTCCTAAAGCTTTCCCTTATGTCTCTACGAACACCCTGCAAGCGCAACTTTTAGTCACTCATATATTTAGAAAAGTTTTTTATACCTGTGATTCTAGAGATATTAAAAAATATAACAAAAACCTAACCAGCCCTATACCTTAAAGGTACAGAGTCCAGAAGAGAGATGAATCCCAAAAATGTTCAAATTGCAAGCGGATGACAGTGTTGGTAGTCCTGGGCAGGGGGAATGTCAGACAAGCACACCACAGATTCACAGGGAGAAGGCTGACTGAGGTTTGATGCTGTCACATAGAAAGGTTGAGCAGAACCATACTAGCTCCCTGAGGAGTTTGCCTGCACAAGTTTCATGCACTTACACAGACTAACAGGAGCTATAAACTTGTTATTTAAAGTCATGGCTACTTGCATGAGTAGCAACCTAAGGAGTCAGGGAGGAATGGAGGGATAATGCACACTGGCAGGCAGAAGGATGATTGAAATAGATATGATTTCAAAGACTGTAAAAGCTAGTGAGACTGTGGGACAAATGTATGAGCAACTTAAATGTCTGATGCCTACCATGGAAGCAATGACTTGCTGATGATGGCCATAAGGGGATATATGTGATAGGGGTGATCAAAATAAAGAATCAGATGAAAATGCTGTTCCAGAGCAGCCAAAACTGTCGGTAAATGCAGTCTCGTTCACAGAATAGTTCTGGTCGGAAAAAGAAAACATACTGTTACTGAATCTGAACAGTGGTTTGTGAGCTTGGTAGCTTGTGGGTAGATCTGTTGGCTTAACATGTCACTTGCCTCTCTGCAAAAATATATCTCACACGTATTGTGAGAGCATCAGGGCTGTAGCAATGGTGTTCGTCCTCTTTGCACTAGTGAAGCAATGGAACATGTACCCTACAGACCAACCTGGGTTATCCTAGTGAACATATACTTCTTCTTTGGTGTTTCCTCTGCTTTTATGTTATAATATATAAACAGAGACGGTCCTGGAAAAACTGTCTGGTTTTTATTTCTTGGTCCTGGTACTGAATTAAAGCAGGTGCCTGAAGCTGGGGGCTACTTGCTTTGAGAAATAGCCCTGCCTCTGAGACATATTTAGTAAGTGGGCATGATCAGAAGAGTCCATTATGGCAGGGATCCTCCAGGTTTGGCTATTAATTTTGGAACACTTACATTTTTAATTATGAAGACCGTTCAATTTGGGATTGAGGACTCCTGGTAGCTCTGAAAACAATGTTTAAATTTGAGACATAATTGTTGTTAGAGGCACTGAAAATAATTGTTATTAGAGGCACTGATATTTCCTGTAGTCCCACCAAGTCTGGAAAATGTTGACTGGAGGCATCATCAGAAACCTGTTGCCTGACAAATGAAGAAGAGGGCAATGCCTGTAATTTAGATTTTGCTATCTGCCATCAATGAAGATGTATGAAAATCACTGCATCAAAAAGGGGTTTTGAGTGGGAAAGAGGAATGAAAATGTTCTCTATAGACAACATACACTGAGGTTTTGCTAATGAAGAAACAGTGAAAATACAGAGTTCCACTGTCTAAAATAAAAACAAATTAAATTTCTTTGTGCCATAGCCCTCAGCCTGTAATAACAGGCTCTTAAGCAAAATGATATTATGTGATCATAATAAAAAAAGCACATCCTATGTAAATAAAATTATTAAGTGATTTTTATAGGCTACATCCCTGACACTTCCAGGACTGTGGCATTTTTTTCTAATGAAACACTCAGACAACTACTCTTTATGAATAAGGCAGGAGCATCTGGATGCACAATAGTTCCTGCATTAGCGAAGTTGCTGGGAATATAGTCTGTATCTACCAACCAGATGCCATTATTTCCAAGGGATACAATGGCAACCAGAAATATTACACTCACAATACTTAAGAATGCAAATGCATTAGCTCATGACCTCCCAGAAAATGGTATGTGGCACTGCTGTTCCAAAAGTTTTGAATCTGGTTTGCGAGGTACTTATGTCTACTTGCTCATAGAAAATGACTCCTGTCACTTGTTTTGACCTCTGAGGCGAATGAATGACTCATATATGTGATCTTTAAAAACATGTCCACATCAAGGGCGGGAGGGCTGGGAGTGAACAGGTTGAGGAGGCATAAGAGAAATGAGCTCTTATGGGTGGGAGGTAATATAAAAGCTTGGTCACATAGGGGAGTAGCAAACAAGACAGCAAAGAGAGTTTTTGGTTCCCGGGGGATCAGAAATAGTTAAACAAAAGTGTTTTTGAAAGTGTATCACCAGGCCTTCACTAGCCATTCACCAGCTGTGGTCCATCAGATCTTGTCCTTGTGCAGACCAGGGCTATCTGGCACCCTCAGGGAAGGTGCATTTGCTTAAATTAAGCCTGAACTTGGCCCAGTGCTACAAGAAAGAGAGATGTGCTACTGGAAAAGCACAATGAGAAGCACACACCGGAAACCAAGGACTACAAGGATAAAAAAATATCCTGGATGAATTAGCCCACCAAGATCATAAATGATAACTGTGCCATTTCCCTTGCTGCACTGCCCCACAGTGTGAGTGATACATTTTGGTGATCATGACCAAAACTTAGATCAAGCTGACATTTGCTTCATTTTTTAACTGTTGTTTTTCTCCTCATTATCTTACTGTGATCAAATGGCAAAACTGTCTCTACACCTTAACTGTGCATTTCTTATATTGACAAGCTGGTAAACAACTTTGACCTTTAGTGGATTTTATTAGGGTCACTGAAGCCCTTGGTTTCCTCGCTTTGCTTTGTAATGCTTGTTTTTGCCTTTGTTTTGCTCTCCCTCACACACACAGAAACACATACGCATGTCCATGGGCACCTGCTCCCACATTTGCTTTCATGTGATTCCTTTTTCCTGGAACCTTTTCCCAAACAACTTCTAAAGGCCCCAACAAAATGCTGTTTCCAAATTATTACTGTTGTTGTGTCCCTGTTAGCTAGGAGCACAAAAAAAATTCAACAAGTTGTTGCCTTTTAGAAAAAGGCAACCAAAATCTGAGCTTTATTTTTCATTGGCGATTTGCAGTCTCTGATTTCTCATTGACCCCTAAGCCAAAGTGTATGTTGAGCTGCCTGTGGAATAATCTGGGATGACCAGTGTAGTAATGCAGGAAGTCACTATCCATCTCCTACTTTTCCTAATGTCTGGGAGAAGAACAAATTGTGTCAGGTGGACACCTGGTACAGCACATGCTGCTGGCAGACTGAGGGGGCCAGGCAGAAACTCCACCAGCACATTTTCTGTGAGTGAATGATAGAAAGTGAATACAAAAGAAAAGGATGTGGGATAGATCAAACTGAAGGTGTTTAAAAATCCCAATGAAAGTTTAGAGAAGTGTAAGTGTCCCTGGAGTGAATCACACTCTTGAAGTGCTTACTGGAGTGCCAACTATGGGGACTGTAGGAAATGCCTTTAGAGGAATGCAGAAATGAGTGTGTCTGTAATGATACAGGGATTTAAAAATACACCCAATTCTATGAGATCCTCTGAATATTTCTATACTGCAGATAACACTAGCTGCATGAGCAATCTGCATTTACTTCATCAGGAGTAACCCAGTCCCACACTCAGGAAAACCACCACCATGCATGGCTGCTTTCAGGGACTGTGCTGTTTCCCTAGAGCTGAGAAATACAATTGGGCAGTGTGGTTTGGACTTGAGAAGGTATTACTGGAGAATTGGCCTTTAAGGGGGGAAACAAGCTTCTGAAAAACTATTGCCGTTATGTTACTCAAATGTTCTATTTCTCATGAGAATTTTCACAATTTTTTATCCGTATTTCTGCACCAAAAAGGATGAGAATATTGGGAAAAAATAATAATTGGACAAATCAGAAATTAGTAGAAATACTGACCTTGCAAAATGGGAACATTTTCCCCATCTTTAAACTTCTTACCTCACTTGATTGAAGCTAGCTGCATGCACAGGAATTTTGTTGGACCCGGACTCTTGACTCTGTGATATCAGGTCATCCTGTTGCTCAGGTGATCCACTGGTGCACTAAACTTGAATGGAAAGATGCTGAAAATCCCATAAAGAAGAACCACACTTATAAGCACAAGGACAGTAATCTTTTTCCTCACAAATTTAATGTTACTTACAGGTACAAAGGGTATTTGTGTTCACTTTGTTTAAAACAACAGGAATACTTTATTTGTGTTTCGCTCAGTTTTACTTTGTTTTTAAAGGACAAAGATGGGGTTTCTACCACATTTGTGAGAACTTAATCCCCACCAGAGCTCCCCACCAAAACTGTTCAAGAGTGGTCACCAACTGACTTGTCATTTCAATGAGTGTGCTATGTGACCAGTGGGGCTCATTGGTGGTGCCTGTGAGAGCTGGTGGGGAGAGCAAGGGCTGAGAAAGAAATAATTACCAAGGTGTTTTCAAGAAAATTATGAGGGGCAGGCAGGTCTTGACATGAGAAAGGATGGGAAAGTCAGCGTGGGGGGCATCTGTGGCATTCAGGCAAGGCTTTTTTATCATCATTGGGTTTGGGGGCGTTTCTTACCTCTTTGTGGAAGCGTGTGGATGGATGCTAGTGAATGTAAATGGCTTGAAAACAAAATAAGCAAGCACTTGACCAAGACACTGTAGTACAATTGCTTATCTAATCCAATGGAGATGGGTTTCACAAGGGCCTCCTGTTGTCCTAAAACATCTTATTCTCCTTGTTAAAAGGCATTTAAAAGCACAAAATACTTTTATTAAAAATGCTTTTCAGGGCTATATGATGCTAAAAGCACTTTCTATAGCTTGCATTGCTATTTAGGAGAGCATGTTATTTCTTTTTAATTTGCTCACTCATTCCTGAATAACTTTTCATAGGACTCCAGACACTGCAGTGTGACAGCTAAACCAAGGAGCATCGGATGCGATGGAATTGCTCTACAAGCAACCTTGCCAAAGGCCCTTTTGCTGCACAAAGCTGGCTCTATCTTTGTATATTGAGGGAGCTAAATCAATGTTAAATGCTTGGCTCTTTTCACAGGACAATGACCAGGACCTAAGCTGCGTCCTTCCTTTTTGATTGACACTTGAAACGTTGAGTTGGAATCAGCCAGAGGCACTGCTACAAGCTTGAAGCCTCTGCTGGGGATAACAACTGGTGACATCTGCAGAAAGGCCGACAAAAGGCAGTTGAAAGCCGTGTTTGTTGCTTTCCCCTCTCAGATCTCCTCTCTTTCATGGAGCTCCTTACTTGCTTTAATATTATGATTCAGCACCTGGCTCTTTTGAACCTTGCTTTAAACTTCAAAAGGCGAGGTGGTATTAACAAACATGAAACGAAAAAGTGGCAGTAGTTTGATTTACTGTTGTCGTCTTATCAAGGGGGTTTTTTGTCACCAGCTGCCACTTTCTGTCATCTTTGGAACCATTATCATTTCTCTAAAATCTAAAAGACTCCACTTAATAACAGCTTTGAATACAGGCAGGATCAGTAACCTATACAGTTCTGGGATGACAGAACCGTCAAATGAAAAGAAAGATGTTGCCAAAAATAAAAAAAAGATCCTTAAGAAAAAAACCCAATAAAACAAATAAAAGCTGTAGTACTTCTAAGTGACCTTGATTTCAGAATTAAACAAATCAAGCACAATTCCATTGTTCTTTTTGGATTCATTCTGCACTTTCCTTGCAACATTTCTTTTTTGTTCTCAGGACTAAGCAATAACAAAGCCAAGGCTTCCAGAACAACTGCTCAGTGCACAACGAGCACTTGGTATCACATGAGCCCCATAAGCTCCTCACTTGTAAAAGTGCCAGTGATAATTGCCAGTCTCGTTCCACTGCCGTCCTGGTGCAGCAGCTCTCATTCAGGCTGGGATGGAGCCTGAAAAGCTGCCTTGCTAGAGCAGGCTCACTGGTCAAAAATCTATTTAACTCTCACTTTTACAGCACTTTTCCATGTTTCCCTGCTGTCTTTCCCAACAGTGCTGTGCTGTCCTTCGGCTGCCAGGGCACACCCTGTAATACCCCTGTGTCTCATCATGCCAGTTTACCCATCAAGGCTTTCCAGGCTCAGTTAAAGGCAATCAAATAAAAGCAAACAAGTTTCTGATCACAAACCTGCTGAGCTTTCTTACTTGCCACTCCACTGTCCCCTACAGAAAATATCCGTATTCCTTTTGTTCGTTGTTTTATATCCAAAATGAACCTACTTGGAAGGAGACATACCTCTTGGTGTCTTCTAAACTTCTGAGTTATTTGATGGACGTACCTCAGACCAGTGGCATGTGACTTTTATCTCACATAGATCTGAACCTGCGCTTCTGCTCTTATGCATTTTGGTAGTTATTTCTGCCTGTGCAAAAAGAATAAAATCACAAAAGGATCCTCTCTCCTGTCCCCAGTGAAGTGTTCGCCCTCCCACAACCTACACACGCAACACAAGGCAACAGGGAAACAGCTGCTCCAAAACATCTTCCCCCAACATCTCAGCATCTGGTCTCCCTCTGCTGCCCATCGACCCTTTTCCAGACCCTTTTCATCACAGGGATCTGGAATGGTTTAATTTCAGCATCTTCTGGTAAAATGGAGATGAAAACAACAAAGTGAAAATCCTCTGGAATGTGAAAATGCTGATGTTCTGACTGATAGAAAACCAGGATTGCCAGAATCCAAAGTTGATTATGTTTTTTGGTTTTTTTTTTGGATTGGGATATGACAAAACTCATACAAAAGTGAGACGGGGGTTGCTAAAAATACCTATTATATTCTGACAGAAGGCTTACTGTGTAATCACACTGAGGTTTTCTCACAGAGCATGTCCACATTTGAAATTTTAGTCATTTTAACAACTGTTAATTACCACATGCTAACTAGCAGAAGTGTGTGTGGGGGAGATGTTGTATATTTATTTGTTCCAGACTTGGAACATATTAGAATGTAGGCTTTATTCCAGTTTACTGTCCTGTGAATGAATGTGTTACCCAATTACAAATGAAAGATATCACAAGAAAAAATAAGTAAGGATGTTTTCCCAGCACATTCTTTTGATGAGGAAACCCAGAATACATTTACAATATTGAGTCCAGTAGAAATCTGTTCTTCAGGCTTTTAAAAATGCCTGTGATACATAGGAACAGAAGAAAAGTGCCTATGTAGGGTGGAAGAATAATGGAGAGGTGACTTTTTATTTCACTCACAATAAAAAGAAATTCTGAGATAAAGAATAGGAAATGCATGGGAAAGTATTGGCATAATTGGATGGATGCCCCTGAAAGAATTAGGATGAATGCAGGAGTAGAGCTGATGTCCATATTACACATGTATGTACATATATGAATTTATGTATAATTTTTCGTGTAATTCAGCCACTGTATAGCCAGTATACTCAACAATATGTATGTTCAATATATTTGTAATTATAGCAACATGTATATATTCTGAATATACAGGAACTGAATTTTGGATTTATCATTTCTTTGACAGATTTTGGAAATGAGCAAACTGAGATCAGACTTTATTCTTAAAGTCACTGACCGCATAATCCAAGATAAATACCTGACAGGTTAAGAAAACACAGAGCATCTAAAGAAGTTGAAGATTCAATCCCCACATTTACTGCATACCTTTCTAGTCTCTACAAACTGCCTAGTATAAATTTCCAGAAAGAGAAAGATGTACAACATTAAAATAGTTTCACAGTCTCTGTCAGGAGGTCTCCAGTGCTGGCAGAACAAGCCAAAAAGGGGAACTGGAGAATTACGTGGTGTCTGTGATTCAAAATAAAAACTAGTGGTAATGGAGGAATACCTTCAGAAGGAGCATCTCTCTTTGTGGAAAGAGATGCCAAAGGGAAAGGGAATGGAAATGTCCCTGTAGCCTACATTTACCTCTAAATTAAAAACAACTCCCAAAAACCAATAAACTGAAGCACTGCAAGGATTTAGTCAGATCCAGCAACTCCGATGCAATTTTGCAAGTAGCTTAATCAACATGCAGTCACTCCCAGGCAAATGGAATGAGAAAAAAGTTAATAAATGCACGTCTGTATGAATCAGCTTTCTACACAGTCTGATCCATACTCGTTTTTAGGAAAACTGTGAATGAAGATTGTTTCTTCTGAAAGAATGAGTCTGTGGATGTGTTTCAAACTGATGGCACAATATAAGGTATTTTAGAAACAAATAACTAGCATGAGTATCCTATAACACTGATTGGATTGGTAGTAAATGTAATAAGGTATAAGATAAATAACTGAGTTTAAATATATATCCAAAGTTATAAATTCTTTAGAGGGAAGCCATGGACACAAACCTGTCAGAGTTTCTTTGAAAAACCTCAGTGACAGTTAGACAAAACACATGAATTTAAAAAATAATTGAAAAATAGAAGTGAGATGAATACCAGCAACATCCTGAGCTGAGAGCAGCTTTGCTCACTCCTCCTCCTCCTCCTCCAAAATAAAAAACTAAAAAATATTCAATTGCACAAGTGTAGGAACAGAAAAGCATGAGAAAATACAACCAGAGAAGAGAGAAAATAATGCAGACTCTATGTCTTGGAAAATAAGTAGGTTTAGAAAGTCCTAAAAAATGCAGAGAGGATGACTAGAGGATAGTTATGATTATTTATTTCCCAGAACACAAGAACTAAGACAATCTGATGAAATGAAGAGGCAGCAGAATCAAAAGAAATTACTTTTACATGTGCAGCTCTATTAAATTTTACAATTTATTCCCAAGTGATGTTGTAGAAGCCTAGGGTACAAATGGCTTCAAAAAGCAACTACACAGGAAGATCCCTAAAGTGAAGACCTTTTTTTTACCTAAACAGTTATTCTTAGACAGTTAATTTTCCTTATATAAATATACCTTTAAAATTTATGAGTGTTAATATGCTAAACTGCACTACTTTTATCGTCTGTGATCTCTCCTGTGTCTATATTTCATGCAGCAGTTGCCCTTCCCCTTTGTCAAAATTTTCTTGCAGAAGTTTAGCTTTCATCTGTATATATGAGGATTAACTTAAGCCATCCTTTGAAAAATGGACTTATATATATCTTTAATTGGGCAGCATGGGTGATTTTTAGACTGTCCAGTTTTCAGTAGGTGGAGGACATAAGTAGTACATTTTAAAGTTCTTCTGATACCAGTTAAATGTTTGCAGGGCTAAGTTAGAAGCATCTATGTAGCATAATAGCAATAAAAATGCTGATGTGTTTACTTTTTCAACAGCTCACGGACAGTTATGTGGTGGACACTTTTCCTTCTGCCTACATTAACACCTTAATGAAGCCCTGACAAACATTGCTCCTTCACTAAGTTTCCAGGCTGCTGCAGACACAGTAGGGCCAGATCAAATGAAGGGTTTAGATACCAGCAAAGCAGGAATTTTAAAAGCAGCTCATGGCAGTGCACTGAGAGGTCACTGCTCCAGGAAAATGCTCTGAAACTCCTGCTCACTGTTAATAAAAGTATGAAGCTTGTTTTTGTCTGAACTCTAGTGCCACCTGTGCAGTTTAATATCTTTCCTTACTTCAAGACTCGGCCCCTCAGTCGCCTCCTAGAAGTAGACACCTTCACAATTTCATGACAAACATTTGTCCAAGAAATGTAAGATTTCTGTTCAGTGCTTTTCCAACTTTGCCAAAGTCAGTTCTCATCTTTATTCTGGGAAGGGGCATGGGCACCACTTTATAAGCTAGTGTCAAGTCACCAGCATCCCTCCTGTGGAAAGTGTGCCACTGTGAAGAAAGGAGAGCAAGGTTTGCACTTGAAAGGACAGAGTCAAATAGCACCATCAAAACCACACATCACCTTCTCGTTTCTGGGCAGTGCACATGAGTAGTGACATTAGAGACTAATGGGTGGGTGGTTTGTTAGCGGGAACTGCTCTGCACTCCTGGTCAGCATTAGTGCTGGCCAACTTAAGTTATCTTTTGTTTTTATTCGTATCCTCTATGAGCAGCTAATCTCACACCGAGGTGAACTCCATAGTATGCTGAAATCACGTGCTTCATCTGGAAAACTCTCTCATGCACGTGCTCATTCCTCCAGCTAAAAATATCCCAAAGCAAAACCTCCGAAATGGCACCCTCCTCTGGCTCAGCCACACCCACAGCCAAACACACTTATCTGGCAATCACAGCAGCTCCATCAGAGCCGAAAACTGCAGGAAACTTCATAGCAAAACAAATAGGACTGTGACGAATGCCTGCAAAGCTCAGGAGATCCCAGTTCCTGTCACTCGACCTCAGCATATCAAATGTCAAGGACCAGCAGCTACACAGCAGCGCCCAGCCTGCACGCCTTCCCTCAGCCAGGTGGGAGCCATACATATTGCCCTGGTCTTGCCTCCATCACAGCAACGAAAGTTGCCCCCAGACAGGACCAAAAATTTTATTTACTCGTGTATGTTCTGTGGAAGTAATCCTCTGCACATGGATGCTTCCAGCAGGCACGTCATTTCCGTAGAGAGTGCCACGAAGCAACAGAGTGCAGGATTTGTCTTTGTCTGCTGTAAAAAGGTAAAGCACATTGCAATTCAGAAATTTGTAAACAGATAAATCAAGGTTTCACAGTTCTGAGTTCACTTATTGTGTCACCCTCTAGAAGAGATGGAAGGCTAAAAGTCACCTTGAAATTTCAACAAGTTCTTTTTCTGTGCAATGATTGAGGGCCAAAAGAAGCAAGCACACACTGCAAGGTATATGAAGCAAGACTATGGCAAACCTCATGACACACCTCATGTTCTTGTCCATATAAATACTCTTACGCATTTAGAAAAACTTTCATCCAAAAGAAGTTCCCAGAAACCTCAAGTATTGCCTTCCAATTTAGCCTCGACAAGATGGTGCGTCACCAGGAAATGGAGCTTCTCCAGAAGATACCGAGACCTTTTTTCAAGTAGGCATAGCTTGTTAAGCACATTGTGATTTGACTTCAGGTTAGATCAGGAATACACTTTTTTTCTCACATTTACATGGGATTGCGCTCATACATGTTAGCACCAGTCCACCTGCAGCACTGAGAAGCACTGGCAGAGGGTGATGGCTTATAGTCACACTCACCTGCCCCCAGTTCCAAAACTTGCAAAAGGAAGCTCCAGGTCTGGCCCAGCAGACCTGATGCATCCTGATGCAGCCATTCCTGATGTACCCATGTGCTTTTTGCGGCACCTGAAAGCAGAAGCAAGAAGAGGTTTGCGGGAAAGTGGCCAAAGCAGAACTGGCTTCTCCCACAGCTCCCACTCCAGTTCCTATGCCTGGCAGAAGGTGTAAAGCACACTCTGGACTCCCTTGTGAGATGGTGTGACATGACTTTGGCTCTACTGAAGCATTTTTTCAGCAATGCCCCAAACATATTGAGTTCACTGTCAAGCTAAGGAGTGACTGCTTTGTCTATTTCAACTGTTTTTATTTTGAACTTTTACTTTCGGAAATTTCAAGGAAAATCAACACCAGCTGGGAGCCTACCTTGGCTACTGACAGTAGTATTTCCAAAACCTGGAAACTCCACACGGGCTAAGCTGACCACCCACTAGATCAGGGCTGAGGCAGGGAGGCTTGTCAGTGTGGGAAAGCTGAATGAAGCTGCTTTTTCTTGTGGCTTCATTCTGCAGCTGGGAAGAAGGCTTCTGGTCTTCAAGAGCTGTCAGCTGAGAATTATTCACTAACAGTAGAATTTCCTCCAAAGGAAAATAAACAGAAGACATTTCAAGTGGCTTCAGCAATGCAAGACATAAAAATGTGAGAAAAATCTACAGACATTTCTCACCACCCTTGTGCTTAAAGCATTCCAATTCCTTCTTAAGTTTTTATTTGTTGAAAGAAAAACATTGTTTCAAGATAATGAAATTTAGAGTCTAACGAGAAAAAGGAGCCAGCCATGTGACCTCCTAACATTTCATAACCAAAATCCTTGCAGGTTATATGGGGACATATGATTCTTTCCTTTTCTTAATTAATTCAATTTTTTTGATATTCATGCAATATTCTAGGTCCAAACATTTCACCGTATCAAAAGCCCCATACTTTTGCCAGTAACACTATGTGGCTTGAGTCAATTTTGACACTACCAAAAAAAGTTATGCTCCTGTGTAGAACCCTTTTTGCCTAGAGCTTTACAAATTTGAGGAATTTGCTGAGCCCAGGCAAAGGTTTTCAAACTGAAAGATGCTAAATTTAGGCACAACTTCATAGTCATGGATGATCTGGAGAGTTGAAGCGGCGTTTTCTGCATTTCCTCCTGTGAACAACAACTGAGTAGCATGAAGCAACAGAGCAGTCAGGAGCACCTCTCTCTCTCTGGTGAAATATCTCAGATAAGTGGAAGAGGTCAATTTAATAACCTAGATTGCCCTCAACTATTAAGTCAGATTAAAACGCCAAGCCCCTCCAATGCTAGAATTTAGGGCACTTGGTATTCCTCGCCTGGCCTTTTTCAAAGACAGGGGCCATCTGCACATCCTGGGCCCCGTCCAGGTTTGCACTCCCAGCGCCTCAGTGCGGAGATGTTCAGTTTTGGTGGTTTGTCCTTCCATTTAATTTCAAAAAAAGTAAAATGAAATTATCTTTTTTTTCTTTTCATTTGGCCTAATAAGATCTCCATATTTTTAAATTACCATCTCTTTGCATGTGTTCTCTGTAGAGCTGCCAGTCAACGTCAAATGAGGTGTATGAATCAAAACTCTGGTTATGTTCTGATAGCATTATATAGACTGGCAGAAAAACACAGGTGAACGAGTGTCACATCTACATGAGATTTTTTTCTCCCTTTTTAAATTGAGACATCTGTCTAATCTCAGTACTTCCCAGTAAATGAATATAGGCACCTCAGAAGCTTATCTAAGCTTGATGTTAAAGAAAAACATTTCTATGGGCACATTTGTACCTGTCAGCACTTACTGTAGAGATCTCTCTCTATATATATTAAAGTGAGTGACATCAGAATAATTAAAATTATTGTTAATGTTAACACTGCTTTAGCACCTGTTTTACCCTATTTTGAAAGGGAGACTTTCCATGAACCCAAATGCAAGTGGGTATTGGATCATTTTTCAAAAACTTTGTGGAAACCGGGGAAGGACAAAGTCAAAGAGAAGGAAAGTCAGCAATGCACGTCGCAGGGGATTATGGATGTATACATCTATCTATATGCTGGACTGATAAGCCTTCTCTGAGCTGTTTTTGCAAGGCAGTCATTTAATGCTGAACAAAAGTGCAGCTGAGACTTTCTTTTCTCCACATCTAGCCACATCCACACTTGAGTGAAATGCCTTATGTGTAAACCAAGCCCACTCAAAGACACCTCAACCTTGACATTTTGTTTTCTTTTGCAAAACTCTGTTTCTTTACAGCACCACTTGCCTGACATGCTCCCATGTGAAGCAGAGTTATCAGAATAATAATTAACAGGCTCTCATTAATTTAGGATCAAACAATACCCCCTAATGAAGCAGGGACCAACCAATGTGATCCCTTAAAGTGAGGCGTATGCTTTTCTTACACCTCGTGGCATCTAATCTGCCGTAACCATTAGGCACCGAGCTGACCGTAAAGGCCCGTGTAACATTGAGTCAAGGACAGTTAATGGATGCCGGAGCACAAACAAGAGTGCTCCAAGCATGTCAGTCAAGACTAACCTGAGGCAAAAACATCAAAATGCAGGTTGGAGTTTTGACATTCCTGCAGGCTCTGTACGCCTCGCCAGTGAATTTTTAAAGTCAATATCCCCCTCCTGCTCGCGAACACTTTCTATCTGATGAGTAGCAGTAATGTGGATCTGATTGAACTTTGACTAAAGTATTACTTAAAAGGCAGCTTTGAATGCATATGCGTGTGTGTGTTGTTTTTTTTTTTTTTAATAAATGTCTGTGATAACAATAAAGACAGTTTACACAGATTATCACAGGCTGTGTCTTTAGACTTCAAGGTTATATGATTAGGAAATTAGAAAAGAGATGAGATTAGAAAAACCACAGAACATTTTGAAAAAGAAAGCTTTTTACAAATTATCTGTGTACTGAATTTGCACAGAATCTGATAGATAAATCTTCTCATATTTGGAAATGGATAAATGCTACAATGTAAATAGAAGGAACTGGCTTGGGAGCACATGTCTGGCAAAAGTTCAAAAAGCATATTAAGTATTCTAATTTGTTTAAAGCTTACTTATAAAAAAATGCATATTGTGATATAAAGTGTAATGATTTCTGCATGGAAATGTAATGAGCAGTAATAATTGCTCTGGATGAGCATAGTGCACAGTGTTAGAAAGTGCAGTCCCTTTGCTTTCAGATTTCACATTAAACCTTTATTTTCTCTTTCCCCTTTGCATGGTGGAGTAAAATCATTAAGGCAAATGGACACAAAATTTAAGCCAAGATCATTCCTAGTATTGGGCACTACACAGGAGCACATAGGGTGCCATAAAATTGGGGTGATGGCAGCAATAAACACACTTCCTATTACTGTAAAAGAAGGCGTGCTTTCAAGGGGGAATTGTATTAGTTGAGGTGGTACATTATTATTTAGAAGTCCTGACCAAAATTTCCAAGCAAGCTATAAAACTTGATTAATTTAGGAAGCCGACATTTTCATACATTCTTTGAAAAGTTTCTGATGTTGCACTTATGGTGAACATTTTGATGGGGGTCATTTTGCTATTAGAGCACATCAGTGGGTGAGCCATTTGATGTGTTTTTCATTGGTTTTGTGACCTTTCACTTGGCACTGTCCTGTTGTTTCTTTGGTTGTAACTTTTTTAACCTTTTAATTTTTTCCTGGACTTGAGATTGTGCGTATTCCAGGGACACAGCAGTATAAATATTTTGCATTAGCTACACACACCTTGGGCATATTTTTTTCCTTTGGCTCTTGGCTTCATGTAGCATTGCTATGTCCTCTTAAACTGCTGTATTTCAGCCTGGAGATGTCTGCATTCATCAGTGGAGAAACTTTTACCTCAAAAGTATAGGGCTTGTTAAGAGCTCAAATTTCTTCAGGTCTTTTGGGAATGCACTGTGTGATACAAATAAATGGGCAGTCTTTAGCTAAACCTTTATGTATTATAATTTCTTCTCTGTGAAGAACGTTTGTTTGACATTGATTATTTTTTTTCTTTTAATGTTTTATTTCAGCCTGTTTACACCCGACTTTAATCAGATCCCTGTCCCAGACCAAAATGCACATTTTCACTTTATTTTTTTAAAAAAAGGACTCTGTGATAACAATAAAGACATTTTTATTTTAACAAAAATGTTTTAACATTTTGTGATAAAAATAAAGAGCATTTTCACAGATTATCACATCCTATTAGGTTTCCACTGCAGTCAGTGTTCAAATATCTCTTTTTCCTGACCCAAGGCCTGTAGTGCAATGAAGAAATAGAAATAAAATTCTCAAATCCCAACAGCAGTTTCCTATAACATCATGTTTTTCTCGCTTTCATGTGACTTAGCATAGTCTAATGATCTCATGATAATGTCATGGCAACTCTGTGGAGCAGAGACCATATTAAGATGTCATTCTGATGGCAAAATGATGGCAATTCAAGCCTGCAGAGACTTCATGACAAGCAATGGCAAAACAAACTCAATACAAGTCTATACAGAGCACATTATCGTGTCAAGAGAATAGTATAATCTAATAGATCTCTTCTACCTCTAACTTCTGTGAAAGCAGTGTTGATACCTGCCTAGGAGAAGAGAAGTGCAGCATCGAGGCAGCAGTGAAATGAAACCGGTATCTGTTCTTACCTCCTCTCCCAAGTATTGTTTATGAGCCACAACCCTGCCTGAGCAGATTAAACTGCACTAAGCCTTTTTATCTTAGATTTGTTCACAATGAATATCTTTGTCTTTCATCACCTAATTAAAAGAGAAAAGAAAGCACCAGAAAAATGCAATGACTGCGAAGTGTGCAGTAGGGAAATACAATCCTAGCCTTGAACCTGTTTTGCCAGTGCTCTGGGGTAATGCCAGTCTCCAAGATGCCAGCTGGTCATGCAAAGAGCCTCCAAGCCGCAGGGGTGGGTAGGAGGTTGGGGCATCCCCCTTGGCACCATTCGTGATGCCAGGGAAGGGCAGCATCCTCCCATGCTCCTGCTTCATAGACACCCAGATGATGCAAGGGTACTGGGATGGCAGTAGTCCTCACATGACCAGGCCCCCAGCCTGTGACAAGGGGACAGTGGCACCTTGGAGCATTGAAGACCTGACTACACAGCTCTGCTATGGCCAGAGGAGATGCCAGCTTGAATCCCTGCTCTATGATCCAGTTCAGCACAAGACTCAGCCATATGGGTCACTATGATCTGATTAAATTAAGGATGCTAGAGAAGCCTTAAACCTGAATTTCCTATTTTAATTTGAATGTTACTTTTTTATGCTTAGTTAATAGTCATAATCATGTAGAGTGTGCTAGTCCATTACCACTATGTTAATGGCCAGCTAATACTCAGAAGCCCTTGGCATTGCCTTGGGGCTTGAATTCCCAGATGGTCATTAACTACCTAATAAAAGACCACCACATCATCCATAATTACTTAACATCTTGTACTTGAAAACATATTAAACAAAGTGAGCTTTTAAATATTTAGAACTAAATTACATTAAATAAATGTTATACTTGGTAAATAAATTCAGAGGTGGGGATGTACTATATGGAATTAAAATCTTGCTGATGTTTCATCATGACTCAATTGGTTCAGCATGCGAAATGAAAACATTCAGCCCATTTGCAGAGGTGCACTGTGATTAATTTCTGGCTAATGCTGCTCTTTGATACTGAGGGATATGTGACAGCAAGGTGTTGCTTTTGCTTTTCTTTTCACATTGGGTATGTTAATTAAAGTTGTAAGGAAAATCTCTTTGCATGTGCTGGTATCTGTTCAGCTTGAGCATTAAAATGGTGAAGTTAGTACTGGGCTTCTAAGGATGTTTCTTATTTTATGGGGCAAAAGTGAGCTGTCAATACCATCCTTTACACCTTCTGTGCCTATAATCAGCAGCTCTAATCACTGGTTTTGTTTGCATTGATTCTTACTTCTGTTTTTAATGGTTAAATTATAATTATTTTTTTGATCAGACAAGAGCTGCATATACTAAAGAGCCAGACCTGCAGACACATAACAAGTGTGTATCTTCAATCAGTGAAATCAGTAGGGTCAGACATTATGCCTCAACACTGTTTATTTTCCCGAGTGTTAGCAAAAAGTAGGTCTGCATATCTGAATTTGGGCTGAGGTGAAGGACTCATTTGGTGTTGTTCTGGAGATAGGCTGCCAGCTCAACTGGATTTGGATCCAGGACCTTGAGGTGAAAGGCTCTGTGTTGCCCCACCTCTCCCTGAGCCACAGGGTTCCCCTCTGAGCACACTCATTTGTTAATTTTCTTTTGAAGTTAATGGCAGGATGTGCCTCCCTGTCTGTATTTTTATTGGCTTCATAATTGCTCATTGAATATTTTGAGGCATTAGAGACACACAGGTAGATATCCTATTGCAGAAGCTTCTTTTCCAGGAGGTGACATTTTACACAGATTCTAGGCCCTGGATCCATGATGGGGGAAAAAAATTCAGGCTTTGGGGAGTATCAGGCTTCTGCTTATATGTTATGGCTATAGCTCTCACAGGAGTGTAATCAGTTATCCCCTGTTTTCTGACATGAGCTGAGAAGAGTTCAACAGGCACAGAAAGTGAGACTTTTACAGTTCCTGAAGGAGATGGGCTCTCCATGGCTCTTTGCTCAAGCAGTGCAGGGTAGAGGCTTTCCCCTTCTGCATGCCAGTCCCTTAGAGAATGCCAGGGAGCTTGCAGAGAGAGCACATCAGGGATTAATATCTTGGAGCCATGTACTCTACTGCACAATCCAGACCTCAGAGAGCTCTTTCTTTCTGGTTAAACATGCTCAAACCTAGCGGTTAATCCCCAAATGCATGCTCTGATTTCCAGTGTAATTCACTCAACCAGTCCCAGCAGGGTCTGGGAAAACTGCTGGACTCTTGGCATCTTCCAGACCATGTTTCCTCCTCCAGGTGTCCAGGTAAGGATTTAGATTCCCAAATTCAGCCACCAACAGACAGATTTCTGAACACACTGACATCTCAAAGAGAGTTAGGTATTGAACCTGCTGGGGGGTTTTTTGAGAAACACATTCATTTCTATACTACAGGCCTGTGCTTTCCCATAGGGAAGAGAATAACTTTACCAACCATAACATGTAACTCCAGGAGAAATAGAAATCTTTATAGTTGCTACATCCATATGATTTATCACAGAAGGCAAGCATGCTTTGATCATCCAGAAGGATACCTCAACCAAGAGTATTCGTCTGTCAATCTGCAATCCAATATGCCTACTGAAAGAATACATCTGACAGAAATCAGAGAAAAACATTTTACCATCTCTTTTCACCAAGTACTTTTTCATGCACTTCAAGAAGCACATTGGACTGAATCATGCTGTTCATTTCCTGAAGTAAAAAAAATATATTTAGGAGAGAGGGCACAAGGACTTTAGCCTATTATGTACACTGTCTTTGCTTTCCCCTATTTTTTCAATGAGTCTTTCTTATGTGAATGCATAACCAAAAACTCTTCTAGGAAAAAAGGAGAGAAGGCAGAGGGCATTCAAGCACAAAGGGCACACTACAAGCAATTCCAAAGTAATTTCCAAGCTATGGCAAGAACCTGCAGAGGTGTTATCGAAATCAAGGACATTTCTAAGTAAAATGTGATGTAATAGGAATCTCTGCTTACTGGTGATACATACTTCATACGTGGATTCATCGGCAGGAGGCAAACAGTGCTGCAGAGCACAGAAAACCAAATTTCCCTACAGAAAATGGAGTTTATTACTATTTTCTGAGAGGTGTTGATACTGACTCAGATTTGACGTTCAGGAAACTGAGGCACAGACCAGGTGGCTTGTCACAGATAATCTCTGCAGTTTTGTATAACTTGCTGTCCTTCCTCTGGCCCGAGAACACACCACTGATGTATCCTTGAGGGTCCTAACTGCATTTTGTATTTCAGGGTGTGTTATACCCTGGCCACTGGTATTCACTTGTTAAGCAATGGATGTTCCGACTGTTCATCTTTATTGATGAAATATCACCAGAAGAGCTGCTTCTACGTGGGGATGATTATGAAGCCATGTGCTAATCCATGCTGATGGAGGGCATGACCCATACTGCTGATGGGTGTCCTGGTGACCACTTTTTAGACAATGACACCAGAGTCACCCAAAACTTTGGGCTGCGTGGGACATGCCATGTGCCTGGACAGTCCTGACAAATTTTTTATGCTCACCAAGAAATTCTCCTTTTCCCAGCAGACCTCCAGATATGAATTCAGGATTCCCCAAACTCGTCCTTGTTTCTGACCAGGTGTACATCTTATTTTGTTGTTTATTTTCATCACCTTGTAGCATATGTCTGATGCTGCTAATCTGCTTTTTAGAAAGGATGGATCCAGCTACTGACAGGATTTATTTAGATAGGTAAAATTTAATTTTTTAGATATGGAGAAATGATATCCAGTTTCAGAAGACTTTCTGCTTGCAATCGTTCCTCAAGCCATTGCTGCAGATTTTGTAGCCTTGCCCTTAGCTGTGGAGATCCCTGAACAAGTTAATTGCCCACCATCACCATTCATCTTTCTCCCTTAGCAGACTGTAAGTATCAGAAAATCTCACTTATTGTGCTAGACTTTAACTTCACAAATTGAGATGACTTGTCATTTGATTCCCCAAATGACACTTCTAGTTATGAATAGTACTATGCTGTATTTATTACAGCTATTCTAAAAGGGCTCTTCGTTGCCCGCAGTGAAGTGCAGGAAGCAGAGAATATCCACAGCATTTTTTCATTTCTTGAAAAAGTCTTGGCTATTTCCAGGTTTTGATCACTATCATTTTAACTTTGGACTTTTAATAAAAGTGTTTTGAGTTTGACACAACTGTAGTGGCAGATAGAGTGGGTAGATAAATGTACCTTCTGAATAGGCTTAATACCAAAAGTGGCTAAGAGGAATGGCAAGGTATTTCACCTATGAAAATTTCACATCCAGGAGATTTGCCACTTACTGCTGATAATCCTTTTAGACTCAAAGGGTCAAAAGGTGAAAATGATTGAGGTACCTTTTGTTATGAATATTTCACGAGCTGCGTATCCCTTTTTCACTGAGATCTATGTGCTGACTGAGGGCTTCTTCAGGATGAGTCCTTAGTTGACTGATGAATACAAAACACCTCTTGAACAAAAGGCATTCAAGATTAGCGGAAGACAAGACAGCCTACTTTGGTTTCTGTGAGCAGTACCTGGAGTATCAATGGAGATAAAACACTGAGTGACAGGTAACTGAAATACAGAATAACACCATATATTGTTCTCCTATTGATTGGGGAAATAATGAGAAAGTTAGCAAGTCACAGTAATGTCACAGACAGTGATGAACTTTGGACAACTCAAGGACCAAAAAGTAACATGAAACAAGGAGCAAAATGAAGATAATATTTGGTTACAGTACAGTTCTCAAATTGTAGTGAAACACATCCCTTCGCCTTTGAGTATGCTTGGTTTTTAAAATGAAGACAATGGGAAGAAATTGCCGGCTGAAACAATATAGCTATTTTATTTTACTCCAGCCAGTAATGTGAACTTCTTGGAAGACATCTTCTTTCACCACACTATTGCGCCTGGGAACATTTAGAGGCTATGAACCAAAATTACCCTCTCTATGCATAACCTTTCTAGTGTCATATCCTGCAAGGTATTGTGGTAATTGAAGACATTCAGAACCAAGAATTGAGTATTGTTTCGCTATGGCATTGAGATGAAAAAGCCAATCCCTTTGAAGAGGCTTCTCGTTCAAAAGAGGAGCAGCACCTTAGCAAAACATATCTGGAGAAAGTTATTCTTTCTTTCATACATAGACAATATTTGGAAAGCTTTTAGCTCATTTATCACTTTAAGGCAGGAGTGCTCTGCCCCTGCAGTGGGGTTCCCAGCCCAACCCCAGACATGGGAGCTCCCAACCACTCCTGTGGCACAGGGCAAGGATCCTGTCTGCCAGCACCCAGTGCCTTTCCTATATGCTGAATCAAAGCTAGGCCAATGAAAATAACCACAATGACAAAGAAAAAAGCTTCTGCACCACCTGGGACTTCTTTACTTAGATAATATTATAAGTGTATAAATAAGGCTGTCTTTTCATCACTGGAACAGAACAGAGCCTATGTGAGTAACAAATCCTTTTCCATTTAAAACAAGAAAAATTGCACATGAAGGAAATTCCTTTAGTTAAAACTAGACATCCTAATTTTAAATAAAGATAAAATTGAATTGTGTTTCTCATCTACTTTTCAAACTGTTTCTTCTTATTTTTCTCAGGAGCTTGTCTTTTTCCTAGCTGAGAGTTCCTCTAAAAATATCCCTAAGGGTTATATTTGTAGGTGTAATCTTCAAGAGTCAGGAAGAACCATGTCACCCTAATGCAGGACACATTTCAACAGCTTCATCATCACAACAACACACATTTCAGATGTATTTAAGACCTACAGGGATGCAGCATCTACTTTCAATGAGATTTCAGCACCCGCTTTTTCAGTCTCCTGCAAAAGCTGTAGCCCTCAAGCTACAAAGCATTGTGAGCCAGAGCTTAGGTAAGGAAGAGTCAGGGAAAGGTGCAGGCTACATTTGCCCAGGTCCTGCCCAGCTGTCCCCAATGTCCCCAGTGAAAGTCTGCCTGGTGCCTGCAGCTTGCAGGTGCGTTCAGGTCCCTCAGTTTAGAGAAAACCTCATCTCTGTTTGAAGAGGTTCAGGTCAAGACTTTGACATCCATTTCTTGGTTTCCTTTTCTGAAATAAAGAAATCAAATTAATTGCTATGTTTGCCTTATGCTGGAACACAGAAATGTCATGATAGCTGGCCTAGTAACACAGGATTAATTTAGACATTCAGACTGCAGTGCTCTTCACTCTGAAAATGTAATAAACATGTGGCAATTAAGCTTCATTAGGTCTACTCAGCTACCTGGTTGCATTTGAGAAGCTATTTCCACAAATTCCAGGCTGAACCATGGGGTAGATGGGACAGAAAAGGGTGTGAAATGAGGCATTTGTTCCTTTTCCAGGATCAGGATGCATTTGCTATTCCAAGCAAAGAGCTGGAAGAGCAGTCCTCAGACCTCTTCTGCAAAGGGCACTTGGAAGTGTATGAGCCATATAATCAAGGTAATAAATACACGCTCCTAAGATTGCCCTTTATATGCAGTTTTAGGCAGCTTGTTCACTAATGATCGCCCCCAGATTCCTGTGCACCCTCATGTTCCACAAAAGCTGAAATTTCTCTCCTAAACATGTTAAGAAGCACCTACTCATGCCTTATCTTCAGCATGCTTCACCTTCCATGCTATGACCAGCGATGCTATTAAAGCATAATTCCTGGTCATGAAGGCAAGATACCCAATTCTTGCAAGATACCCTCTTTCCTGCAGGCAGTCATGGGGGAGTCCAGGAGGGAATTTGCAGCTTGTCAGTTCTCCCTTGAGTAAGACCCAGCCAGAGTCTGCAGTTGTAGCAGAGAAGAAAAATCCAAGAATGACCATAAGACACAGCCCTTTGCTGCTTATGAGGAGCACAGAGCACACATAAGCAAACCTCATTTCATTTGGGTCTTACCACACACCACACACTGTAAACTGCCTTTTGAAAGGAAGCTCATTTCCTTTGGGTCTTACCACACACCACACACTGTAAACTGCCTTTTAAAAGGAAACACTGTCTTGCCTTTAATGGGGAGTCTATTCAGCCATCAATTTGTTAATAAAAAGGTGAAATTAATGACAAATAATCCCCTGTAAAATAATGTCCTTGTGTTCAGGTTCAGGTTTGCTGGCTACAAAACATTTGCAACTCATTTTCTGCCCCACTATTAACAGATAAGAGAAAAGAAGGGGAATTTGTTACTTAACGTAGGATATGCATCCCATGCCATCAGATTACATCAGGTTCATCAAGTCATGCTTACATAACTTGATTTTAATTTATGGGTTTTATTGTTGGCAGGTTTCTGAGATCATGATTTGATTGAACGTCTGTTGAATGTCTGTAAAATATCTGTTAGTTTGTAAATGGACTCTAATGGATTACGCTGCTTGAATCTTTTCTTATGGAGCTGTTCACCTTTGCATGGTATAGTAGACAAGTCACATCTTGCCTTGACTGCACGCAGCATCAACTGTAATAACTATATGTCAGAGGCTGTAGCATTGAACGTAAAATCTGCTTTAAATCACTGTACATGTATGCAAGGAGAAATGCTTAGTGTTCAGGAGAGCTCCAGCAGAACGACTTACTCCTGGCCATAGTTTTATAAATGCCTCCATTTTTCTACCTTATGATTTACATTACTTATCACAGGAGTTTTCTTTGACACCAAAATTTTTAAAACATCTTCTAAGATTATGGTGCCAGATATCTGCTGATTTGATCAAGCTGGACTGACTAGAAAAAAAGGTGGCACGAGAAAACCGCTTTGGCTTCTTCTTTCCAGAAGTGGCCACTGGAAGCTGGACCCTGTTGTAAACCAGATAGAAGATCTCCGGGGGTCTCTGGGAGCTGAAGGTGCCCTGCTTGCTCTGGTATAACTCTGGAAGAACTGCTCCAAACCAACTCAAGTTTCAGCCTGGAGTGAAGCTTTGTGCTGTCTGGTTCTGCTACTGCCAGCCCTTTGGGTTGTTCACTTAGCTGCCCTGAACCTCCTTTTTTGTTTTGACAGAAATAGAGGGATGAGTGTGATAAAACAGCAGTAGACAGTTCTTCCACCACCACAAGAAACTCACTGGGCAAGCACTAAGACAGGTTATTCAATACAAGAAAACAGTCACACAAATAAGGAAATTTAAACTATGCAGCATCATAGTTATTAAGATAGACACTTTTTAAGGTTTTGACAGAGAGATAAACATAGTAGGAGGTCAAACACTCTCAAATTCTTTTTAATTTGTTGGGATTTTCCTGATACACACAGAATAACTACAATATGGCAATGGGTCTAAAATTTCTTAAACACAGCTACAACATTTCTTAAGCCAAACTACATAGGCTATGATCACCAGTTCAACAGAAACACTGCACAGCTTGTATTTACAGCCTGTAAATTGTTCTTGGATCCTACTGGACATCTGTGAGTCCTGAGCTCTGGTCCTGAGGCTTGGCATGCCACTGGGACCATCAACTTCTTGCTGGACCAGAAGATATTCTGGCCCTGTAGAAAAATATTTCTAAGGGCATCAGTTCCCCCAGCTCTCCTTGCTGTGGAAAGTTAGCTCAAGGCTGCAGAGAAAGGCTCTCTTTGGCCTTGAGGTGGAAAAGTTACCCATCCTGGAGGGAAGTACCAGATGTCAGGGAGATTCAGTAGAGAGGCAGCTACTCAGGGAGCAACCCAAGATGGTTCATAGTTATACTCCCAGCTTGCTCCACATAAATTCCTATTGAAAAGGAGCTTAGCTCCTGCCCTCCATTTTGTGGCACTTTCAAGCCTGTGTGACTTGGGTGTGTTTCACGTCACACCTTGCAGCAGACACTACACACAAGCACAGTGATCAATCTGCCCTTACCTCTTCCCCAGTGTGACACCATTTAGCACTGTCTCATTTGCTCTGGGTGTGTGATATGGAGATCCAGAATTATGGACTGAATTGGCATGACAGGTCCCAAATTCTGGCTCTAGGCAAGATGTGGTGCAGAAGAAGTAGTTTGCAAGGAATTGACAATTTGCATGGAAGGCACTTTGTTGAACAAGATATAAGCAGGACACTGCAGTGTCATTGGCTGAGCTGGAGGAAGACCTCTCAATCCAAATGTGGGGTTTGGGGGAAGCCAGCACCTCTCTCCAGCTGCAGAGACCTTTTCCCATTGCATTTTGAGCATTGATTGCACCTCAAAGAACAGTGGACCCTCCTAGGACGATATGCCGTGATCAGGGCAGAGCAGTGACACCATCAAGCCACACAACAACTACCCATATGTTTTTGTGCTTGCCCTGACTTCTCAATGCCACACCAGATGCCAGTGGGCCAGAGATGGCACCTGGGGCTCAGGGCAGTGTGAGGTCATCATCTGCATGGCCCTTTTCCTTCTGCCGTCCTCCTACACCAGCATCGGGAAGCTGAAAAGCAGCAGAGAAATCCCTGTGTTGGCTGGCAGGAGGTGGCTGTTCTGTGACTCTGGGCAGGCGGTGAGAAGAGGGCATCACCTTGGACAGCCTAGAGGAGAAGGTAAAGGCAAGAGCAACAAATTCCAGAATTTAAACAAAATTGAGCTCCTCGCTGCTAAGCTTTCCCTATCCCCAGAGCCTCCTCAGCACACAACAGCCAGCAAAAGCCACAGCAACATCCAGTAATTTTCACATGGGCTGAACTGTCTCTTAGCAAAGCATCCATCTGTGTCTGGTCCCTCAAGGTTTATGCATTATAAGCGGTACAAACCAAACAACTTTGTCACTTACAATTTTACAAGCAATTTGCCTCCATTATTTTTGACCAAGAGTTTCTGTTGCTGTTCGTAACTTTGTCCACTTATGCCCTGTGTATGGACAGAGACAAAAATTTAGAAAAAATAGCTGACATCTCTTTTCACTGTCTGTGACTGGCCTGTTAGTCAGGAACTTCCTATCTTTCTCCAAGAGAAGATGTGCTAGGGCAGGGGGGTCTGAAAGGAAGCAGCAGAGCCCCAGAATCCCAGGCAAACACTGAAACCCCTATCCGAGAGGAATTATTATTTACATTGCTGGACAGTTTTCTTCTGTGAAACAACTGGAAATGATTTACCCCACAAATGTCTGGCTGTTGGCTGGGTAAGTAGCCAGCAAACACAAGAGGAATCAGACCATGCCAGACTCAGCTAGCTGTACACGATCCATTGCTGATCCATCTGCAGCATATGATATTCACTGGTTTCTCTGCTCCAGACTGGTTGGGAGAGGGGTACTTGAAGAAAGGGGAAGCTGTGTCTCCACAGCTGAGTAGTTTCCTAGCTTTGTGTCAACATGGTGTGCCTTCTGGCTGCTCAAATACTCCTAAACCAGAACCCCATCACATTTATACCACTGTAATTCAATACACTTATTTATTGGGTTAGAAGCTTTGTAGAAAATTCAGCTTTTGCCCACTATTGCTATATACAATAATCTAAAATTACTTGTCTTGGACAACCTACTGAGCAGTGCCTGAGTGTAAGTAAAGAACCTTCAGAGTCATGTCCTGCTTCTTGACCATCCTCCCTCCCTCATGGGGGTTTGTGGGAATACACATCCAAATGTGGGTGCAGAGGTACCCCATAGAACTCATTCTGCCTTAATGTATGTTTTGTTTTGAAGAAAATAAATGTCTGTCTCTGCCTGGAGGCCTGGATAGGGTAACCTGAAACTCAGCCTAGGAGGTACTGCACCACTTAGTGATGCTCTCAGAGCACAGTAGATCATTCAGGTAAGACAAATCTCAGTGGAAATGAACTGCCCTGGCATAAAGCTACCGTAACTCAGAGGGCTATCTATAGTTTAGGCTTAAGCATACTCCATGCTGGTTATGTGATGCTCAAACTTGAAAGGTGTTGGGATTAGAGCTCCGCTGTACATCCACATCAGAAGGTGAGGATCATTAAAGTAACGCTCTCCTATACAACAGTGATGCAGGTCAAGGTGATCAAGGCTTTTACCCGTTCTCTGAAAGCCATATAGGTCAAAGTTGTTCTATATAACTTATCAGCTTTGATTCCCTTCCCTTCTTATATGTTCTATAGGTGGGGGTTTCTAGGTTTTCCAGTTTTTAATTTTTTTTTTTCACTACAGGCACAAGTACTTTTTCATTCTGTTCCTGAGCTTCCCTTGATGTAAAATGAGACTAATGATCCTTATTTGCTTGGAGACCTACTGAAGAAAGTACTTTTGCAGAGGGAGTGTAGCAGGGCCATTTTACCCCAGGTTCCAGCAGGGACCATCTTGACAGCATTTCCCGCTGCCGCTATCTGTAGACATTTGGGAAGTCCTGTTGTCTGTCACAGGGCCTGGCCACACAGCTCTCGCTCCGGAAAACTCTCCTTGGACTTCATCAGGACTGCTAACGCATCAAGAAAACACAAAATTGGGGTTGCTGGCTGGAAAGCATGCCCTGGGCCTCATCTCTGATGAGCATCTCTGAGGTGGTATGGTCTGAAATGCAACCTGGAGAAATCAGGAAGTTGGTCTGTGGCTGTGCCTCATGCCAATATTGTACCATTTTGAAATCCTTGATGTTTTTGGAGTCAGTCATGACTCAGGCTGGTGAATGTAGAGCCAGGCCCACAGTTCAATCACACCACTTTCTCTCTCTGTATTTGTGCTGTGCTCATTACACAGAGCGAAATCAATTAATTCTAACAGAGGAGTAGGTTCCTGGCCTGTCTATAAGTCACTGGGTACATAATTGTTCTGTTGCTTACATTAACATCTTAGCACATGATTAGCACTCTTTGCGATTCCCGAACTCCGGTGGCTGCTCCGCTCCCTGCACGGGAGGCTCTGCTGTGGGCTCTCCCCTTGCAACCCGATGTGGCACCAGTGCTACATGCAATTAAAGGCCTCCCATGGCTGAAGCGTTCACATGTAGAGAGAGACCTAAAAACATGCCTTTCCCTTGATTAGGCAGCTTTAAACCAAATAGGATTAAGGAGAGGGATACCACCACAGAGGGGAGCATAATAGGGGCACCTCACTGAAGTAGAGAGGATGGAGGGGAGGACAACAACAATTGGCTGAGAAATTCACCCCCTATTTTTCAAAACGGCTTAAAAATACAGAAAAAACCATACGTTCTTCTAAAATTATATTTGAACTATTGAAAACATACCTCTTTAAATTTCAAGTTTGAAAAGCATATAATCCCTGAAAGCGAAATCTTTGAGGCACTGGAAATCAAAGAAAAGTTAGTTATGGCTTGTGAGCTTTTTGTCTGTAGAAACAAAGAATTTATGGTCAACAAACAAGCAGCTCAGAATCTCCCCTTTTTAACAAAAAAAAAGTCTTTTCTTATGACTATTCTTGATGGATTAGGAAACTGAAAAAAAAAAAAATCAAACAGGCAACAAATAATTTTACCATTACCAGGTAATATGTGTTAATTGCTCAGTTTATATACTCTGAATGACATACCATTAGAGACTGTGTATGCATTGTAACTAGAGCATTAATAAATTTAAAATGTGCCTATTAGGATGACAGCTTTGGAGGTGCAAAGGAATAACAGTTATCACTTGGCAGAAGCAGATCTCACCCCATCTGCCGAGACTTTGCATACATTTTCAGCTTCCTGAGCAATGATTAGGGCTGTCAGAACCTCTTTAACCTTCTAACTGCTGGTCCCAACTGGCCTTAATTAGAGACTAATGAATTCAGAAGATGCAGGCCGTGAGGAAAACTGCCTTGACAGTTTGTGTACAAATTAAGCACCAATTACTTCATGCATCTTTTGCATTGCTGATACAAGTCTCTGTTATTATTTTTGAATATGGTCATTTTAGCATAAACCGAGAACTTTGCTAATGTATTTTGTCATTTTTATGGCTCATCATAAAAAAAAAAAAGAATACCAGGAGGGTCATGAATATGTGAAATAAACTACTGTAGATGATAAAAAGAAATTCATTTTCCTCTAGGGAATATCTTCCAACATTTTTCCCCCTAATATAATATTATTATTATGATTAGTCACATAATGATCGCAATTTAAGAAACAGGCATAACATGGTCCTCTGAATATTTTTATTAGGAATATAGCTGCTGTTATTAGCACAAGAAGGAAAACAAAGATACAGGTAAGAGTCTTTCAGTTCTGGGATCTCAGAGCAACTTCTGCACCCACACATGTTAGCAGAAGGTTGCTGACACTGTTACGATTAGAAACAGGAGCACGGGGAGCCATAGCTGTATAGTGAAGTAGTCCTGGGGGTTTAAATTTCCACAGTGTCTCCCTCTTATCCACGTCTAGAAGATGTGAGAGGTTTGATACAGTATTTTTTTTGAAAATGACCCCTGAGCCCAGTGAAGGTGAACACCTGCCATTATGACCTTACAAGGCAAGGGAATGTTTACCACATTGTCCCATAATCTTTGCTTAGATAAAGTCTGAAAAACTCCCAACCCTGCAGCTCCTGAATAAATGTGAGTTTACTGAAAAGACTACAGAGCAATGCAGCTCCTGAGCTGCAGAGTGTGTGCGAGATAGGCAACCCTCCAAGCAGACACACAGCAATTCCTTCACTGGCCTCTTACTTCTTTCAATTTGGACTGCTACATCTTTTCATTTCTCCTAATTACTATCACATTCCCCATTGCATTTAGCGAAATTCATCACCACTGTGCAAACCGAGGGTACTTCTAACCCCTCCACAAAACTCTCTTGGCTGTGCTGCTGCAGAAATTGAGGTCAGATCAGCCTCCTCCCTGAGCATCTCCTGTCCCCGCTTTCCCTGTCACTGGAAGGAGGGAGCCTCCCCAGAGGCTCTGCGGGAGGAAAGCCAAAGAGAAGCAGAGGGATGGAAGAATTAACAGCATATAGTGAAATTTTGCCACTCACATACCAGGTTAGACTGTGGGATGTTTTCTTTGTAATCTGTGGCTGTACAGAACTGAAGAAGAGCGTCAGCAGTACAAACTTCTTCAAATGCAGAGATGCTCTGTGTGAAGGAAAGAGGGACAGTTCTACCCCCTTGATAAAACCTCTCCCCAGCAGAGATGGAGAGCATTAAAGCAAACTTGAAAACACAAGGCCATACTCTTAGTAGTCAATCACAGAGCCAACATCTGTGGGTCTTGAACTTCAGTTAAATAAAGCCCCAATTAATATTGCTCATAAAGTTTTTGCCTTTGTCCACGCAAACCCATGGATACCCTCTCAGTCCAATCTCTATACCGTGTAAGAGCTTCCTCTGCACAACTTTCTTTTACATTTCATCAACAATAATTTTAAGTTTCTCTAATGAAAATGACCTTATGACTTCATGTGACCTTTCCCTCACTGTCCTTATCATTAAGGGTTATTTTCTGCTGATAATCCAACTGTTTCCTGATTGAATTTGTACCAGTACAACATGATTACAACATGTAAACCCAACATGCTTTTACATGTATGACAGTCTTTTATTTTCCTTTCTAAATGTATTATTTTATGAGCTGTCATTGAACTTAAAGTCCCTAGTAAATTTGTTTTAATCTGTTTTTATCAATTGGCCTTCAATCTGGCCTCTGCCCTAGAGAACCAAGTCTATGCTCCAGCATTGAAGCTTGCAATGCTGTGAATCCCTAAACCAAGACACACTGTGACAGTGAGGATTTTCATTGAAAACCATATTCAGAGATGACGACCTGACCCCTACAAGTTTTCTAAGATAAGTCTAAGGTTTTGGCTTGGATTTGTCTCTAACCTGATATAGATTTTTCATAAACTGGTTTTGTTACATTAGTGGTCTTTAGTTAAGCCTCATTCTGTTTCCATTGTGGTTTCCCTTGTTTTTTTGCCAGTTCTGGTCACCCTTTTCCAGTGTTTAATAACAATATCTTCTCCTTCAGTAACACTTACACATGGAGTGAATGCAGATCTGACAGTGTTATCTGGGTTATCATTATGCTGTGTATGGCTCCCTCCTGTTTATCGCAGCTCCTAAAGCTTGGGATAGAGAGGGGACTCAAGAAAAAGAGGAAAGGGGACACGGCCCTTTTGTCTGACCCAGAGCCCTGGTAGGTGATGAAGATATGCTGACTTTGACATAAATCCTGCAGAGGGGAGTTTCCCTTTGGTGCAGAAGGTCAACGTGTGCTGAGTAAAAGGGTGAAGAACATACACACACACGTGCACTCGTGTGTGCGTACCCCCGTCTGTTCTGTTTGTGTCTACATGTGTTTGTGCAGGCATCCCACCCTCCAGCAGCTGGTCCATAGTGACACCACAGGACTTTGCCACCGTCTGGCTTGACAGGCCAGAGCTGCTTGCAGCAGGCTCTCCAGCCAGCCTGTATTTGGAAAGCATAAAACCACTGAGGCAGAATCCCCTCTGCCCAAGGAGGTATAGAATTTCTGTGGGGCAGTAATTCTAGCTGTGGGGTCTAGCTGTGGGGTCTAGCTGTGGGATGCATGGCATTGTCACACCATGATTTTTTGGTCATCTATAACTTCTCAGTCTCTCTTTGGAAATTGTTTTGTGAGCACGTCGCTCCCCACCTGAGGTGCTCCAACCTCAGGTCTTGTCCTCCTCACTGTCACCACACTGCTGCAACTCTCTGTGGCGATGGCACTAAGCACACACTGGCCTCTGAGGTACCCAGCCAAACCAGAACACCTTTCCCTGGAATTTAGGAAAGGTGTCCAAAGTCCTGACTTTTTATTTCTTTTTACTGAGTAAAGCCTTTGGCTTATTCAGGTGAAGATATGGGTTTCAGTCCTGCTTTTAAGCTTTATTCTTTCACCTGGGCAGTTCCATTCAGTTAATCTACCCCACCAGAGAAGCTGGGAAAAAAAGGGGGGGGGGAGGGGAGAAGGCAGGGAGGGAAGAAGAATTAAATTAACAGCAAATTCAAAATCATGGAATAGTTAGCAGTCGCCTCATAGAAGACATTTATATTTAACTACTGTACACGGAACCAAAGCATCCCCTGCAAAAACAAGCACTCTACGTATAAAAATTTAAAACCACATTGATAACCCATCTGGCATCCTCCTAATTATGAATCTCTTAGTGGAGTAATATTCCCTTTAGAAGCAAAACAGTAAATACAACAAGGGAAACATGATTATGAATTTCTTTTTGCTCTGTCTTTCAAGACAAGCGTTCATTCACATGTGCACCCAAAATCTTTCTCAACTGGAATTTATTGAAGTAAAGACATAACACAATGCCTACTAATTAAACATTTAAGAAGAAAAAAATGCCCTGTTCTCCATCAGGAGACGATATTAATAGGTGCTTCATAATACCGAGTGTGTTTGAACCCCAGCTGTCTTGCCCAATAAATACAGAAGAATAGGAAGGCTCAGCTTCTCCCTTCATCTTTATATGCCAGTCTAAACAGTCCAGCTTCATAAAATCCAGTCATCTTGTGGAAACGAAGCAAAAGGCTTGATTGTCTGGAGACAATTTATTTGCCTTTTGTGGGAATGCTGTCTCTGAGGAGGTGCTACCCATACATGACTTCTCTCAACAGACACCAGCTCCTTTCCCTGTCTAAAACGGCATCAGGAAAGGCAGGCAGTGACTTTTGGGGGCAGTTCTGTCCCAGGCCATCTGGCTGAGGGTAGACTTGTTTTTATCGTGTGATATGGACAACAGTGGCTTGAATAGTTGCTTCCTGTAAAGTGATTATGTCTTTACAAAAAGTCAGACCTTTCATTAGTTCTAAAACAGATTCGCTCCAACAGATGCTCTGGAAAGAACTCACAGAATGGGGACATCTCCTTTAGGAAGTCCTTCAGGTTTGGCACTGCTTTTGAAACACAAGTTTCTCAAAAAAACTTTTAAGTAATGGGACATCATAGACACTGAACAGAGAAACCCTTTGGAAATTTTCAGTGTCAGTTACAGATTTAATTGTTGACCCTGTGGCACTGGAGAAGGGACAATATGCATCACCCTTAGAAAGTCTGACCCATAGCAAAACTTCAAGGCCTCAGGCTAGTGGTACTCAGGTTCCTTACTCATCATTCCTGTGATTCTGGTTTCCCTGCCATAATAATAATCAAACTCTTCCCATGGCTTTTGTAGAGCCCCTCGTCAGCTGAAGTCCCTGCCTGCAGCAGGTACCAGTAACCTACAGCACTGTGCCAGGCAGCAGCTAGGCAGCAGCTCAGCAGCAGCTCAGCATCTCCCCATTTCACAAACCCAGAGCTCCCCCCGACCCTGCACACAGGGAGATCTCCAGACCCGATAGCTCAACAGACTGAGCTGCTCAATATCGATTACCAGCTTTAAGAAATCTTTTCAGTTCAGTCATAGGCTTATCTGCTTTGGTTGTCACATGGTCGGGGATGATACCATCAATACAGATTACGAATCTGTCTCAGCACCCTATAAATCTACAAGTTTCCCAGTTTCAGCCTTCCTAAAGCACTGCAGTGGATCCTGCCAGCCAGCAAGAGAGGCTGTGTGTGCTCCATGTCGAGCTGTGTTGGCTGTACAAAGGGTGGGAAATGAAAAATCCAAGAGAGGCTTAACAATGCTCTTACTCCGACATCTGCTCCCCGTAAGGGCATCTAGGGACCTGCCGCACAGGTTTTTTTTTCCTTAAAGATGATCACCGTGAATGTTGCAACAAATAATAATGTAAAACATTTTGACAGCCAAGTAAGCCATGAAACATTAAATCTCCAAGGCCCATATGCTCCCCTCTGCTAACGCAAGTGGAGAGGAGCAAAAACCCTGTGGAAGCTGCCAGGGAGAAGCAGTTGAGTCACACCACAAGTGACCCACTCCCCTCCATCCTATCTGCAACCTTCCTGCCCCAGGGATGGGGACAGGGAGGAATGGAAGGGGCAGAAGAGTGCCTTGCTGCTGTCTCAGCACAGTTGTCTTTCACTTGGAGGGGTTTTCTTGTGCTTGCAGCTTTGATATCCAGCAGCCCTGCTGTAGGTCTTGGGAGCCTAAGGAAGCCTGACTGTAGGGGCCATGGCATGGCCAGGGGTGAAGTGAATGGCATTTTCCTCCTACTCTTAGCTGGCCTTAGCTGGCTTCCCTGGGAGAAGCTTTGTCATACAGAATTATTACTTCAAAGAAATTCCACGAGTTTCTTGGCTCTTCTTTAAAGCTCCCAGTCCTTCCCTACAACCCCACAACTCCACTGGGATACAGAACCTCTTCTTCACTGACAAGAGTAACCCTAAACCAGGGATCAGTTTGTGAGTGATCATGTTTCAATTGACTCCCAAAGATCCCACCTTTGACTTGCTCAAATGAGAGGCAAGCACCATTAAACAGAGTCAAGGCTTACCAGAACCTCTGTGGTGTCCCCAGAGCAATGCATTTATTGTCACATCCCAGCTCAAAAGCCCCCATACCTGTTTGTAACTACTCACAAGGGTGAACGAGTTTTTGCAGCTTCAACAAGGATCCTTAGCCCTTCAACCACCACGTGCCCACAGACATGGCCAGGAAACCCACCAGGGTTGTCCCTCAGCCCAAGAAGTAACTTGCTGTCACAACAGTTTCTAAACCTATATCCAAGCGAATAGCGTGGCACTGGCATTAATGAGGCTCCTGGGCATGCAGTGTTTCAGAATTAGATATTTGTGATTAAGGTGACAACACTGAAGTCCTGGTAAAGTGGCAGTTTGTAAGGTTGCAGGTTTGTAAGGTTGTTTGGCAGTGTTAAGTTGGTGCCCGTTGGATTTGCACATCTCTTCTTAGGAGAGAAGCAGCAGTGGCTGGCACACATACAGACACACAGAGCTTTTCTGGGGCTTCCAAAGGGGAGGCAGAGGCACCTGGGGCTTCACATGCCTAATATTTGGCAATAGGTGAACATGCTCTCACATCAGATGCTAAATATTCGGTGCCTCTCAGTTTTAATGAATCGTTATGACTGAAGAAATCAAAGGTCCCATGGGGAAGAGCTGCACTGGAACATCAGACAAGGAAAACTTGGTGTGGGTTTTTTTTAACAGAAAATGAATAGAATTATCTTCATTAATTCAATAACCAGAGAAATATTTACAGTGTAATTACATCCATCCTTTTTCTGTTCAAATATTATTTTAAGGGCTTCTTGGCATCGAAGAGCCTCTTCCTTTGAAAATCCTGACCCAGTGTCAGGACAAGAACAGACCTAAGTCTCTTAATCTAATGGCTGTTAGCGGGGGTGACTACTTTAGCAATGCTCGGCTGAAAAATGAACTTTGCAATAAATGACCTTCAGAGAAGAAGACTATTCATGTTAATTAGTAGCTCTTTTCAAACAGGACTTATATATGCATTAGGCTATGTCATTTCAAACAATGCCATCATTGTAGTAAACATCAAGACAAGGCTCAAGTACAGTTATGAAAATTTTAGAAAACTCTAGTTAGTTTTTTTCCCCCTAAGATTATGAGTTATGATTACTGATGTGTTGCACAATAGAATCTCTCCTAATGGCTTTTAGCTTTTGCCACTGCCAACTTTTAGATTTAAAATCCATACAATTATAGACAATTTATAGGCATTATGAGGCTCTCTCACCCCATTTTTTGCACTGATTCTTACTGATTCAAAGCAGCTTTGAACCCAGCAAATCAAATGCATTTTGCTTAAAACATAACATTCATTCTTACAGAGCCCACTTTATTCTTATTAGTACTTATTACTTATTATGCATATTTAATTTAAGAATGCATGTTTTCCATTAAAAAATCAGAATATTCTGAAGTACTGGGAAGTGATTATTTTGGTTAGTTCCCCTTGATTAACCACTCAAATGTGGATGCATTCTTTCTAAAGCACACACATAACAAGAATAGAAAAATGAGAAAAGGAGGCTACCAAAAGGAAAAACATGAAGAGAATAAATGGATGCACAAAATGAGAGGCATGATTTTTACGCAGCTTGTCTCAAAATGCATCTTAAAAGATAGTTACAGCATGTAAAAAAACTTCTCTTTGGGGAGAAGATAAACTTAGTACAACAAATCTGATTCAGAAATGTTATTTGGAGTTAAAATAGGTAGAAGGAAATGTGCAAGTAAGTTGCATAATTCTGACTCTGCATTAATTCTGGGCTACATTTATTAATTAACATGTATTTTAGGAATCTCTTCCTCACTGCTGATCATTCAAACCCAAAGATAAAGTTAATTTTGAAAGCTAACCTGTCAGGCACTGTGCACAGTGGCTTCACTATCCAAAAAACATACATTCCTAAGTAATTAGGGAATTAACAGTAAATGTATTGTGAAATATCATTTTAGCAAGCTGTTTAATAAATAAAGTCATGTGTTGCAAAACAATTAGCCATCAAAGGGGAAATTAATAAATATTTATAAGACCAATGGGTATGGTTTGTTTAGTGCCTAGCAAGATTCAGAAAAGGCAAACAATTAGTTGAGCAGACTGCAAGATTGGGCTCATTCTAAATATCTGGCACATGAGAGTGTTCAGTATTCACAGCTTGGAGGGACTGCCACATACTGTATCTGCTCTCTGGCCTGATCTGGGCTTGTGAGCAGCTCTCAGAGATGGGATGATGGCCACATCTCTTGCCACTGGCTTGGGCAAGCAGGTCCCTGCTCAGCACTCTGGTTTTTGGGAGTCATCTTCACCTGGGGCCAAACTTCCTTCATACGTTGTGCAGGGAGCCCAGCTGCTTACCTTCATGTCACGAATTCCTATGAGCCTAATAGCTTCCTGAGCCCTCCTCCCTGTGAGGACAGCCCATTCTGGCCACTGCCAACTCCTTTCCCCTTCTCAGGTCTTGATTTTGTAACACTGAGCACAGGAACTGAGATAGTGTAGGTGTAGTTGTTGTTTTATTTAAGTATGGAGGTATACCAAGTTTTTGAATTTAATCTTTTGCCATTTCAAAAAGAGACGAAAAGTAGAACCTTGACTTGATCATTCCTGCTTGGTTTTTGTGTGTACTTACGGCTTTATTGTATCTGTTCTTTAAAGAAATCAAAAAGAAGAATGGACTAGATGTGGGATTCATTTTATTAATATTCAGTTTGTGCAGAATTCAAAGAAATGGTTCCTTTATTTGCCACTTCTGGGAAAACATCTTGAGTTCATTTTGTTCTGCTCATAGACTTGTAGAAATAGGTCTGGAAAGGTACTTCACAACCTCATCTTGTCCATCTTCCTGCCTCAAGGCTGACTCATGCCCAGTGCTCTCCAGCAGCATGATAAATTCGAGTATAACAATAACCCTTTTTTTCCCCACAAAAATACTGCCACAGAAAGTAAAAGGTTAAGAAATAAAACAGCAATATGTCGCGACTCTGCCATAGTATTTAATGCTGTTCTTTAAGCATCCATGTAGCTGCTCCTGTATCCTGAGAACACCCAGCTGCAAGCTGTGGGAATACCTACCCTGACTCCTGCAGATTTACTTGGCTTCAAATAGGGCAGCTCAGGTACCACAACAACACCACTGCACCTGCTCACTGGCTGCTCTAAGGGCACTCAGGCCTCCTCCAAAACCTGCCCCACTACAGTAGGACCAAGGTATAATGGTATCATGTGCTCTTGATGACACATGTCAAAAGTTGCCCAGTACAAGGCATTTTCAAAAGGCTGTTCTCCAGAGCAGAAATTCAGGCCTACATAAGCTATTCCAGTTTGTGTCCCAGAAAATAAACTACAAATCATTGATGGGCATCTGACTCCACAGGCGTAGGGGGCACTGAAGCACGACACAACATTTTATAAGGAGAGAGGTGTACCAGAGAAGGTAAAGCTGTTTCTAGTTCCAAATAAAATGTGTATATCATAGGCAGGACACCTGGGATGCTGCAGGTTTTGTACCTGGTCATGGACTCCCACTTTACACCTATATATCAGTATTATTTGCCAGCTCAGAGAATACACGGAGAATTAACTCTAAACTGGACAGCTCAACCAAACCTATCTTTTCCAACCATATTGTAGATGTAATTTTCAATCCTGCTTCTTCCATCCCATCTCCTCTCCCTCCTCCTGCCCCTTCTTCTGCATCTTCTTACCATTCAACATCTGTCCCCACACACACTCTGCCTGACCTACAGCTTGGTCTCCATATGATGGGCTTTCAGAGCTCATTGTCTTGGGATTCGGAAGCACGAGGTGAGAAGAGACACCTGAAGCATGACCTAGACACTAGACCACTGTCTCCCAGTGCCAACCCACCAAGATCCACAGGACAATCCTGCAGTGCTGCTGCAGTTTTGCTGCTTCCCGCCTTGTCCCAATGGGAAAGGTGGGGAACCACGTGTGTTGGGAGCAGAGGCACTGTGCTGACTTGGAAAAGAGTGGTCTGTGATTAAAAGTTCTGGAACAAAAACGTGCAGACAGCTCAATCCTTCCCACATCCCTGTTCCTCCCACCCCCAGCTCATGGGTTTGCAGCGTTGCTATTTGCAGGGAAGGCACTGCAAGGGGCTGCTGCCCAGCCATGCCTCCCCTTCCCCCAGTTAGCCCTTTTCAGTTCTCGTCACTTACAAACCTCGCCCTACTCCTTGGGGATGTTTACACTATGTCAGTGTCCCAAATAAAACCGCACTTCATTTCAGGCTCGGGCACTGGCAAGGAATCCTGAGCAGCATTTGGCTGTTAGTGCTTTGCCTGGCATGGCAGTGCTCCGGGCCAGCTAGCGTAACTCCCAAAATAACCTGCTGGGCAGCAGCCAGGCAAGGAATGAGGAAGAGATGCTGACTCTGTCATGAAGAATGTGGTACTTGTATTCAGCCAAATCCAGCACTGCACCACCACACACAGCTCAGAGCAAGGCAGGCTGGAAACAGCAATGGAAGCAGGGAGAAGGAGCAGTGCGAGGGGTACCTAGAGCCCCAGGGAGCAAGGACACAGGGCTGGAGCCATGGTGGGAGTGATAACAGCTTTGACTGCATGAAGGATGTTGGTTCCTCACGGCAATTAGGAGCCTAAGAAGAAAGAACAAGAAAAGCATAGGAGATAGCAAAAGAAGATTGTTGTCCAACAGCACAGAATAACGGGACCCAGGTCCCCTGTGGTGAGGCATCAGACCTACTCACTCACTTAACTGTGGCTTTGTTCTTCTGCACTAAGGGTTAGATGAGTTTAGAGAATGCAATCAATTCTACAATAAACCTCCACGCTGGGTGACTGCTGTTTTGCCCTCTTCACGCTTCGAAGTCTCAGGCTAAGCTGTAATAGTTGCTCACCATCATTTTGGATGGTCCCTCTCTCCTCCCTGTATGAGGCAGTTGGCAAGAGACCCAAAAGCTGTCCCTTGTTCTGCTGGCCTGGCCGGGAGTGCTGGTGTCTCACAGTTAGGACATGCTGCTAGCTCACTTTCAGGCACTGCTTAGGCAGAGAGCAGGGAGAGAGCTTCACTCCAGGCATTGTTCCTGGTAGGCAGGCTGACACAACCACCCTGTGCATAAAAATTTAATCATGGACACAAGTCATGTTACTTCACCTCAGTGTGTGAGGATGGACCCCTGTGCGGATTATTTCCAAACTAGAGACAGTCATTTTTGCTAGCCTTGGAGCTATAGTTGTGGACCTGAACACTGCAGGCTGAATTCCAAAGGTACTTTTCTATCCCTCTTCTGAGAGCACAAAAGACAGACAGAAGTGAGGTTTTTTGGGGTTGGTGAGGTTGGAGGAGGCTACAGATGACAACTGTTGTCTGGTATTTATCCAATAAGTAAAGGGCTCATATACATTTTTAGATTAGAATGTCGGTGTCTATCAACTCAAGCAAATGTACTAGCTCAATTGGAAATCTTGAGTCTGTATTTTGTCATAGACTTCTTATGGTCAGGATTTAATTAATGGGGAGATGCTTCAGTATCATCAGAGATATCCTCTGAAACCAGAAACAGATAGGTAGCGCTTGATGGGATACCAAGGTGGTACCAAAGTAACTCCTGCCTGTCATTTTCACACAGTACGTGAAGAGTGGGGACTTGCTCCTATTACCTTGACCCAAATGACAGGATCCTTGTGTACCATTGGGCCAGACTTAGGTCTGGGAATGCAGACGGGGCATTGTGAATGGGAGCATTCCTCCTCTTACTCCAAAATAGCTAAATCAGCACTTAGTTCAAACACATGCACAGCTGTGTAAAGCCCTTCCCTCTAACAACCCACTTCTCATGTTGGGTGCACTATCAGCTGGAGGTAAAGATGACATATTTTTTATGATTCATTTTTCTTTGTAGTATTTCAAAGTCTTGCCATCCTGCCTAGTGCCTAAGAGACTACAGTTTCTGATGCTCCATTGGATACAATGTGATTTACAGTTATATTTTTTGAACAAAACATATTTACCTTCTATTTCTAGAAGGCAGCAAGATATAAAAATATCCCTCAAGAACCTTGGGCTTCTTTCAGAAAACTGATTATGTTTGTGATGAACTGAAGCATCACATTAGGTATGAAACAAAGTAAAAGCCGATGGTCCATACTCAGAGTGCAAACTGTTGTCTTTTAATAACATGAGTAAGAATACACGAATTTCTCAAGTACATTTCTCTGCTTCATAGAAGATCTGAGTGTGCTATTTGCTATTAAAATGCCTCTTCAGAAGAAATAATGTTTTCTAGTACTTATAAAATACATTTAGCTTCTGCAGTTGACATGAAACAAAACTATCTTACCAACTGCTGGCTGTTTAGCATGTAAATTAGCTGGTTTACTAGAATTGAATTTATATAGGAAACTTTATACAAAAATCCTCTTGTTTCTCTAACCCACTAATAAGATCAGGAGAACAACACAAAACATAGATTAAGTCTGTCTTTCAGATATAGACTCGATCTTGTTGGCATAGGGTTTAATAATATTCCTTATAACAGAGTCAAAAGTCATTCAAAAAACGGAGAGCACTTTTTATGGAGTGCCAGGGCTCTTCATGAGTTCTCAGGGTGTAATTTACCTTCAAACTTTTAAATAATTCTGTGTAAATCTGTGTTTTTATTGCATCAATAATTTATGTGAAAAGGTGAGCGCTTGCCTGTGGAAGCTACATATAATTTCTATTACAAGCATGTTTGTGCACTGTACTTTGCTCATACTTAGCAATAGAGGTATTTGTGAACCAAGGATTTCTTTAATGTTTGTATATTCAGTAAAAGAATGCACAGGGGTCAAAGCAGGATTGATTTGAAGGAGCTGGATTTTAAAATCCCTTTAAAAATCAGGACAAAGGATACCACACTATTAAAATAAAATGCTTAAAAATGAAAAGTATTATGCATGCTACACAGTAGAAGATCAGATTTTTATTAATGCAAGTTTTAAATGCTGATTAATCCTCTTGAGAATCAGTTTCCCAAAGCTTTGGCCTGCATTCAAGTCTTTTTCAAAGGGGCACATCACTTCCATTATTCTGAATATTAATTGAACAACATTATAACTAAGGATACAAAGCAAGATTTAAAACATGATTACAGCTGTCATTGCTTACATCTAAATAAGTCGTTGGAAATTGAAGCTCAGGGGAAAAAAATAGTAGTAAATTAAAAAAAAAAAAAAAAA
>VZTJ01003847.1:1096461-1150655 GCA_013397795.1 Orthonyx spaldingii
AAAAGCCCCAGCCATAAACCTCTCTTGTGAGGATGGTGAGGCTGCTGCCTCGCACGGCCCCCCCGAGCCCAGGCAGGATGGATGTTCCGCGTGCCGCGCACTGACGGCTCGGCTGGCGGCTCGTGCTTCATGTGCTCCCACTACCTCCCCCCCACCTTGCACACCATGGGTGTGTTTTGTCCTGCAAAATAATAAACGTCCCAGAAAAACACCATCATTTTCAGATGCTAACGGGAAGAGGGATGATAGCTGTTCAAAAGACTAAGCTGCCCGTATCCTTGTTAACTTCCAGAAAGGGTTTGTTTTATTTGTTTGGCATAAACCATTTTCAGATCCAGCTTCAGCGCATGCCTCTACATAAGCATTCATGTGCTTAACGCTAAGCACGTGCTTAAGTGCATTCCTGAACTGGGCCAAAAGGTACGTCCTTTGACATTTTTGTCCATAGCTGCTGTTCTTGGAAAGATGCCTTTTTTGGTGAAAACTAACGTGGGGTTACAGTAACCATCTAATTCCGATTAGACAAATGGCTTTATGGTAGAAGTATTAAAAATTTATAGTCCTATTTACTAAGTTTATTTGTTGGCCATAAAAAGCTGAATCTTACATAACATAAAAAGCATCCAGTCCTAATGATGAAAAAGATATAAAAAGATAATGGTGCAATCATAACATGTCTCTGAGAGTTTGTACATCTCAGTTGCAGTTTGGCACATCGCATAATTGTGTTGTGCCAAACTGGCACCAAACCACAATATGTTAGTGAAAAGGGCCCGCAGTTTAAGAGGAAAATCTAGAAGTGTTAACTATACACTGTCTAATTATACAACCTTACTGTCCCAGAATGTGATTTCTGAAACCATTTCTGACATATGGGAAGAGGGTAGAACAGCTGGTCATTAAGGTTTTCTCAAGACTATTTAGTAACACACTTGAATGTAATTAAAGTGCTACATTAAATACTGCACTTGTGTACAATGTATTTTTAATCTTTATGGCATGCTGTAAAAGTAAATAAATGCAAAGTGTTAACGTTTCTCCCCTTCATCTCCTAAATTGTTAAGATACAACGGCAGCCCCAATCCATGCCATGTGCAGTACCTGAAGAATACTCTGGTGCTCTGTGAGCATCCTGTGCTGCAGGTAGGAAGCAAAACCAAGCTGAATTGTGCAAGATGGATATAAGTTTATTTGGTTTCATTTGCCTAAGTTGAGCCATGCTGACTTACCTGGATGTATTTCAGCAGGCAATGTTGCAATGATCCTTTTATTGGAAGGCTTCCTTTGGAACCAGTCAAGGTGATGTAAAGCAACTTTGACCCATGCTGGATCTAACGCAAGAAGCAAAAGTCTGGATAAAAAATGTGCAAATATCTTTGCAGCAAACTTTACTCCTGGGTGTCCCAGTGGGGCTTCTGCCCTGAAATATTTGGAACTCAGCTCCATACAGATGCAGATTACAGATGGGTTAAATTGCAGAACTGTGTTTATACTCCATAATCCTCATTGTGATAGAAGCATCTAGAAAATCAGGACAGTTAAACACCATGTGGGATCAGGGCCCAGTTATTTATGATTTCCCTTCCTTTATCGTCTGTGGCTGACTATGACCTGTATTTCCATTTCTACAGACAAAAATCAGGAGGTTTATAGAAACCTAAGGCCACCATAAAGGAACCTACTTGAATCAACCTAAACCTGTGGAACAATTCATGTTCTGAAAAATTGCCTTGAGATTGGTGCCAGTACTCCATTAATAATAGCTTGGGGATTCTGTGGTCCTAAAACCATGGAGATGTTGTAGCATTGTGAATAAGTCATATTTTCAATGCACTTTTTTGGTTTGATGCACGAATGGGTAAGAAAAAAAGAAGTTTTAACATACCTGGTTTAGCGGAAAGTGCTTCTCTACATTAGACTTGTGCTTTCTGATATTGGTGTTTGTTTTACACTCTTTAACAACTCTTTTGCTTTGAAAAGAGAGGCCAGAAATTTATTGAAAAGTTGAAACTGTTCTTGACTTCTCATAAATTCCAGTAAATATATGTTTTAATTGACTATTTACTGAATATGATTAGAGCTGTTGTCAGTTTCTTCAGTTCCTTGGAAGAATCTTTTTCTGTGAATTCAGCACTTTCTAAAAAATACCTTGTTCTGCACTATGGTGTTTTGCCTTGAGCATGAAGGATAGCTTTACACAGCATTTTCCAATACCAAATCCAAAAGGGAGGACAGAGAAGAAGCTTGTAAGAAGCCTGGTTTAACAAAGCACTCAGGATGTAGCTTCCAAGGCAATGAACTGGCAGTCTTCAGGAAATGAAAAGCATGGAGATGGAAACAAGCATGTACCACGTTCACATGAGCTATCTGGTGACAATGGTGAGTTCTGCCAGTGTATGCACATGTCGTGAATTCAAGCTTTATATCACTTTTCAGAGGTAGGCATAAGTTTTTGTTTTCTCTGACATGCAAATTGGGGTTTGATTTGCGAATGGTTGCTCTTTGCAAATGAACAAAGGGCAGTGACATGCTGTGTTATATGTTTTGCCGGTCATTTTCTAAATCAACCAGAATCCTTCTGTTCAAATAAATGACACTTTTCCTCTCTGTTAATGGGGCATCTGCAGCATTTTTTTCTATAAAGGAGCAGTGGCATGAGCAGCTGATCATCCAGCCTTCCTGACACTCTGTTCATGGATGGATTTTGCATCATGTTGCAACCTGCAGCTGGTATGTGCTATCAAAACCAAGGAAGGCCAACCAATGTAGAGAAACCCATGAAGGCAGGAGACATAACTTTCCTATGGCAAGTTAATTTGTTTTCACAAGAGATGAGAATAACTATAGATCTCACCACATTCAGTGTTAATTGCAAAACTCATCTCTCTGACTTAACTTTGCCTCATTAATTTCTTCACACACAGTTGCCAGGTACAACCACATCTAAGCACAAACACAAGCAAACAAAAACATGCTAATCAAGCTAGTTTTCTTACAGGCAAAAAAAAAAAAAAGCAAAATTAATGACACTGGCATATTTTGGAAGAGATATTGTGCTGGTAGAGGCTAAGTAAATGCTGCAAGAAGTAAATAGAACTTCTTAAAAAAAACCATCTGCCTCACTTCTTCAGAAGAGTAAATTCCATCATGGTTAACCCCAAACTGGTCACTTCTAGTTTTCTACACTTAGAGGCCAATATTAAGAAATAAGGTAGACATCACTTCTTTCAAACCATACTAGATGGCCTTAAATCCTTTCCTAAAGCACTCAAAGACACATAGCTACCATTGATCTGGACTGGGCATGGATATTGCCAGAAAGAGTTCATTTGCTTTCAACTCAAATAATTTTTGTCCCAAAGAAGGTTGCAGGTCATGAACTGATTATGCAAGGAAGCTGTGGGGAGAGATTTTGTTCCTGGTACTTGTGTGTTGCTGACTGTAAAGGGAACTGAATGTCTCTGCAAAAGGAGAACATTTCCTGGGTGATTCACTTGAGTCAATCCCCCTCTGAGCCACAGAAAAGATTGTGTGGAGCCACATGAGAAGATGCAAATTGATGGTGACCACAGTGCATGCACACAACCTGCTCGTTTAAGCAAATGACACTGTTCTTGTTTTCCCAACAGTACTGTTGATTTAACCCTGTATAGTCATATCATGAGCACTGAAATGTCCAAATGCTATCAATAAATATCATTACAAAGCAGTTTGTGTACATAACTGAGGTCTCTTCACTAATTTGTCTGAAAAATATCTGCATCTGCTGTGCACAGACTTGTGCACTCGACAGTCAAACCTCCGGCTTGATTCCACTCAGCTGAACCCAAAATTAGATCTTAGGAAAAAAACATCTCTAAGACAATTAACCTCAATCCAGGCCTTTCTAGTGAATGGGTATCAATTGTCCTTTTACAGGATATGAGGAACCTACGGGTACAGCATTTTATTGTCTGAGCTTGACCAAGGGAACTACGTGGAAAGCAAAGACCAGGTACCAGCCCACAGACACCTCTCACTGCCTGGTTGGCCCAGCCTGCCCTTCCCCTCATGCCCCAGGCTGGCAGTAATGTCAGCCACTTTGTAAAGGGCTTATTTGGTGGGGTTTTAGCCCTAAAATTAGCTACAGCAGTGATCATTATTGGATTCTTGCTCTAGGTTTAATGCCTGTTTTCTTGAGCTGAACCACTTGTTGAATGACAAGCACCAACTTGGATAACCCTTCAATCACCTAATTACCTTGCTTATTTTTATTTTGTCTTAGAGAAGGAACTCCATATCAAAGAATTTCTCTTCTACTGCACTGTCTTCTCCTGCCACTAAAGAAATAACAGGTTTTGTTTCTTTGATTTAATTTATCACACTCCATTTCCCTTTCTAGTCATAATTTCTAATTATTTCAGCCTACTGACTCAGTTATTAAATTGAGTCAAGACAAATACACATAATCTATTGATTTAAATAACATCCACTCATCAACTGCAGTTTCCACGTGAGAAATTCTCCCCTTAGAAAAAAATGCAGCTTTCCCACTACTGTGAGTGGCAGACATCTGCATCTCAGTCTCTGTGAATCTTTTCACAAGGATTTCCTTGGGCAGCAGTCTGGCACAGCTTGGCTTTTGTACTCACCATGCTGTAGTAAATGTGGCTAAATAAACTGAATACCCAGAATTTACCTATAGCTTCTACATTTGCTGCCCAGAGCTAGAAAGAAATGTATACCCGAGATGGTGAAAATTAAACCATGAAGATGAATTTTACCCAGATGAAAATTGTCTTTGACACCATAGGATGCATATGAAAATCACAAACCTAGATGGGGGAGGATTTTTGTGTTTCAGTGGTAAGGCTCCTTTTTAATTAATTTTTCTAAATTTTTTTCTGTAGCAGTGCAACATTGAAGGAAGAATTGTTAGAGTGTTGTAATGTAGGTAAAACAAATTTAGTGAGGATTAAGAAGAAAGGAAGCCTTCACCAATTTTCATCTCTAATGATGAGATGACTACAGCACACCACAACTCACCAACACCTCCCGATCCTGATCCTGCCCTGCTAATGTTGTCTGACACTCGGTGTCTGCCAGAGGGCTGAGACAACTTCTTAAAACCCCATTCACAGAACTCAAAAATGCCCAAGGAGAATTTTTAAAAATTTTCAAAACTAAAAGAAACTGATTGTGATGCACAAATTCTGAGAAATAACAGCCCTAATAATTCTGCCTTTAGGAACCTGAAAGTTTTAAAGATTGAAATCTGTTTAACTTTGATTATCAGTCAATTAATTTTTGAGGAATTTTTTTTTAACAAAAAAGACAGCTTTTGTGGGAAATGTGGACTTTTAACCAAGGATTTCCTGAATTAGTTAAAAAACGCCAAATCTAAGCTTCTGAGAAATTAAAGGGGTTTTTTTTTCCTCTTCAAATAAAAATAATTTCCTGACCCGTCCCAACCACTGGCGTAGTAAAATAATGCAAAATTGGAAGCACTATGCAGGTGACAGTTCACAGCCAGCAGATATGTCTCCTGAAGAACATCCACGGCCCGTTGGGTGAAGTGCCCGGGACTATTTACACCTGATCAGTCACGAGATAAGATAACACAGCCTGTGCTGGACAAAGTCTTGAGATTACATGTTCCTGCCGTGCTTCCCACAGTTTGCCATTAACCAGCTATTGCAAGATGTTTGTTAAGTACCTTCATCCTGTCTCCAGCTCAGCACTGTCTCTCTCCCTTAATAACCAGGCTAAATCAGCAGGAATAATTAGGGAATCAGACACTACTTAGTGTCAGTACAGGCAGCCAAATAACTTCTCTATCTCTTTCTATTCCATAAGGTCACCCCCTCCCTTCTTGTGAAGCTCACTCTTCCTTAGAGGAAGGCACAATATGCTAACTCATAGTGATAAGATTTTTAGATTGGGTGATTCTTATATTTTGCAATTGGTTTCAGGCAATACAACATACAAAATGTATTTTCTTTCTCCTCTTTCTAGAAAATTGTCACTCCTCCAGCACATACTGGCTCATTTTTCCTGAAAACCCAAGGGAATGAAACACCCATGCCAATTCGACATGATGTAAGTAGCTAGCCCCCTAAGGATCTCTTGAAAAGGCAAGCACTAGGATTGTTTTCTGAATACTTCCTTAGCTAAAATTACCACAGTTCATGCTCGGGAATTCTCTAGAGACAGATGTACTGTCATGCTTGGATAGCAAAATAGAGATATCACACTTCACAGGAAATTAAAAAAAGGAGTATTCAAAGTTTATCCCTGCCAAATAATTTTAAAAGCTGATTTTTTTGCATCAAAGTGTTTCCTAGAAAGATGCAACAACCTGGCAAGAAGAACCCTGTGATGTGTGTGTACCCACAGAGTGAGACTCTCACTCAAAGTCTTAGGTTCTCATAACAACACACACACTAGACTTGAAGTACACATCTCTTAATATACTCTATTACCTCATTGTCATTTACTTGTTGGTAATGAATGCGTGTGTTAACAGAACAGCATGCTGATGCATTTTTTCTGCCATTGTATGTAACATATTTTCTAATTCTTCTGCTCTATTCAGCATTTGACCCTAACGATAGGGGATTATGGTATTAACTCTCTACACAGCACACATTCTTTACAGACTTTCACTAAATACTGTAAGCCTGCTGCAGAGCGGAATAAAAGTGAAAGCATACCGTCTGGTCTTAAGCTGTGCACACAGAGGGTCGTGATCCAATTGGAAGGGAAGCAGAATTTTAAAAAGAAAGAGGTTTGACAAAATTTTAATCCTTGTCATTTTCATTTCTCTTACCCTGTGGATTTGGGTGATTTTATTTACACTGTCAGCTTGAGCCTAGGGATTGAAAATCAGGCTTTTATGGAGATTATTAAAAGTACATACAGTACACTAAAGGCTGGACCACTGCTATATGCTACTAAAAATATGAATGTGGATGCTCTATATTATGCATTTAAGGAAATAAGTGCCATCCTCCCTGCAAGGCTGGACTTAGCAGTTAGGCTCATTGTCATTATGCCGAAATGCATGTTTTAACAAGGGCATTTATGGGTAGTTTCAGAGTGCTGAAGGTCCACTGAAGAATTGAGAGGTGCCTTCAGGTGCCTTTTAAAGGAACAAGGCAGCAGCATTTTAGGAGCAGTTGTGGAAGGTGTTGCTGTTGAAGGTGTTGCTGTTGAAGGTGTTGCTGTTGAAGGTGTCCCTGTTGAAGGTGTCCCTGGACATGGAAGAAGCTGCTCCGGGAAGAGCTGCTGCTCTCCCCACTCAGCAGCCAGGGAAGGGCAGCCTGACACCTAGCCCAGCCTAAGTGAAACAAATGTCTCACCACAGCTGACTTTCTCCTGAAAGTCTTCTGCTGATGTTGGCCTCAGTCCCACTCTGTTGGAGAGCTCCTAAGCCCATGTCCAGGCTGGTAGGAGATGGTCTGGATCAGACATGCAGCATGGATGTGCAAGGCTGTGCTTCAAGGTAAGCTGAAGCCACATGACTGCCCACTGTGAGGATGCATCCTCTTCCAGATTTCCCAAGGAGCACCTGTGATTAGACCTCTGTGCACAGCTGCCCATGCTGGGGCCAGGGAAGGATGAGAGCTGGAGGAGATGAGCCATGCCACCTTCACAGCAGCCCAGACTATTTTCTCATGCAGTGTAGGCACAGATAATGTGTTGTAGGAGCTGCTTCCTTGCCCTTGGATATTTTTGGCCCCTTGAGCAGGGTGCATCTTACTCCCCTCATTCCAAATGCATGATTTTGCTGTACCAGCTAATACAGAGCTCCAAACAGGCATGGAAATGCAAGTAAATACAACAAGGTTTTGGGGCCAGGCTACAGTAATCCACGAGCACCCAAAGTGGCTAAATTTCTCAGCTTCCACCTGCCCTGTGGAAGCACACACTGGGTCTGTTACTGGGGAAACATCACAACACTTGGTAACCACGTGATGATTTCAGTGGGACAGAGACAGCCCCAAGTCCTGCAAACACTTCACACACCCCCCTTTTCACTCCTCAGTCATGGATGGTTGTGTTAAAATTGCAGGCTTGAAGCCACAGACCTTGTTAATAAGGTTGTTAAAACAATCCTGCTTGGACTCTGGGAAATGGGAAGATAGCTTTTCCAGGATTTTTCTGCTCAGGGAATCAAATATTTTGTTTTTCCATCCAAGGAAACTGTTTGCTTGAAATCAAGATACGTGACTCTCCCTGTCCTTACAGCTCTGTAACCTTGGCTATCTGAGGCATGTAAAATAAGGGTTTATTGTGCTAAGGAATGAAATGGGCAGAGGCACTTGCACAACTTGGCCATCTCACAATTGAAAACGGAGTTAAGCTGGCTCCACCTAACTAGAGTGCCAGCAGCACAGCATTTGTGAGATGTGCTGCTTCCATACCTCCCTCAGCCAATTTTCAACACTCTTAGGGTGCCTCCTGATAACCGGGCCATAAACAAAGCCCACAGAGGACATTGGGGATCTGTCCTTCAATGTAAGTGGCAGGTGGATCAGGCCCACTTGGAAAATTTTGGCTGCTGCTCTGAGTGGTTCTCAGTGTGCCAGGGTCCCACTAAGACATCCAAATTGGCATCTCATAAAAATCAAATTGGCATCTCATAAAAATCCAGGCTAAAAATGACAGCCTTAGGTTGGAAGTCTGACTGGGGCCTCATCCTGCAGAGGTATTCAATGCCCTCAGCTCCCACTGAATTCACCATGAGCTGAGCAGGCTCAGCACTTCTCAGGATTGCTTGTGCTCTGCAGGATTGGACTTATTGTCCTTAATACTATCTCATTCTGGTTATTCCCTATTGCCCAAGGATAATCCCAGGGCATTATTCCCATTATGCCACTTGCCATTCCCATTATAGTCTTTAACAATGTTTTAAACCTATCTTTCATTTTTAATTTCCTTAGCAAAATATCTGTATTTTAGTAGTATGCATTTATGTAGTCTTCAAAAAAATGTGGTTTTATTATACATATGGCATTATCATGTAGCTTCACTATTTTATGAGTCTGGTAGATGAAAACAACTCTGAATACAAGGGAAATCCATATGTCTAAATATTTTTAGCATGAACATTGTTACCTGTTGCCAGCCATAAAAGTTTAATTAAACAGCACATATTAAAACAGTGCACCACAGGAATTACCTGTCTATTTCATGCATTTTTTTACTATCTTTAGTCTGGAAAGGAAGGAAGAAGGCATCACAACCATTTTATGTCTTTAGCATGTGCAGGTTAGAAGGCAGAGTAACGGAATCTTGCAGGTCACTGTAGCTTTGATTCATCTTTCTCCTTGATTAATTGCTAAGCTGCTGCCCAATGGTGGCTTCAAAATAATTCATCAGCAAGAGATCTCCAGCAGCTCTGTGGTGCTTTCTTGTGTCAGAGCCACCTGGTGTAGCACGTGGCTCTGCACGTGAGAGTTGTGTCAGAAGAAGAGCTGCCCCCACTCCTGCTTGCCCATTTCCTAAACACCCATTTTGTCCCCTTTTAAAGCACTGTCTCCTTAGGTGGTCAGGAGGTGTGAGTCCTCCACCAAGCATTGCTTTAGGGCCAGTGGTGATTTCCACCTGAACCCCAAGCCAGCAGCAGTGCCTGACCTACATCACCCTCAAAAGTGTTCCCCTGAAATACAGCTGCTTCCCGTCCTCACCAGCCCAGTTTAGGTCAGTACATTTCCCATCTAGAGCAGCCAAATTTTGGAAAGCCCCGATACCTGGTCTAGTGGAGGCCCAAGTCCAATGTGAGGCAGTAGAGAGGCAGTGCTCCTGCCTGTTTTCTGACTTCTGGCTCCAGAGGGATTGCTGTGTGCATGCTGCCCACAGGCCCCTACATCTAACTGGAGGTCACGGAGGAACCCAGGGCATGAGGAGCTCCTGTGTGACCAGGCTGCTTTTTCAGTGATGTCTTAGTCATTGGCCAGTTTGACATGAAAGGCAAAACATTTCAGATTGAATTAAAATTGACATTTGGAAGCTCTTTTAAAAGGGAAAAAAGGGTAAAAAGGAATGTAGGAAATAAGAATGGAAGGGGTCAGCTGGGCCAGCAAGTGCAGACTTTCACAGATGATTAGCCTGGAGAGTCCACAGGCATCCTGCCCAATGTGTCCCCACACACCACTGGCCCCGGGAGTCTGTAACAAACTTTACACTTCATCATAAGGCAGCTGCAAATTTAATGAGCCCCAGGAAGCAAAAACGCAAGATGCAATGCATTGTCAATAGCCCAAATCCTTGTAATAGAAAGGAAATGTTAGGTGAAATCTCCTACAAATCCTAAGAAATTAGGACAGGCAAAGACAATCCCCTCTTCTGCAGCAGTTCCTGACAATCTGATCAACAGGGAAATTCCTTCCTTACCTTAAATCTGCTGATCACTTTAAACTTGATCTTATGAGTGAGATACATGCAGGGATTAGGGGCTCTAGCCTACCTCCTGCTCTTTCATGGTTCAGAGGTGAAAAAGAGACCAGCCTAGAAGTCTAGCAATGCACAAACGAAAAGTAAAAATGACCCTTCCTGACCTCCGCAGGCCGCAAACAAAAGTCCTGAAGCATGTGATTAATAGAATAAAGCAATGGTGCAAATAAACAACCAAGTCTCTTTTCAAACTCAGCTGCTGACACCTAAACATCAGATACCAACTGATCCACATCACAAGCCTCGTTTTCTGTCCCTAAGAATTCTGTGATACAATCGTTTTCATTAATGGACCCAACTGCAGCCTAAAACCATGAATTTGTCTGTTCCCAGTACCAGAATATCACTTCTTGGATGAATGGATGGATTGAAACGTCTCTCTAAAATTCCAGTCCAAATGTATTCATAATTAGCTTGCATCCACTTGGTCCCATGCCAGTTTTAGTCTTTTTTTCTTTGAAGTATACCTCCCAATTTGCTATGTGAAAACTCCTTTCCATCTTAGTTTTACTATATTAAGCAATTAGAGAGTGTTCAGCATTTCCTCGTAAAATAAAGCAAAGGTTTAGTACAGATTACCTTGAAAAGTTTCAACAATTTGTCTTACAATTAATATTTGATGCATTATGAAATAAACATATTAGTTTGAAGCATATACAGTTTTCTAATGGTTTTAAAATGCATTTTCCTCTCATGGCCACAAAGACGACAGACTGGAAGCTTAAGAATTGATGGAGATATTAGTTTGCCCAGTTCCAAATAGAACCCAAAACTTACTGAGCAGGAATGGAATTAAAGAGAAAAAGAAAACATAACCTTGGCAAATAAGTCAAAAATTTGAACCTAGATGCACTGATAATTTTGAGTTTCAGAGTTCTGAATGAAATATGTGGAAGATTACAGGAAAATTGAAGGAGGAAAATTTTTTTAACAATTTGGAGTATTTCTAAACCTCACATAAATGTCATCCATTTCAATCTTCTTAGCCTTATTTTTAAGTTCATGTTCCTTGAGTGTTTTTCCATTTTCATTTCAGAATTCAGAGGCCCCAGCTGCTGTCAACAAATGGAGTTGATTCAGGTTTTAAGGGATACAACTGCTCATATTTTCTTGGTTTTCAAGCCCATATTCTCTGACCCTTTCCTCCTCTTTCCATCTCCTCTCAGTTTAAGGCCTACATTCTCGTAACCTACACTTCTTTCTATAGTCATCTCTATGGATAAAATCTCTTACAGGGTTTCCCAGTGTTTTTTGTTTCTATTCAGGATCTTCTTACTAGTTACAGGGAAGCCATCCTACTGCTCTTCCCTGTTCCCTGCTCCCTCCATCTGGTTACCACACGGCTCTTACATCTCCAAGTGCTGCAACTTGAAGAATGGACTAAAACAAAATAATGACTCCATTACATGACATATCTCCTGCTCGTAAATTTCAAAGCCAGATGAGACCATTATCACCTGCTCTGATCTCCAGCACAACACAGGACTTCCTGAGAGAGATTCCTCACTTTAGGATAGGAAACAGCAGCCCTGACTCATAGCTCTGGCCCAAAGTAATGATGGCTGTCTCCCAAGAAATAAAAAGAGCAATCCTGTTTCATGTACTGTTGCATGAGACTTTTGATTGCTTACTGCAGAAAATAAATGGACATAAATTTTAGAATAAGAAAATTCCAGACAGATTCTCATTGCTCTTAAAAGTGTGTTTCGTACCAACATTAAAAAAAAAGGTATTATGGAGAAAATTATAATTGTTGTTATTATTGCCAAAATTGCATGCTTAAAATAGCACATTTTGTCTTTAACTCTCAGATTTGGTAACAAGAGCATATGTGTTTTATCCGAACCACATAAAATCATAGCTGCTGACATTTGTCCTCTCACAACAGTACAGCAATGGATGTTTCCTTGGAGGGGAGAAGTGACTGCCCTGTTGTTGAAAATGTCACATTGAGGGTGCAGTACAGTATTCAGTAGAAGGTTAAATGTAACTCCTACTTCATCACTTCTCTCATCAACTGCCTTTGGGAATTCTTCCACCAGCCTCAAATGGACAATATCAGAGGCAGCAATTACCACCTAGTGTACATAGAAAACTGCACTCTGGTGTAAGCTACTTCTCAGAAACTTCTCATTCAAGTACCAGCCTGCTATGTCTCAGCTTTACCTACAGTGCTTTTTTACCACTTTGGGAGCAGAAAACATGTTTTTCCCAGACCAGGTCCTTTTCTCTTGCCTGCTCCCGGGTTCCTGAGGAGCTGCTCTGCCCCTCTGTGCCTGGGCATGAGCATCCCTGTGTGTGTGTGTGTAGTGCAGCTGGGGGAAGGAGCAGCTGGATCCACCAGCAGCCGTGCAGGCATGCAAATCGAGCGAGTGTTTGGTCCGGAGGCCATTCCCAGCCCCGTCCTCCCAGCAGCAGTTGGCTTGCTCCTGGTGGAGAGAGAGCATATGCTCTGCTCCACACACCCTGTCCTGTGATTTCACTGCCCCAGTTCACTCTGCCTACAGTGGTGAGTGCAGGTCCTCAAACTGGCATTTCTTACCTCTTTTTTGTTGTATAGGGTCCACAAAAATTTTCAGGAAAAGTGAGTATCTGTACTGCTTTAAATCTCTACCAAAGAGCATATAATGCATTAGCCAGAAGAGGGAAGAGCTCTGAGCTAGTCAATGGCTAAAATAGTGCAGGGATCATCCTAGAAAAACATAGAGTACACTCCAGGTGTTCATGGAGAAACACAGTATGCAAAACATGGGAGAGCCTTGTACCAAGGGGCCAGGGAACATGCAAATGAACAGCCCTGTGAGGTTTCAGAGAATATCCACAAGCCCATGGCATGTGGGTGGCATTCTTCAGTACCTGCACACACTGAGATTATTAATCGTGCCACAGTACAACGTACATTCCTGCTGAAAATAAATTGACACTGATGGGACTAACTTTTGCCTTGCTTTGCCACCCAAAAAATTATTGGACAATAATTCCCTGCCTCAGACAGACCGACAATGCTGTGAGGTACAGGTGAAGAGCACCTGTCTATCTCTGCACAGCACTAGTATTCTTCAGGAACCTGGTTTCAGCATTAGTTAATTATTTCTGAACACCAAGGCATGCAGGGTGGCTCCCATCCAACTGGATAGGACTAGAGCCCCTGCAGCCACCCCGTCATGCTGAAGAGCTGTGCTCCTCCCAGTGCATGGACTGCATGAGGCTGGAGTTTCAGGTCCACTTTCCTATGTCCTTTCCTAGCAAGCCCAGCAGAAGCAACCCCAGCAGGCTCTGGTGCCTTCCCTCTCTGGAGAAGGGGGCTTTCTGACCTGGAAATATGTGCTCACTATCAGTGGCAATTTATTTTGCTTTCTGCCTAAGCTGTGTTTTCAGGGTAAGTGTCCTGACTCCAGCCCCAGTCAAGCCACAGCCTCTATCTCCCTTCATGTGTGTATGTGCATAACCTGAGATTCTTTTGCAGATCTCCTTGCTCAGGCCCAATCTCTGCTCTGCAAGTTGGCATGACGGCAGAATACCAAGTAGGAGGTTTTGGCTTGTGTGTAGAATTTGGAGAGCGGTTTTGTAGTAAGTTGCTATACTTTTTGGCTTGCAAGCCCTGGGAGCATATGGCCCATTGCTTGCAAAATGCTGATATTTTAAAATTGGGGGAGGAATAGAGCATGGCACATTTATTTTACTTCTTCAGTGCCACTATTTTTGCCAAAACCTTCCCTGCAACACCATCCTGGATCATGCTGTTCTATCCATCTTTAAAGTGAAACCTCCACTAACTAAAAAGTTGATGCTGTAAGGCAGACCCTAACAGGCCTGAGAAAAACAGCATTCCTGTACTCAATGTCCAATATGAAATGCTGTCAACTCATTGCTAAAGTGAGTGAGTAGAAAATGCAGCACTACTTCTACTCATGCTTGAACTCTTTGCAGCTGGCCTTGCTCATATTTTCAGCAAACATCTCTTCTTTTCCAAGTAATCAAAACTTTATTGACTGTTATTTCCTTCCTCTTGACTTCCCAAGAGCTAACACCAGCACACTCAAGATGCTGCAGACTTATCATTTCCACCTTGAACTAGTGGTTGACCTGAAGAGAGGGATGCCAGAAATGGAGTTCCTAAGTACAGACAGAAGAACAGTGCTAATCCAAGTACAGCTCAGCTAAACCACTGCAGTAGCTGTCAAAGCACATCTAAAATTTTTTTTGTATGTCTTCCCCAAGCCATTTAATAATGTTGAAAAAGTTGTTTTTTTTAAAGTTAGTAAACCAGGTGAACTGCAAAATATTAATTTACTTGAATTTTGAAAATGTTTTGGTGAAGTCCCTCATAAAACACTGTTAAGGGAAATACATAATCACAGGGCTTAAGGGATGGAGTCTTTGTTAAGGGTCATAATAAAGAGCTTCCTCTGAGAACAGAAAGAGGTTAATGGTAGGGTACCATTATTTTCTGTGTTGGGATTAATTTTGACCATCCACGTGAACGGCTGAAAGAAGATAATGCAGAGGGATTGGGGATACTTGGGTGATGCCATCATAATTTTCTGGACCTGACTCTGCAATCTGGCTGTGTGTAAAAGTTGCACAACCCTGGAAGAGCTTGCATGGATTGACTTTGATTAATAGTAATTATGAGAGAGTGTGAAGAACTCCAGGTGTATTGCTGCTAAATTAGGAAGTATGATGTCACGTTAACTGAGTTAAGAATTACTTGAACGGTGCCTACTATCAAAACTCTCAATCTTTTTATAAACACACACAGTTGCTCACCTTTGGGGTCTTTTAGGAAGAGAAAATGAGGGTTCACAGAAGGTAAATTGTGATGGGCTCAGTTCCACTTACCTTAATTACTTCAAACAATTGTTTAACATGCAAAGATCCATTCGTTTCAGTGGATTTTGTGCAAGAATGAAAGAGTCATCACTTAATGTGTGTCGCCTCACAGAGCAGAAATTAAATCTAAGAAACAGGGTGAGTATACTGAAAAATCAAACGTGGAAGACCAGAGTATGCTGAAATGACATTGTATATATATGTTTAAAAGTATTCCTTTCTCTATTTTTCTCTTTAGCTTCATTCTCTGAAACACACCTAAGATACATTTTATGTTGAAAATGTCCATAAAAAATTACTTGTTCATCAGAGATAATAATGGCATAGAATCTCACATCTTTGTGGAATAATCTTCCTGTCATAGCAGCAGAAGCCTTATCCTTAGAGAAGAGCTAGCAAGAACCTGACTGAGGAATTCAACATGATGGACAGGGAAAACCATGCAATGAACAGTTAGCATATGCCATATACTGCAGGAATGCAGCCCTTCTATTATCTGATGGCTCTTGCTGATGCAGAAATCAAAGATGTCTTGGATGACCAGGGGGAAAAAAAAGAAAAAGATGCTTTGTCATTAAGAAAATGAGGATGAGTATATTTCCATAAGCTGATTTGTAGGTGATCTACACCTAATATATTCAGGGATGAGCTCAGGGTGTCAGAACAGATGGGTCTTCTTGCCCATGTCACTAGCTCCTGGGACGGCCTTCAACGGGTCACTGCAGCACTCCCCAGCCTCCATGTCCTCCTAACACACTCACCAAGCTGTCATGACACCTAATTAATTATTTTATAGTAGTGGCTCCTTTACCAGACCCAGAGATTCCTGATAGAAAAGTACCAGAAAAGTTCAAACCATTGTGTTATTTTCAAGTGTAAAATCCTAATGACTTCAGCAGCTTTTCACTGCTCACTGGGCAGCCAGTGAGTGGCTGGAATTGACAGCTTCTGGCTGCCTTATTACCACTCATGTATCCATGGAAATGGATGACAGAGCTGCAGAAACAACAAGAAAGTTTTTAAAATACGGCTTTTCTCCATAGCAGAGAAAAATAATCACACTAGAAGATGTAAATTTCAACAGAGGAATTCAGAGCACTTTCCATAATTTGCTTCTTTTCCATGTAACTCCTGTGGGCAAAGCAGGGAACTGGGAGGGGACGTTGCAGCCCCATGGTGACAAGCAGCCAGGCCTGGGACAGAGGAAATCAGCAGCTGCTGGAGGAGGAGACAGGAAGTGCAGATAACGGTGCCCATTTGAAATGGAGTTATCTGGTGTGGAATTTGGCCCGGGCAGTGCACTTCACATCCCTGCTCTTTGCAAAAGCCTTACTGCTGAGGTTTTTGCCCATCCATTCTCTAGAGTCAGGAAAGAAAAGTAAGTTTTAAACCAGCAGAAGCTGCAGAGGCACAACTGAGTAGCTCGGGCCACATAGACAAGTGTTGACTTTCAAACTCCAAGCCTCAAAGTCAGGCTTTAATTTATGTTTGTCTATATAGACATAGTGTTTGTGGAGCAAATGAGAATGAGGAACCTTCAAAACACAGAACTATTCAAATTATACCTGGCATTAGGTTGTACAAACTCTTCCGCCACCACCACTTTAGTCACTACAATGCAGTAACTCTTGAAATGAGAGAATAATTGAATTTCCATGCTCTGCACTCCCTTTCCCAGTGCCATGCTTCCTATAAGCCCTGCACAGCCCAAGAGTGTACAAAAGATACCATCTTGTGTGCATCTTGTAGCATAATTGAATCAAGGTTTTTTAGCACTAATAAGGTCTCTCTGGAGCCCAGATGTTTGATTTATGCAGTGATATACAGGAGAAGGGCAGCCCAGCAGCAGACACTCTCAGCCACTGCCTTGGCCAGCACACAGGGAGCCCAGGGGTGATGCAGGTGCAGCAGCTACTGACCCAGGAGCTACAAGCGATCAAACAGCTTCCCCTCATTATTGTAGCTCATCCACCAACACCCTTCCCTCAGCCCTGTCTCTCCGTATACACCACCAGACTCCTTCATGGCTTCCTTTGTAGCTTTCCTTTACTAGTGCTGCCTCATGTTCAGTTTCTATCACCCTCCTGGTATTCTTCTCCTGTCTGAAAACTGCTAACCCTTCATTTTCAATAATTTTCTTCTCTGTGTGATCACAGGCAATAAAGATGAAACCTCAAAGGTCGTTATACCTTCAATCCAATCAATTAATTTAACCCTCTGTAGGAGTATTAAATTAATTTTTTCCTGCACATGCACTACTCACCACTTTTTTATTCATACAATGCAAACATGACACTTAATTCATAGAGGAAATCATAAGGCTGCATCCAAGCTGAAGGACCCAGAATATTCTTTCATGTCTTGGTACAATCCCAGGCTGCACCCTGGTCTCTACAGAAAAAGAGAAGTCTGAGTGCTCAGTTCATCTGGACTCCTTGATCCAGGGAGGGAGTGTGACACTGCATCCTGCCGTGGCCTGGACCCATGAGCTTAGACACAACTGGCCCTAAGCAGAAGAAAGAACAGGGATATAAGAGGAGGCTCTAAGCACGTATTACAGTAACAATTAAAGGTAGGATATCCACAACACCTGATTTTGATAAGCAAATCCTCTGGAGGATTTGAAGGAACTTTCCTTCTTTGAAGCCTTTGATCCTGTTCCTGTGGTGCTGGTGGATCACATTGATACCTCAGTAGGGCTACTCACACGGAGAAAAATGTGTCTCAGACTGTATTTGCCAAATCAGAGCCTACTTAGTAAAAGATTGGGAATGCTTGTGTTGAAAAGCTGTCACTCTATGTAAGCAGGAGTGAGAAGTTCTCAGTGGTCATCTTCAGCTTCCTAACAGAGTACCTCAGTTGCAACAGGGCTTGGCTCCTTTTCACATTTATCTTTGCATCTCAGAGGCGATTGTCATAACACATTTTGCCTCCTGCATGACCAGTGTGATGAAATCAAAAACAAACCCAATTTGCTACATCAGTTCTAACTAGCACTACACGTGTGACTGATCACTACTGGAAAATCTGAAACTCAGATAAAAATCACTAGGCTTTTTTTAACGCCTGAAATGAGCCATGTTGTAAAGGAAACCTGCAATAATGAGATAATGCGAATTAAAAATAAATAGTTCACATGTTTTCAAGCAAGCAAACAGCATGAAAACACTGCTGAAACAGGTATTTAAGTCCTATTATTTGAAGGTTTGCATTTTCTTGTGCCTAACCTGTGGTTTGTTTGGAGGAATATGAGATTTTTTGTAATATATTAAATTTTGATATCCTACATTTAGATCCAGAATACTTGAATATTATAAAATTACAGGACACCATTTGTTACATAATATATAATTCAGTGTTGATTGCTATTTCCCAAAACATTTACCGAGCAGCTACAAAAGCAGTTTCAGTTTCTGCTGTATATCAAGAGAAACAAGGTTCCTGCTTAAAGAAGGAATTTTTAAATGCTGATATCCAATACTAGTTAATAATATCAAGAGTAAGAGCATCAGAGACATAACTGTTTCTAAGGTTAAAAATCATCCTAGATATACCAGACAATGAGAGGAAAAGTGACTTACTAACATTTGTGCTTGATGGTGTCTTCCTTTTCCTCCTCCAGCTGAAGCTTGGGACAGCTGTTTGTCTTCAAATGCTAGAGTACAAGGACGCAAAAAAAGGTCACAGGAAAACATCTCCTGTGCAAACTAGAAATAGGACTGTCCTTTTCCAGTTAAAAAATGTTTATGTGAACGTCAGTCTTATGAAGGAGACAGGACTAACTGAAGTGGAAACAGGAGTCTCCTCCTCAGGCATAGATTAGGTGGTAGCTTCTTGCCAAGGTGACACTGGTGCTGCCTGGGATGAAGCATCCACCTCTTCTGTGCCAGTGCCCTTGTCCATTCAACCTCTTTCCTCTCCTTTCCCACATCCTACAGAGATGTCTCCTTTGGTAACTCTTTCCCATCTCTCAACTTCTCCTCTACAAGATAGATACTCCATTTCCTTAATCATCTTCTTGTTTGTTCATTACACTTGTTCCAGTATGTTTATTTCTCCCTTTTACTGGAGACTCCAGAACTGGAGCCTTTCTTTTTACTTTTCACCTTTCTCGCTAAATGCAACTCTGGCTTTGGCTTTCCTAAGCCCAACACTCTATTCTTGGACCATGTCTCTCTATTCCTCACAGATCATCTGTCCCTACTTCCACCTCTTTCATGCTTCCTTTCCATGTTTGAGTTTTACCAGGAGTTCATACTTACAGGCCTTGCACCACTTTTGTTTGATTTCCTGCACATCAGGATAGATGATTTTTCAAAGAGATAACCTTTAAATCAGCTCTTCTGGACCCCTTTTCTCTCCAGAGCTGTAGCCTACAGGAGTTTTTGAAGCAAGTCTCTGAACAGGCCAAATTCTGCTTTCTTGAAGCCCATGGATTTAATCCTGCTTTTTGCTGTTGTTCTTTTCCCTCTGGATCCTGAACTCTACCATCTTACAGTCACTGCAGCCATGCTCCAGCCTTCACCTACCTGACCTGTTCTTGCTTGGTTTTAGGTCTGAGGACCAGCAGAATGCCTCCCCTCATCACCTCCTCAACTACATGCATCAGGAAGCTGCCACCAGTGTACTTCAGGAACCTCCTGAATTGCTTGTACCCTGCTGTGGTGCCCCTCCATCAGATACCAGGGTGATCAAGTCTTCCCTGTGGACCTGAGCCTGCAATCAACAAGTTTCCTACAGTTTTCTGAAGAAGGCCTCATCTACTTCTTAATCATGCAGTCTGTAGTATCATCACAATGTTGCCCATGTTGCTTTGCCTGTTAATTCTGTCATATAAAGCTGTCGCTTTAGCCCTGTGCCACTGAACAGGAGGTCCATTCTGTCCATCCTGTGCCCTTTCTTGTGCCTGTACTTGCCTTCCCACTCCCACTGGTACCATACTTTGCTATTGTTATGACTTCAGCTTTCCCCAGAAAGAGATGGAAGGAACTTTTGACCAAAAGCATCATTTCCCCATCACTGACCATGCCACTCTTCTCTCGTGTTCTTTTATCACTTCCCCTCACATTATACATTGAGATCAACCTATGGGTCCTTACTTTTACAGCTCTCCTTTGCTTGAGTCTCCAACCATCTCTTTCTAGCATTCCTCCTTTCTGTCTTGGCCACACACCAGACTTGTTGCCCAATTCCTGCCTTTATGTCCACAAGCATCTGTTTCTGGTTTCTTTCCCAGTGTTCTTTAGACTCCAGGACATCCTTCCAAGTTGGCTGTTCACTGCAGATTTAAATGGCTCCTTAAAACACACTTCTGCAAGGCTTTTCTGAAATGAGCCCACCTCCCATCCTAACACTAACCTGCTGCCGTAAGTACTTACCCGTATCCTTTATCACAGACCAATTCCAACAAACACCACTTTCTGAGATATTAAATGTATACCGTTTCCTTAGCAGGTAATGCAGACTTCATGCAAAGCTCTCCTTCTCCCCTGACCTCACTCACATTTGTTTTATAACAGCTTATACCCCTTTAACAACAGTGAAGTTATTTCTGGTTTGCACATTGTGACTTGTGATCAAAACCAGGCCTAATGCCTATCTCTAGATACAAAAAGAAATGGCCCACTGAAACATTGCACAGTACCTTATTCTTAAATATCTACCTTCAAAACATGCAATTCACTTACAAATTATTAAAACCAGGCTATGGCAGCATCCTAAAGGACCAAGAAGGACAATTATGTTGGTCCTTATAATTCCAACAGTGATTAGCAACAGCCATCAGCACACTGCAACTGCTTGTTGAGCTAGTGAGTCAGACAGCAATAAGGACTTTTAAGCAGCCAGCAAAAGCACTCAGATTCTTCTACAGGAGAAGTTTATTACAGAGCTCAGCATCTGTGTCTTGCAGCTGCCAAGTGTCCTCCATGTGTTGTTACAGCTGCTGATTCTGCTGTTAAGGAAGGGGGAGCAGAAGGATGAAAAGAGGCAGCGTCAGGAATGTTCAGTTGCTGTAAAACACTGCCAAGCAGATATTCACTTTATCTGTATGCAGAAACTAAGCCATGCAAACATGTGAGCTCACGGCTCTCTGCTGGCTGGTCTCACACTACAGAGAAATCATGTGACAAAGTCACTAGACACTTTTCAAACTACTCCAAATACAGGATCTGCTGAAACCCTGAAGTAGCATGCCCAGCTATATCAGTTTTGTGACGTGACCTGCTGTGACTTGTGAGGACAGACAAGAAAAGAAGCAAGAGGCTTTGGGGAGAACCAAACCAAGGGGAAGCAAACTCTCCACTTCACCTGCAAGACAGTGCTCTTCAGTGTCAGTCCACTGCCATATTTTTAGGTTCTATCACACTACAATTCCACATAACTCTATATAAATAATTCTGAAGCATACCACAACACAGGAGCTCAGCCCCTACCTGGTGCTCTAAGCACATGGCTAAATTCCTGCTGGCCAAAACTAGGTCCTCAGTGGCTGTGGGCACAAGTTCCTCTCAGAGAAACCACACTGTCCTCCAGCAGTGAATGATCAACTAATCACTGGTAATTTTGGAAGGCAAAAGACCACCAACATGGCCTTGGAGCATGATATTGTGCTAGCCCTGGAGCAGACACACTTTCATTGCCAGATACATCCTAAAGGCTTTGGACAGTTTTCTTCAGTCTGTGCCAAATTTGTATTGATCCACAGCACCATCCACCATAGGTAGGACCATAGGATGATTCAAGTTGGGGAGGACGTCAGGAGGACATTTATTCCAAACCTCTTGTTTACATTTAACTCTTCTCAAATAAATTTTTTCATGTGTTGCTGGGTATAAGCAAATGGTATTGATTTCACCCAGCCCACAGTAAGCAGCTCACCAGGTGTTTCTTGCTCCACTGGGAGGTAAGATAATTTATTTATGTGTGGGCCAGGTGTTCTTGCTGGGACTAGCACACACTGAGCACAGCTTTGTTAGAGAGCACTAAGACACTGAGAGATGTGTCTTCTGAGACAAACTGAGTCATGTGCTAGCAGCCCTGCTGTGCCCTGGCAGTCTTGTGGAATCTGAGTGATCCCCAGTTCTCTCCTTACACTCCTGTCTGTGGGTATCTCAGGAATGTTGCATGGGCCAGGCAGGAGGATCACACCTTCTTGTGAGAAACCATGGCAATGGCATGACCAGACAGTATAGACAAGAGCCAGGGGGACTGTTCACATACCATGGGTGAGGACCCCCCAAAGGAAGTAGCATTAGGTACCCACCAACTCCAGCTTAAAGCAGCACATCTGGGAGAAGGACAAATAATTTTAATGGGAGATCAATATTAAGTCCATTGCACTTTTCGTAAGAGCAAAGAAATTGGTGTGTTTGAGAAACTAGATGTTGCTTGTCCAAGGGTTATTTAAAATAAAGGAGGAGGCATAAAGGTATTTTAATGGCTGTGGGTAAACCTGAGCTATGTGGTTTTATATGTGTGTGTGTGGCCTCAAGAAAAGGTGAAGGACAATGTGACAATACTTTTTTTTTTTTTAAGTACTTATGCAAGAAGAAGCTTCCAATTTGTCTCTATAACTGCTCTTTGAAGCAAAGGAATTTGTATATTGCATCAGGCAGTATCGTATTAGGAAATGTTTTTAACAGTGTTTAGTGATTGAAAGTAAGATACAATAGCTTTATGACAAAGAAGCTTATGATGAAGGTCCTTTGTAATAGCTTTTATATTACTGTAAATCATGATGCTTATGGTTTACTTTTTATTAATTCAAATGAAGTGCAAATCAAATGACAGCTGACAGCCTATCAACAGGTTAGTTTGAACAGCTGAATATTATTTTTCTTTATATATATTTCAGCTTTTAACAGGATTTTTAATTTTAAATAGTTTTGAGGTTTTGATCCATGTAATATGGCTGGAAGGCTGCAAGACGAGAGCAATATTTAATTCACGCTTGTAAGATATGGGTAGTTGGAACCCATTAGAAATTGACTTTTTGTTCTCGCTTTTAATTTTGATTCTTTTATCAGACATGCCAAGACTAATGCTGTCATGACAGATGGAGAGAGCTCATAGAGACATTGTACAAAAATTACTGGAGCAATATGTCATTACCATGTAGTACCTTCAAAATGTCACAACGAAAGTAAAATTCATTGTGAAACAGGGCTCTTCTTCAGGGACAAGGCTTCCTTTAGGGATAATTTCACTCCTAGGTGCTGGACAGCATCATACCACTCTCATTTGCACCACAGAAAATAGCAATATACATATGCTACGCCCTTGTTCAAAATCATGCAGCCACTCAGTGAGAGAGAACCTGCTCCCACTTGTCACCTATGTAATTCTGGGTGTCATTTACCTACTTCAATTATTCCAGAGTGTTCCAGCTCTTTTTTATTTACTTTGGTAATACAGTTGATCAAATAGTGCTGGTTATGCCAGCGTCATATCAGTTATTTACTATAAATACTCAGTTATTAGTTATTTACTTCAAAAGCAGCATGGCCATCAGGTTGATGAAGGTGGTTCTCCCCCTCTCCTCTGCTCTCATGAGACCTCACTTGGAGTGCTGCATCTGGCTCTGGGGTCCCCAGCATGGGAAGGACATGGAACTGGTGGACTGAGTCCACAGGAGGACCACAACAATGACCAGAGGGCTGGAGCACCTCTGCTCTGCAGACAGGCTGACAGAGCTGGGGCTGTTCAACCTGGAGAAGGGAAGGCTCTGGGAAGACCTTACCACACGTTCCTGTACCTAAAGAGGGCTACAAGAGAGCAGGAGAGGGACTTTTTGCATGTAGTGGTAGGACAAGGGGGAATGGCCTTAAGGTGAAGGAGGGCAGGTTTGAATTAGATATTAGGAAGAAATACTTCACTGTGAGGGTGGTGAGGCACTGGCACAGGTTGTTCAGAGAAGTTGTGAACTCCCCATCCCTGGAACTGTTCAAAACCAGGCTGGATGAGGCTCTGAGCAGCCTGGTCTAGTGGAAGGCATGGCAGGAGAGTTGGAACTGGATGATGTTTAAGGTCCCTTCCAACCCAAACCATTCTATGATTCTACAATAACTTGTACACTGTCAGTGGTAGTAACCTATGCTAATTTCTGCGCAAAGGCATAGGGATACAGTAAAACTTTTCTGTGTGCAGAAAAGCTCCTGATTAATCTGAGTAGAAGAAATGAGGTACTCTTTAAAAAGTGTGTAGGTCAACAATTTTGGCTAGAGCAGTTGGCCATCACAGCAGAGTCCTGTAATGGCTCAGCATAAAAACACATGGAAAAATTATGCAAGCTGTGTTAAAACACTGCCTTCGGTTTCAAAGGAAAGCATCAGAAGTGACACCATTTAAAAGATGATATAGTTCCACTCACAAGTCAGAAGGTTACATTTCTGATTCTACGTTCATGGTTTTTTGTCCATGGAATTCTGTAATGGGTTTGCTGTCGATGGGATTAAAAGATGTCTCTATGAGAAAGGACTGTTTTGTTATGTGTGGTTCTCCAACTATACAAAAAGTTGTTAGCTGTAAGTAATCCACTAGAAAATGAATTTCCAGTAACTATTGACATGTTTGAAAATGAACTCCAAAGCCAGATTAAAAACCACTGAGATTGTTACCCAGAATAGGGATAAAGGCAGTGCAATGTTTTGTGGCACACATTGTCCCTGACCCTAGAAGTTTCTCCCTGGTTCTTGGGAAGGTCAGGCCCCTTGTCTACTTAGGCTTGATCCAGAGCCGCTGAAACTGATGGCAGAACTCTCACTAGCTCCCAAAAGCTGGGTCACAAAAAAGACCATCTGTCTTTTTGTTGAAATTGTGTGCGGGAATGCAAACAGTGATACTGTATCCAGTGGTAGTGGTGCTTTCCACAAGAAACTGGATGGAAAGCACAAGCTTATTCCACACAGCCCAGCCTTCAGTTGCTACCACTGCTAATTTAGAGCTAAACAACTTTGGATCTCATTACTAACCAAGTGTCTTCCACCTCCCTCTCCTTTGGTGAATGATAGAATACTTGATTCCTTTAAAAAGATTGAGGTATTCAAGAATTCAGCCATTTCTGAAGTTTCACAGCCTCCACATCCAAACATCAAGACATCACTGTTGGTTTGGTGATGTGCAACATGCAAAATCCTTATCTGTCAAAAATGACATGTGGAAGAAGGGAAAGCAAAACTAGGTGAAAAAGTAGATCACCATGACAGACATACAGTCCAAAAATCCTTCCATATTTGCAGCTACTGAAGAAAAAAAAAAGTGATATAATTACAACATTGTCATAAAAATTGCAAAAGTATAAAGAGTGGAGTCATCAGGTCCTTCAAAAACAAACTTTCCATTTGGAAGGACCAGAGGCTTTTCTGCACATCACCTGGTGCAAAGGAGCCAAAATTTGTACCTGAGAGATTTACTGTTCATTTTCTTTCCCCCATAGACTTCTATAAAGACAACGACAAGTCCAGAGGAACAACAGTGCATCAGGATGTTTCCATAACTGTGGAATAAATTCAGTGTGAGGTAGTAAGTGGAAGACTGTGTGGAGGCACTAGACTGTTAAACTTAAAGGCTCAATCTTTCACGGTCCTGAACATATTCTGAGAGCTGCAGCGTTTTGGTTCCTAATGAAAACACACAGCGCTAACGAGAATGAGGCCATGAGTTCTCCTGGTGTGGTTGGTCACTCAAGGCGAAACAGAAAAAGCATCTGCTCCCTGATTGTTCAGAAACTCTGCATTCTTTACTTCAGACAGCAGAGAAGCTGTTCAGAGATAAGTAAGCTCTTGGACTCTGCCTGCTGTTGAAAGGCACACACATACCCTTGCATATCTCTATCATATTATTTAGGCATGGGAGAAAATGACCCCTCTTTGGAAATCTACTCAGCTGTCAGATCAATCCCTTTATCTGGTTTCATACCGTTAGCTGAGAAAACAAGGATCCTCCCATCAACCCAATTTGGTGTTAACTGATTCAGCTTTCATCAGATTTTTTTTTCTGAACTCAGAAGTAACCCAAAAGCCAGATCTCTGGGGTCTTTCCAAATGAGGTCCAAAAAATCTCACTTGGCAAAACACTTTGTGTAGGGATGTATTCAAATGTGCAGAAATGTCCCCATAAGTGAAATGATACCATGAAGTGAAATGGTGGATGCAAAATGAGTGGCCTGGGCTATGTACATAAGGCAGCACAATTACAACTCTCTGTTCTGGATTTAAAACCTGCCTTCCAGCCCTAACAGGACTCTTTGGTGAGAACAATAAAAAGAGCTGTAAGTGTATTCATTTGTATTTATCTGAGCCCTCAAAGTACCAATAGCCAGAGGAAGAGCTAGTTAGGTAAACAGCATAATTTTCTTTTGCTGAATTTGGTTCATAAATTCAGTAGTGCTGCCTTGAACACAGCTAAGGAACTGTTGCAGCTTTGATATTTAGATTCCAGTTGCAGGTTTAAAGACATTCTTCTTCCAGCAGGGGCTCTGGAGATTTGTGCAGAAATGCATTACTAACCATGAGTAAGGATGCAAGGATCTGTACTTAAGCTAACAGAAGTGATGATGTGTGAAAGACTTCTGCTTCATTTTGACATGGTGATATAAGGGATAGGCAGATTTTGGGACAGACCATCTTTATCTGTCTGGCAGTCTAGGGATTTAAGCTGTGTCTATCACTCTGGCATTTCTGTGTGCTCAGACAGCATCTGCAGGAAACATTCCCAATTAGTCTCAAAGTAAAGTGGTCAGGGATGGTTATCCCAAGAGGGACACCCAGAAGAGCTTCATTTCGTTTACAGAGGAGGTACTTGTAGGGGAGCAGAGAAAAGGGCAGTAGGGAAAAGTGCAATCCTGATGTAGAAGTTAGTGCAGACTCTCCACTTGGAGAGCCTTAAAAGGAATTGCACTCGTTACCTCCTGGACCCTCAAATGGAGCCACCCTGCCTGGGCAGCTAAAAACGGTGCCCTACAAGGAATCCTATTTAAAGAGATTTCTCTGGATGCACAGCCCCACCTTGCCCCACTTCATGCATGCAAAGAAAGTCTGTACCTCCCTCTACCCAAGACATACTCTGCCTCTCAGGCTGCCCTGCGTGCTTGGAGCCAGGGAGGCTTGGCCTCTCACTTCCAAAAACTCAACCAAACTATGAGAGAAAGATTCCCATATGTCCTTCACAGAAAAAATGCATCCTAGGCATGTTGGAGTCACCTGGTCAGTCAGCACTCACTTCAACCCTGCTGCTAGTGTGAAATCTTGATTTTTCACCAGTAGAAAAAAATTTTACCATTTTACATCAGGTTAAGATTTGAACCTCTCTACCTTGACAGAGTCTCTGTAACATCCAATTTTTATGGGTACCTGAAGAGTTCTTCTGGAATACTAATGTTCTCTGGTTCTTTAGGTGTATATTGCAAGCATCACAAACATATTTTTATTGGTATTTGATGGCTGCTTCATTTGCCAAGTACTCATATCAAATTTATGGAAGGCTATTTCTGAGTGATATAAGCGTGGGAAATCCCTTTTGTTGAGACATGGCATTAATCATGTTAGTGCCTAGATCTCCATGCCCTTAGACCAACAAGATATACTGCTTCAGTGTCTACAGCCAGCTCCTAAAAATACACTGTCTTCCGACTGATTTTATGCCTCAGAAGAGATGGGATAACCTGGTTCTTTAACAATCCACTGCCACTCCAGCATTCTGTCTTCCTTTCCACTTTGTAATGCCTACACCTTTGCATATTTCAAACTGAACGTGTGGAAAGAGTGACATGGGAACCGCCTTGTCCTGAGTGTCGATACCACTCACAGCAGTGGCAGCAGGGATGCCAGTACAGGTCAGGATCAAATCAAGGCATTGTTTAACATTTATGTGAGTGTATTCCCAGATAAGGAGCAACCAACACTCTCAGTAATCTCCATTAGTGACAGCAAGGTCTGTCTCCTGCTATCCACAATCATACACCACAAAAAGAAAGGTGGCACGCAGCCTCCATATTAATGTACTGCTTCTTATGTAGTCATGACCTGGACTCCATGGAAAAAAGGGGCTTAGCCTACCCACATCAGTCATGCATTCTCCCACCTTACAGTGTGGTGTTTAATCATCAGGGAGAGAGATGCAGGGAGAGTACAGGTACACCACAAGGGTATCTTGGTGCTGGATATGATCCTTTCCTTATGCAAAGACTATTCCAACAAGCCCCATGTCTTGGAGGTGCAACCAACATCTGCTGCAAAGGAGGCACGTCATATCATCGTATCATCATATCAATCATATCATATCATATCATATCATATTTTATAGGAATGAATAATTTCTCTCAAGTGTATGTTTATTTTGTCTTATATTTGCACACTTATTAGCAGCCCATTTTCTTTTCCCATCTATGTAAATCTACATGGACACTCAGAGCATGAGAGCCTAGAGGTTTCTTCATTGAGTCACTGACTCTTTTCTTTACATATGTCTATGAAAGTAGGTCTATTGGGATCCAGCCGAACATCCCTCAGTCTGTCTCTGGTCTCTCTCACTCATCCTCCCTTTGTCTCTCTTGTTCTGCTACAGATCTATAGCTACAGATTTGTCTACCAAACACCAGGTGGGTTCATCCCAGACCCACAAGTAGCAGAGTAAGTGACAAGAGTAGGCTAATGAAGTGCAAATAAATCACCCAGAAACCTCTCCCCCACACTGCTGCACCTAGAATTGTTTACAAATATTTTCCAAAGATTGTTCCATTAAGTCTTCACTGACTTGAATTTGGTGCTTGGGAAAAATCTGTCTGGATAAGGCCTGCCAACATGATGACTTGGAAGTGACAGGGCTGCCACATCCTGCACCGAGCTATGCAATGCACCATGCAGTCAACCTGCACATGTACAGCAAGTCTGACACATTCCAGAGCCATGGACTCTTGGAACAAGTCATCTCTCTATTACTTGTGCAAAGATTTTGATGTCCATAGAAATGTTCTTTCCTGTGGGATTTCCAGGTTAATCACACAAAACTGCTAGGCAATACATTACACTTGAAAGCACTGCTCTGTCACTAAAATTTTTAGGCCAGGAAGATCATGTCTCATCATCCTTCCAAGGAAAAATTCTCTATTTAATTACTCTGCTGGTGAAAAACATCAGAAATAGTCAAGTATGTGTCATTAAATCTTTTCTGTTTCACACTGCCTGGCCCCCCACAGCGCAGTGGGAACTGCACTGGTTTCTGCAAGAGATCTGACCACTGAACACAGAGGTCTGGAGAGCACTGGTCCTAGCACTGAGAGAGTAGCTCTCTCCAGACCAGTCCAACGTTAATCCCACCAGTAAGTAGGCCAATTTGTGCCAAATATGGTTTTTCCTCTCCTGTGTTGAGACCACCCACCCAGCACAGAGCACGGAACAGCAGCTATGACAGAAAGATTTTAACCTCAGCTAATGGCAACAAGAAAGTGACAGACTCATTTTCTTATTACCAGTCTTCTTAGGACTGAACAGGCAATTATTTTCTTGAGACTGCTTCAGTGTACTAAATTACATGGACTATCTCCAAAGAGCAGTGACAACTCAGTAAGCTGGGTGTAAGCTGGGTTACCTCTCCCGCCAACCCACACACTGCTCTCAGTAACCCCGCAGTGGTGTTGACAGACTCCAGAAATAGCCATGAACAGTGTTTTCTTACTAGAAGTCAGGTCTGTGTCATATCAGTGGGGGAGGTGAATTAAAAATGACAGGGGGAGCCATTCAGAGGGGTCTCATCCCTCTCGACAACGCAGTCCCCAAAGGTGGTACTGAGCCATGCCCTGCATGCAGCCCCTTGTAAACAGGAGTGATCCCTTTTGACGCTGAAACTGGGGGTGTCTGGCACCTTTTGTGCTTCCTGCTTCTCCAATATTTCTCCTCACATTCCTTCACTGCTAAATGAGTGGCACGACTTTCTCAATGTCTTTTCCCCAACACTTTCTTACAGTTTTCATTTAATTTTAATGTAAGGGCACCAGTCCTAGTTTATGTCATAATAGATGGACAACAATAGTGCAGTTTAACTAAAATAACATGCTAAACAGTACTACATGTTGACGGAGTCGTGATGGATAAAATGTGGAGTGTTTTGGTGGTTTATATCTTCAAAGAAGAGCTGGCAAGTGTACAACGTGACAAATGTATTTAAGAATCTATGCCATTCAAATGATACTACCACATGTCTGTTTGGGATTTTTCCCGTCTAAATGTGGGAATATGGGCACAGATTCACTTGCATACTGTGTTCTTCTAACATAAAGTGTCGGCATCTCCGAGGGTGTATCGGTGGCACCCGATGTCACCAGACACACGCTGCAAAGGAGACAGCCGAAATAAGTGTACATTATGTGTGCCAGGCAGTCTTCATTTGTTTACTTCACGCAAAAAAGGAGGGGATCGTGCTCAAAATATTCTCACTGGAAATTTGTAGCAGCATGAGAAAGAGGAAAACATATCATTTGCATTTCAAGGCATTGCAAGTCCCTATCCTAGCTGAAGTTGTCGGCATTTATGGTACAAAGAGACCAGCTCCTGATGTGAGCGACAATGATGTAAAAAACCCCACTAATTCACGTCATCTTGACTGAATTATTCTGCATTTACACCAGTTTCACTAAGATGGAAGCTGGCTCATGGTCTTTACACATACACATTTTGTGTCTTTTTCTGCTATTGTTTGTTGCAATAAGCCACCCCCTTTGTTTATTATTTTTTATTTGTGCAATGTATTCATATTCTCAGAGTCCATCTGCTAAAAGTATCCTATTTAAAAGAAGATGGCATCATTAGCTACCCTCTCTCGCTATAAAGAAAGGAGCAGTTCCCATATTTTTACCCAGTTCAGTGGCTCAGTGGATGCACTAATCTTGCTGAACACTTCAGTTTAGATGGTATATCAATGAGGCATTCAAACAGAGCAGTTTATACACAAAAATTCTGTCTGCTTTGTAAAAGATTATCCTTTTATAAACACTCTGCGGAAAACATAAAAGCAAATAGGGGACAGCACATAGGACAGGAAAGATGTTAGAAGGGAGATTAATACTGAATGGGTCGAAATGAATGGTGCTTACCAAAACGAGGTCCAGATACTTTGGCTGCAGTGAAACATAAATAATGGGAATGACACATCGTTTATTCGGGATAATGAGTTGATCCGAAGTAGGGGCCTAGAACAAGAGATTAAAGATTAAATATCCATCTCCTGATGAATATCAGTAGCAAACTTTAACCTTTTCCTTCCAAAAGCACAATTTCTTTGAACAATCATGTCAGCACAACACAGTGAAGAAATGGGCTAAAGCAAACTTAAATCACATTCTTATCCTTATCCTGAAAGAAAACACTGCTTCATATTTTAAGACACAGTATTGTATTTTTATTTCCAGGCTTGTAACTCTTTCAGAATAATTATATGAGAACACAAAGATTTTGCTTGATGGTTTGTATTAGAAAAATCTGGCTTTAGCATTTACTGCTTACATTTTAGTTCTCTGCAATAATTGAAGAAAGAACATGCCCATCCTGAACATTCACTTGGGTGGAGAGATAATGACAAAAAGCAGCCTGCTGGAAAAGCACAGCATACCACATGCCGAATTAGAGTCTTGAATGCAAGGAGGACTTGGAAGATGTCACGAGATTTGGATCAGGAAGGGCTGGAAGTGTAGTGAAGGGGGGAAAGGCACAGACAACTGGGGACAGCAGGCTGACTGTACTGCAGTGCTGGCAACCTGTCCAAGCTGGTCAATTAGTGGTACTTCTAGCTCAAGATGCTGTACTGCAACTGAGGCAGAAGACATAGGACAAGCGGGAATCTGGATAGCTGTGGCTTGCCCAGAACTTGGAACAGAGCAGCTGCTGGATGCATGCAGCCAGCCAAGCCCCGCATTGTGGTTTTGTTGTTGATGGCTGCCTCCTGCAAGAGGGATAAAACTGGGGACAGAGGGAGGAGGGAGGAGGGGGCGAGACTTTCAAATGACATTTAGAAAACAGCCAAGCTAGAATGCAGGAGCGAGTTCAGCATGCTCTCACCTGCTTCACAGAAAGGGGTTCGCAAGCAAAAGGAGTTTGTGGTTTCATTCCACTCTCTAGGGAAAGTGCTGTCCCAGTGCCAAACCAGCACACACGTACAGCTGGCAATTTCTCTGCAGAAGAAGCCTCAGACTGGAAGCTGTGGAAAAGTATCCATTTTTTCTTGGTAAATATTTGCATGCAAAACCAGATATTCCCATAGGTTTTTGTGAGGCTCTGCAAACTTGTTAAAGGCAAGGATTTTTGGATTTGTGCTGGGGGGTGAGTGCATGCACAGACACGCAGTTCCAATAAGGACATGGTCCTGGGGGGTGAGCTCACTGAAATGATATCTTCAGGGACACTGAATATCTTTCAGACAGCAAGCCTCACATTTTGCAAAATTCACATTTTGGCAACAGAACAAAAATATTGCCATTTCACACTGTCCCTTTACACCATTAATTCAGGTAGGATTTGATGTGCTTCCGTCTCCTCTTGGGTGAGAGATGAAAGTCCTCTCAGGCACCTTTCCTCATGGGCTGTCCTGCAACAGCATCACTCCACTGCCTTCATCCTAAAACCTCCTGAAGACCTCGTGAAAAACCTCCTGAAACCTCCTGCTACTGTATCACCATTTATATACTGAGAATAGGACCACAAGGTCAAATAAATGCAAGTGAAGGAAGAGGACTTGGGGTGCTGGGCTGGTAGAGGGGGCAGAGCTGACAAATCTATAGTAAGAGTGTGAACAGAAGACATATGGCTGGTTATCATCACGGTCAGCCAGGACCAGGCTCTGCAGGACTTGGCTTGCCTAGGCAGTCCCGTGCTGGAGAGTGGGTTGGGTTTTCCACGGCTGCTTGCAATGGGAAAAGGAAGGGGAGGTCCATCTCAGTACCAAAGCAGCAGCCTCTCCTCTGGGGAACCAAAGCACTGCTCTCCAGGGACATGGACTACTGTGCTTGGCTCAGCCGCTCTGCCCGTTTTCAGCACCCTGCGCTGATTTCCAGCCAGACAGGCTTTTATCCTTGAGATACGAGCAGCGACTTTCCTTTTATTCAGAAAGAAGCATCCATTTTCGAGCATTATCACAGCACAGATAATAAATATTACAAACAGCAGAGCTGTGAGGGGATGCCAGAATCCTGCTGCTGACTGATGCCTGACCTGTGGAAAGCCCACATCACCATGTAACATCACAGTGCTTGGCTGTGCCAAGGGGACCATCCTTCCCAGGGGCACACAGCCTTGCAGGAGGGGCAGGACCCCTGCTGCCACATGTGTTCCTGCTCTCAGGGGGCCAAGGGGCTCTTCACATGGCAAAAGACACTCCCTGTAAGGTCTGCAGGGGATATTTGAGGGATCCTGCAATGAAAGTTGTTGTAGACACACACACAACAATCCATGCATGTTGTAGGGAAGAGAGTATGATCTCAAGGGCCCCCACTGTGGCACAAAGTGGGACCCCCAAGGCTCCTGGTGGTCCCAAGATTCCTGATAACCTGCACTGACCATTCTAGGGAGGGAACTGATAATGCTGGGCCTTCCTACCTCACTTCACTTCACCTTACCTCATTGCTAAGGAAGAGGAGGAGCAGCTCCCAGATGATTCCAGCACGTGGCACTGGGCTCTTAAGAGTACTTAAGAAGTATTTGTAACTTGATTTAAAATTAACCCTTAGTAATGTGAAGATGGTGATAAGAGCAGCATGAGGAAAAAAACAGACTATTCCAGGAGTATTTGTCCAAATTCAGTGGGTAGAAGTGAGTTTTCCAGGGCTGCTGTCAGTATGTAACTGGAAGATCAACTTGTGAGCTGAAATCCCATGAGTTTTTATTCATGAGAGCTATCTGCCTGAACATCTGATTGTGCACAGGACTGAGGCTTTTGGGTTGTAAAATTAGATAGAAAATGTCCACTCTGGAAAAGAAAGCACAAATTTCTTGTGAAACTGCTCTGGGAGGAACCAAAACTCAGGTGTTCACAGCTTGACTTGCACAAGGGAACTATATTTTAAAACATCCGTGAATGAATCTGTGCAAACTGAAGTGAGTTTTCTTAGCAAACCACCCCAGCACCCATATCCACTGTGTAGTTTGGCAGCTGGGGGAGTGACAGGTCAAGGTCCCACCCAACTGCTCCCCTACAGCCACCACAGTGTACCCCAAGTACAGCACTCCTTGCCCTGGGTTTGCTGCGTAATCCTTGGAGAGAAAAGAGCTCATACCAACAGCTGAGGTGAATCTCACCAAAAAATGCGTGTCTTTCTTCTTTGGTTACTTGAATCTCCGCCGTACAATATTTTATTAGGAGCATGTCACTAATGATGCAGGTCTTGATACAGAACCTGTGTTTTTGTAAGTGTGAATGATTTGCCAGGTCCTCACATATTCTGATTCAACTCATCATGTCATTTTTGACAGTGCAAGCCTTCAAGGAAACAAAAGAGTTTTTACAGTGCCAGTGTGAGTTTACTAGCTGTGTGTTACCCATTTAGCATCCAGAGGAGCTTGAATTCGACAAAACTACCAGAAATTTAATTCTCTGAAATCATAGGATGGGAAACTTAGAGTCTGTCAGAGACCTTTGGACACTGAACCTGAATCCAAGTGTCACCTCAAGCAGTCATGGAATATGGGGACATTTCAACTTGTATCTGGTTACAGATCTGAAATCTGGATTTCGGTCCAGCAACTAGCAGCAGCAGATAGCAGACCAACAAACCTTACCCATGCCACTCTAAGATGGAAATGACCTGTCTGTGCGTGGTCCAGTTTAGGGAACAGGGCTGAAGAACACCTTGTGGCAACCTGACACTGGGGCAGCTTGCAAGGTCCTGAGGGTTTGGCAGCCAGCATCAGAGCACAAGGGGCTGTAAAGGCAGCTTGCCCTCTTTCTGACCCTCAGAGAGCAAGCAACACCCTTCCTGGCAATTCCCTTCACATCAAAGGAGCCTCCCAGAGGCCCTGCTGATGGTCATGAGGGGCTGCAATAGCAGCGTAAAGCTGCCTGAGCTGTGTTAGCAGTGTGCTCACATATGGTCTTGGATTGTACCTTTCCACAAACCAGCTGTACCTCTCAAATAAATACATACTGGGCAAAGCTCAGAAATGCATCTTTCTGGAGATTATTTCCATCTGCACATCACAAAGGATATATTGATTTAGCTACACTCCTGAGATCAGAGTGGAAACACTGTATAGTCGGGAAGCAGGCACATATGCTGCTTATCAAAGCTATACATACGGTACAAAAAGATACCAGTGTGGAGAGCAACCAGCTATATTAGCACCAGCACACAACCTGTCCTGTAATTCTCTAAAACAAAGGAAAAGGAAGTGCTGAATGCTACTGTTCCTGAGCCACACAAATGTCATTTGATGAGCACACCAATCCCAGCTGAACTTATGGACGTGAGGAATCTAAATAGTTGACAATTGCTTTAGCTGTCAAGGATTGCTCTCAAAGCCTATGTATTGATTTATTTATTTATTTTCATTTCTTGGAGCTACAGAGAAATGCAGTAATTGACACAATGGGAAAGAATAGCCCAGATGATGAGCTCCAAGCAGAACACATCACCAAAGCAAGGTTGTATTCTATCTGCAAGGCTCTTTCACCAGTCCACAAGGAGGACAAGTTATATATTCCTCAAAATTCATGGCATCTGTGTTTGTAGATGGTGACATAAGTAAGTCCAAAAATTACAGAGCAAGAAAGTTAGTTACCTAGATCATGCAGTGCCACTGTGTGCTGGCAATGTACATACCTCAAACTGGTGCAGGAAAGTGTCAGTAAAATGGTCATCTGTGGAGGCAGAGAGGACACTGTGGTCTCCTGCAGCACTAATCCTTCCTGGTGTCTCTGGGATAATGGAGAACAGGGAAAGTTAGTAGAGGAAAATCATAGAATCGTTTAGGTTGGAAGAGACCTCTAAGATCATCAAGACCAACTGTAAACCCACCATGCCCAAATCCACCACTAAACCTTGTCCCTAAGTGAGTTTACTAGATGTGTGTTACAGTGCCACATTACACATCTTTTAAATATCTCCAGGGTTGCTGACCCAACCACATCCCTGGGCAGCCTGTTCCAATGTTTGACAACTCTTTCTATGAAGAATCTTTTCCTAATATCCAGTCCGAACCTCTCCTGGCTCAACTTGAGGCCATTTCCTCTTGTCGTGGCCCTTCTTACTTGGGAAAAGAGGCTGACTCCCACCTTGCTACTAGCTGCATATATACAAATCTCCTTTCAGCTGGTTGCATATCTACAAATAAGCATACATAGGATAATCCTTACACTTACTGCAGATATCTTCTGGTTTTTGTAGTTTTGCAGCTTACCATAAATCAGGCCACAGTCAGCAGAAATGTCTCTGGGTGTGGGAGTACAGGATTATTAAGCTCCTCTCTTTTCTTACCGCCAACCACTTTCGTACCTCTCCTGTAGCTCAGGCTCCCACACCCTCAGGACTGAATCAGCAGGACACATCCCATCAGCAATCCTCAAACACTTCCATGCAAAATCCTTGGGCTGAGTCTAAAAGTCTGGTAAATAGTTTAAACCAAATTGCCTTTGCTGTAGAGTCCATGCATTGAAGTCAACAAACAATGTGCTGCTGCTCCACAGAAGATTTCTTTCCCTAGACAAAATGATCAGAGGGGTGAACACCCTCCCTTATGAGGACAGGCTGAAAGAATTGGGTTTGTTTAACCTGGAAAAGAGAATGCTCCGGGTTGACCTTATTGTAGTCTTTCAGCCTTTACAGAGGGTCAACAAGAAAGATGTTGGAAGAATTTTTAGTCGGGCCTGTAGGGATAGAACAAGAGGTAGGTAATGGTTTTAAACTAAAGGAAGTTAGATCAGGCTACAGAGAAGGAAGAACTTATTTACAATGAGGGTGACAAAATACTGGCATTGCACAGAGAGGTGGTGGATGCCCCATTCCTGGAAGGTAGTTGGGTGGGATTCTGGGCAACCTGGTCTAGCTGAAGATGTTCCTGCTCATTGCACAGGGGACCTTTAAAGGGCCCTTCCAACCCAAACTATTTTATGATTCTGTAAAAAAGAATCCTGATATTGGTGTTATTTGGACATTCTCAGGAAGATGAAGGTCAAGAATCACTGGTTCTGACAAAAAAATTGCTGAAGTGCCCTGAGCACCAAGACAGAACTATCATCAAGCTCCTTTCATGTCTCCTCTACCAGTCTAATACCCTGTGTAAGTATGAGAAGCATAAAAAAGAAATCTTTGATGGCTTCAAAAGACAGTACCCTTGAAGCAAATGATTGATTACCTGACAATGTTCAGGTGGAGAAAGAAACAGTCACTCTAAAACACATGGCAATCTTCTACAGTCAGGCTGAGACCACTTGCAAGTCCAGGATAGCTGGAATGAGGCACCGTATAGTGCCTGCTCACAGGGAAGAGATGACTCTGGATGCTTGACCTCAAGACTTCCATCTGACACAGGTACAGGTGAAACTAACCTGGGAGAAAAGCGTAAATGAATCCCAAACCCACCAATGCTTCCTCAGCACAGGGTTTGCTTGCTCTGTAGCTTTGCCATCCAGCAAAAGAGACCTCCTCCTGAGCAAGAGATGCAGAATCAGGCACAAAAAATGGCATAGCTGCTTCTCCCTGGAAAATTCCACCCAACATCTGCACAGCAGCTGGATTTCCCAAGTCTATTATCTCATTTCACTGATCTGAATGAATTTGCTCTCAGAACAGTTGCAGATCTGTATATATCACTCATGGCTTGATTCACTATGTTTTACCTGAATGAAATATTAATTAGCTACACTGTCCTTTCTCCTCCCACCATTAAATGATAATTAATTGTAATTCATGATGGAGAAAAAAGTGGCACATGAATAGCTACTTTGGCCCAAAACATGAATCAGTTCTAAAAATCCAAACCACCCCTAGTCAATTCAGAGTTTGAAACACTGCTGGGGAATAAGTTTGACTTCAGTCTCATTCTTTTCTCATTACTGGAGTCTTAAATACATTTTTTTTCTACAGATTCAGCCAGAGAGATGCATCACTAATATACTGGCCAAGCATGGGGTTTCTAACTCATCTTGGACAGTTCCTTAATTCAAGAAAGGTCTCACAAGAGAAAACATGACTACAGTGTTTGGCATGAAGTAAAGACACCAGGCAGGCTCTGGAACCTTAAGTTTGCAGATTTAATCCAGAGTCACTTAAAACAGCTTTACCATCACTGCAACTCAAAGGCCATAAAACATAAAACTTTTGCCACAAAACACTTAAGCTTCCCACTGAACTGGACATATGTGCTGACAAAGTCTCAGCAAAAAGGGTGTTTTATGTGAAGGTTCAGAAGTATGAAGAACACACTCAAGACATATATTTCCAAGAGGCAATTTATGGGGTAGGTGTACTCCTTAGAGTGTATTTATCTTACAGGCTTAATGGCCACAACTAGTTTTAGACTGAAATGTCACATAGTTTTTCTTTTCTCTTTTTTTTCTTTTCTAAACTGACTGCTGTTTACAACACACTCTGCAAACAAACTGGGCTGCTCAGCTCTGCATTTTCTAACGGCGGCAGCCTTTCTTCTTTCTCCCTATAACAAAAATGCTTTGAAGTCCTATGCTGTTAGTTACAAGTATCCTGATATTTCCCCAGCAAGGATGTAATAGGAGCCAAAACAAGCCTCCAGGTGCCAATATTGCACCTGACAAATTAGGCACACGACTGGAAAAGGATGGGCCCATCCTTCTGCTTAATGTTCATTTCCTCTCATTTCCACATTAACAGGAAGTAGTTGAAATGGAAAAAAGACTTTCCTTAAAGACCCAAACTATCAAAAGCCTGGAGCTGTTTCTCCTTGCAAACAAAAAACTTGGAAGCCAGCTACGTCCTATGATTTGGAGCTCATTTAGAGTGACTTATTTAACCCCTACTGACGGCACGATGAACAGGATGTTATGATTTATTTAACACTTAAAGCGGGTGTGAGAACAAGGTGGATGGTGCCCTTAGATGTAGTCTTTTCATAATTTATTGCTCCAAGTGCTTAATTTTTCCTCAGGGAAGCCTTTGATAGCCGGCTGCTGCAGTGTGGTTTAGTGTGTGCATTAAGCTGTAAAGCAAAAATATTAATAATACCAAAAATAATAACTGTAACCAAAGTTACTATTTTGCATAACAAGAACTTGCACGCTTTGCTCAGCTGAAACTCTGAAGTGATATCCCCACACCAACCAAATTGACTTGAGGATATTTAATGGAGCAGCACAAAGAGTGTTGAATTTACCTTCTGAGGACTTGAGCTGCACAAACACAAAGCAAACTCACTCTTGCAAAACGCCGCACGGCTCCTGGAAGGCCACTGGAGAACCGTAACAAAGTCAGCTAAAAAAAATAAAATGACTAACATCTCCTACACTGGTACCACAGGGGACTCTGACCAAGAACAGAGTCACAAAAAAATGTTATGTTTGACTGGCTTTAAAGTTGAACTGCTGCTTAATAACGTGTAGCATCCCTCGGAGGGTTTATCTTAAAGCACCTTCTTTTGAATGGTCCATAATCTTTATCTGGAATACAGAACCATCCTTTAGAAACCATTTTCATGTCAAAGCTACTCAGTGAAATAATGTATAGATCTCCTGCTCTCTGGAGATCAGTGTTCAGCTCTGCTTCATGTCATTACATTGAAGGCCCTTGGTGACTTTAGCAAGCATGATCTGTAGGAATGCTTGCACCTGTGGATAAAGGACTTCAACTTTGAATGTTAAATACCTATTTCAGGGGTTTTTTTCCCTCTTGAGCATGCATGTGTGTGAGTAAGTTGTATTTTGATATAGACAGGCAGGTAATTCATTTCACTTTTAGGAGATGAAGTAACGATTTTAGCAAATTACATTTGTCTCTTTAATCTTATATTTCCATGCACACTGAGTTAAATGTTGTAAAACTATCAATTCTGTCAAAACCTAACAGAAAGAAAACAAGAAACCCTGCAATCTTAATGTCCAAACTGACTGGTGATTAACAGGAATTAAATGTGCAGGAATTCCAAATCTTTTCTGATCGGAGATGTCTAGATGACTTTTGTTTTTCCATAATTGTATGAGGTTCCTACATAGTATTTAAGAATCAATTATATTGCAATTGATGTAATTAACTCTAATAATCCAGTAAAAGTCAGTAGGAGGGCTATTCAAGTCAATAGAAAAGAGAGACTGTATTATGAAGGTGTTATTAACCTATACAGATTTTTACTAGACATTTCCTTTTCTTACATAATAAATATACAGTGATGAGGAAGGCTGTCATTATAATTTAATGGGAACAATGGTTCATCACTTCCTTTCCTGTACAAGCCTTAACTAATTCTACATACAGTGTATAAGTAAAATGAAGTTAAATGAATCTCACAAATTAGCTATTAATCATCCATCAATCATCTGTTGCTCCATGATTAAAATCTGTGTTGCATTCAGAGCTGGGAAAGGTATTTGGGGAGTGGCAGGAGCTGCATGTACATCTTCCAATTAATTTATTCATGCACTTCCATTTTGCATTGCCAAGGGTACTTACTGAAACCAGTCCTGAAGTCAGAGAAAGTCTCCTGAGGAAAGTTCCAGCCCTTCCCAGAATAAAGTAAAACTCTCATTTCCATATTTATAGGCATCGCTCTGATTTTAAGCATTGTTGCATATGAGAACCTCATTCACGCTTCTCAACTCAGTCAGACAACTCCTTTTGGGGAAAGAAAGCAACACTATGAAGTTAGGGAAAGTGAGGCAGTGGTCTGCTATACGCCTTGCAAAGTGATGAAGAGAATTCCTCTGTCCAAGATCCTAATCTCCTGTCTTATGCTCTAAGTCTTTTGCACTGCCCAATGAGGCAAAAGTGTGTTCTGCCTGCATATGGCTATTAAAATCAGGCTTTTTAGGAATTTCTGTCTTCACCTTCATCAAGCTGAGCATAAGCCTTATTACATATGGAAGACTGCATTGATCTCATTAGCAGAACTGCTTGTCTTGGCAGCAGACAAAGATCAGTTGTCTGTGCTACTGTTATTCAATATATTAGTTGCCTTCTGAGAGACTGGCTACAGGTGATCCTCTTATCTTGCATCTTGGCAGCCTCGGCCTGAGCGGCTCTTCAGGGCAGCTCTTCACAGCATCATGCATCTCTCTCTCAAAAACTACACTGGACCGTTGCAGGCTGCTCCAAAGCACACCCATGTACACAGGGACTTGGCAATGCACTCTACTCAGGTAGAAAAGAGCTGATAAGAGCTCAGGTGATCAAAAGAGGCCAGGGCAGTGTTTTATTTTTTCTGGAGTAATTTAAAATCTGAATAAATATTGAATTACCTGGATCCTCCATGCAGTGTCACTGAATTTATGTGAAGAATGAGACTGAGACTAAGGAGTTTTGTTTGTCTGCTGTCAAAATACTTTTTCAAAGATCTTGGGAAGAGGGTATAATTTTTGAAAGCTCTTCTTATACAGACCCCCCTCCATCTTTGTTCACATGTTATCACCACTTTGGGTAAGACGTAGTACGTGTACTCAACTAAAGAAAGAGGGAGCTGTGATGTTGCAATAAATACAACACAGAGGAGTCCAGTAATGCTTTGTAACTACAGTGCTGATTTTTTTTTTAAATCACAGCAGTAGGGCAAGTGCTCTACAGATATCAATAGTTGCACCAGAGCTGACCTATGTTGCACAGAATGAATGAGCTTTGACTATCGGAACACAGATAGGCAACCCTGCTGACTCCTGCTGAATAAACCTATTGTAAAGCTGGCAAACAGCATCCTTCCAGGGCTCTTGGACTTGTGGCTTCATCTAGTCTGGGACTCCTCAGTGTTTTATTCTTTATAACAGCATCATACTTTCCCATACTGCTAAACACAGAAGACATTTCTGATGTTCACATTGCAAGCTTCACTTGCGGTGTACTTGATTTGGTGGTGTTTGACAAAGCCTTTGCTTTAATTCAGGAGCCAGTTCTGTGATAACAAGGACATAGATGGAAAACCAGTGCTCCATGAGGCATTAAACCTCTTTTTTTCTTGTTGTGGGCCAAAGCAAAATGCCAACGGGTGTCATACAGCCCCACATACCAATAATTAGTTCACCACAGCAGGTGTATTTAACCACAAAAGCTATTCTTTGAAAATGACATCGTTTCTTTTGGGACAATTGTAATGCCTAACTTCCAGGCATGGGAAGCACAGTTGCAATGAGGTTTAAGCACAATGACACGTCCTGTGCTGCAGACACCATCCAGGGGCTGAGCTGGGCTGCCCTACACCATGCCAGCGCTACCTGAGAAGCACAGGGCTGGTTTTTGGGTGTCTTTGGAACTGCAATGCCATGCAAACGAGCTGTGCCAAAAATGATAGACTGAGAACTGTTAAAGCACAGCAATTCAGCAGTCAAAACTTCCTTTATTTAAATCCCCGAACACCACTTAGTTATGTAACAATCTCAGTTCTTTCATGCTCCACGAGCTTGCCTTAAATTGTCTGGAGCAGCTCCTCAGCCACAGACAGTCCCAGCTCACAGAAGGCAGTGGCACTGGGATGGTTCCCACCAGCTGCCGCTCTGCCTCGACTGCAATTGCATTTCACACACAAAAGATGACAATAATCTGTAAAAAAAACCAAAACACAAAAAAACCCCACCCTCCCCTCAATTTGAATTGTCATCTGCAAGAAAAGATTCCAGTGTTTCAGCTTCCATGGAAAATCAATACTGTCTTATCTTTATTTTATTACTTTAAAAAAAAAAAAAAGCAACCTTGCGATGACAGTATTAGGTAGCACTGTGAAAAACAACTAAATATAGCAGTGGATCATAGTGGGTGTGAATGGAAAACAAAGGAGTCAGGAGCCGAGCTCCTGCTGCTGTTACGTCACTATAACACCCATAATTATGTTATTATGTACACTGCCCACTACAACTATATCTGGACACCACTTACCATGATAAAAATCTGATTAATAACATGACATATAATCTTGGTTTCTTTGATGAGTGTTAACTTCTGTCTTCTATATTCTTTTTCAAACAGACAGGATATTTGTTTTGCCTCCCTTCTACACGGAGTTTGGAAGAGTGAACATACAGGAAAAATTTAAAAAGGTGATTAAAATTCTCATTGCTAGACTGATTTTATCTTGGTATAAAAACATATCAAGCCACTTCTAAGGTGCTGCTGTGCATAAATTCTCCTCACAAACACCTAACTTTTATAAATACTATTAACTGCACATAGAAATTCATCTGGATTTAGGACATGCTTGGCTATAGAACTGCTACACCTTTTTATCCTGAGCATCACAGCTTTCTAACGTAAAATGCCCTTGTATGAGGGGTTGGTGTTGGGTGGCTCAGGCATGGTGGCTCGGTGCCACGTGGATCCCATGGGCTTTATGCTGGAAGAGGATGTCTGGTGTGACGAGGATGTCCAGTGGAGTGGCCACAGCTTCTTCCCAGCACTTGGCAGGATCCCCCAGGTGTTTCTCACACCCTCTTTCATTGCCTGTGCCCCAAAAAGCAGTTCTGCAAATTCCTACAACAGGACCAATGTTTGGACAAAGTGAAGTATTTTAAAGGCCTTGGGAATTTTTTTTTTTTTTAGTATCTAGAAAGTGAGAGGGGGAAAAAACAAAACTGGCAGAAAAAAACTCCTAAAAACCAGTGCCCTTCAAGATGAAAGAATTTTTTTTTCTTTTAGTTAAATGAATATTGAAAAAACATATATCTTATTATGTCTTCATCCCCAGAGGTTATCCTATCTGGTTTGTTTCACAATGCAGCAGGAAAAACCTTCAAGATATTTCTAAGATAACTGTTAAATGTCTGACTTTCATCTACAATAGAGGAAATCTGTATTGCCAACAGCTCGTTCTCAGAATTCCACCTTAAAACAGTTTTAGTACGACCAGACCAGAAGGGTTTGATGCCAAAGAGCTGTTCTGTCCTATTGAAAGCAGAGAATGGCTTCCTCTGCAATATGTACAAAGAGCAAGGAAATTTACTCAATTAATGTGAAACACAAAATGGCATCTGCCATCTGGAGATGCACACAAAAGCCACGGGCAGTCAAACACTTCTTAAGACTTTGGCATGTAAAATTAACATATTTTAAGACTTAAAGGGACTGTGAACTCCTAGCTTGCAAGGATTTCATGTTTCTCACTGCAAAATAAAATATACGATAGAATATTTCCAATGTAATGTCCCAGAAATATCAGTGCTAATCACCTACAATTTGTCTGTGACATCAAGGCTACCATTTCTATACTGTTGGGTGGGAATTGAGTGGCTGTTTATTTAAATATGCATTTTTAAACAATGGACAGAAATATGCTTTCACTAAACTTTAGAACTACACTAAAGTATGGTCTTTCACTGAGACCTATGTAAAAGTCTTGTTTCTTCTTGTGTGGCACTGTGCAAACACTGGTTTTATTTTTCATTGCAAAAACAGAGGGATGCTGACTAGTCAACTTTAGTGCAGATTCAAAGTGTATACAAAGGGGTCCCTTTATCTCCAAGCATTTTTAAGAATTCTCTTCCTGAATAAAATGAAGAAAGTTCAGCTCTAGTGTCTGTTCCCTTTTGTGTATTAAAAAACCCATACTGGTTTAAAAAAAAACCATGACATATGGCATCTAAGTGGTCACCACCATAAATTATTCAACTTCTGCTCACTCCACAAACGTAAATCTAACAAAATGCAAAACCTGAGGCCTCTCTGGCAAACTCATGGTCGCATGTCCTTGGCGGTGTCTTCAGCAGACGTTTGGCCACACAGATCTGGTCACTGCACCCAAAATTTTGACCCAGACACCCACTGTGATATACAAATACACCTGCTTTTCACTCCACCTGCATCCTCCATTCTGAGACTCCCCATGAACACCTGAGCTGAGCCTCCAATATTTTAGGGTACAGCCCTTTCCTCCTGCCTGTTAGGCACACACAGCACTGGTTTCACAAGTCCTGTTTCATGCACTGTGCTGGAGAAAGAGTGACAAAAGCAGAGGAGAGGGGAAAAATCAAGTCCATTCCTGCTTAAGACTGTGTGGTTCAGCAGCAGTCTCCCATGCAGTGTTGCTCAGGATAATCAGGATGCCGAAATTAGTCTGCCACATGTGTCTTGCAAAAGCAACGTTAATCTAGGCACCTCCAACAACACAGTCTTTTCCCTAACTTTCTTTCAGTGAACCCTTTTTTTTTTTTTTTTAAGGCACCAAAGTGAACATTTCAGAATACACCAGAAAGTTGGTTCACAGCCAAGGACACCAAAACTACGAGTACTTACTCATGTGAGTTGTGATAATGCAGCCAGTGCAATACAATGATATGATACACAGAGCATGTATTCAGAAGTGTAGGGAAAGGGCAAGAATAAGCTTAACAGACCTGGAGTATTAATGAAGAAGTGTCAGGTGAAAAAGATTCTTAAACATTGACCCTGTTACTTACTTTGCAAATTTCCTGATTTTTTATATTGACAGTGATTTGTTGTTCAAGGATTAGTTTTACTGATTAATTTTTTAGTCAAAACACTCTTAGAAGTAAGCTAGCAAAAAACCATAATATAAGGCATAAGATAAAAAAGTCATCATTCTAGTATCAACACTCACATGACCCATACATTTTGTGCCACATTCTCATAGCAAAAAAAGAAAAGTATATCAAACTGATCAAACTGTAAACTCAGCCAGAAAAAGAGGGCTGAGAATGCACTAAAGCAACATTTAAATTTTATTTACCAGTTTGTTGATTTGTCCTTGCATTTTTGAGTGTGTGTGTGTGTGAGAGGAGAAACAGAGACAGAGGGAAGAAAATGACTCATGCCTGACAACGTTACTATGTAAATGGTCATAGTTGTGGGCTTCCCTGGAGGATTTTGTAATACCACAGCAAAAATCCAGCTAGCCTGCAATTACGGTGCCGGCAGCGAGTCCCTCCAGCATGAGCCATAATGTCTGGCTACAGCTGGTGGGAGCACTCTGGCTGTGTTCCCCCACCAGGAGCATCCTGGGCTCTGGGGACCAGGTGGCTGGTGTGGGGCGAAGCTGCCGGGACAGCCCCACACCTCCAGGCAGGCAGAGAGCTCCCAAAAACTCCTTCCCACAGAGGGATGGAAAAGAGAGTGTGCTTGAATGCACAGCTCCCCTCTTGGCACACGTGGGCACATTTGGTGTAGGATCCCCAGCCACTCCCTCCTATGGCAGAATCCCATCCTGCAAAAGAAACCCTCAGTGCCCCTGATGTGAAGGACTCTGTGTTAAAAATAAAAACACAGTCCTCAGCAAAAGCGAGCAGGGTTCCCGGGAGAGGAGCATGAACCCATGCCAGTGACAGACTGGAAGTGCAACATGACGGAGATGCTGCTGCAACTGGACAGTTGAGGGATGAGCTGGGGTTTCCAGGCATGTCACAGGGATGACATCCCGCGGCTCCGGGGGCCGGGGCCGCTGAACCTGCTGCCGGCCAATCCTTGGAGTGTCACTTACATGAGCTCCAAAGTAATCTTCTGGCCCACCCTTCAGGAAAAAGATAAGATGTCATGATCAGCTAATAGGAAGTGACAAGAAGAGATAAAATGGATGGGGAGGGAGGGAAGGTTTCAGATTGAAAAGGCACTATTCTTTCCTCTAATGCCAACCCTGCTAACAATAGGGCTGAGTTAATTAACGGGCTATTTGAGCACTTTCATCCATTTTTGCATATAGCATTAATTTTTATACAGATACATATAACACAATTAACCTATAGCTTTTCAAACAATCAGACATGGCAATCCTTTCAAACTGGTGGGGAAAACATTGCACTTTTACAGAAAAAAAAAGGATTTAATTAGGGAAAAAGATTGAGAAGAGTCTTTGTTTCTCTACTCTTCCAGCCATTGCCTTCCATCTGGCATGGGAACCTATTACCAAGACATCTGAGCATCTTCCATAAAAAAAACAACAAGCAAACACACAAAACCCCCAAGTTTCTGGCTTTCCTCCCTCTTTAGAGTAGAAAATCCTATCTGTCAAGCTTAGTTCACTTGCAATTAAGAAATCTGCTTCACTCCCTAACGAAATGTTAGCGCGTCACTTGATAAAGTCCCACTGAGCACAGAGAGAGAGGTTTAGGCTGGAAAACGCTTGTAAAGTTTCTCCCCAAGTGCTGCTCCAACGGCACCTCTAACCGGGGGGGCTGAGTCCTACCCCCTGCAACCACCCTGCTGCACACGCACAAAGCCTCTGGTACTCAGTCAACTCTGCAAACTTCAACAAAAACCTAATCAGAAGTGCCAGGCTTTTAAGATCATAGCCCCGCCGTGATGTTAATCAGTTCGGTGGGGGAAGAAGCGTCTCTGGTGGGTACAAAGCCGAGGACAAGGGGTTGCGATCTCTGCGCGGCTGCCGTACGAATGACAAATAACAGCGGCGAACTGCTGCCTTCGCCGGAGAGCCGAGCGCGCACCATGGGCACAGAAAGGCTCCCTTTATGCTGCAAAGAATTCGCAGCTTAACCAAGCCACAATATGTTTTGAAGCTTTTGCCAAAAAGTACAAAAACCTGTAGTCAGTGTAGCTAGGCATTTGATAACAAGCATGGTTTCTTCTGCTTGACATATTTTCCTGATGTATTTGTTTGTAAAGGTAGAGATAAGTATAGTAACACAATCTGTTCCTTAATATCATAGGCAAAGAAAAATCACTAGTCACTAGCTACAACAGTTTACAATCTCCGTGAGACAGCTGCGAGTATATGCTTATTTTTTTATTCTAAATATCTCAGATGGAGACTGATCCTGAAAATCCTTCTTCCTTCCAAAGATGCTTGTCTGCAATAACAATACTAATGAAAACAACTGCAAATGTAAGGAAAGAAAAGAAGGTGAGGCTCAGATTCCCTATCCGATGCTCATAATTGTTATTTTTCACTAAAGATAAGAAAGCAGACTTGGATGTGCCATATCACAGAAACATGACATTCTGCCCCTATCTACAATTTTGATAGCTGTCTATGGAAAATGCAGACTTAAAAAACTCTTAAGAATAATTATAAGAATTCATAGCCAAAATAACATACATCAGCCTTGATTAGTTCCACAAAAAAGCAGCCTTAAATTGGTAGTTTAAAAACAGGAAAATTAGCGGTATGATTAAGAACGAATGGCTAATAAAAAGAATTTTGCTAAAACAGATTAAGGTTCAGATCAAGGTCACAAAAGGAACTGATTGAGGAAAACTGTCATTTTTGCTGGGACTCAGTAGCTGTTTTAGCAACGCTGTTTCCTCTGAATCACAGTCTTGTAATGAAAAATTACACTGTTGGGGTTAATAAAGACTTTGCTTGTCACATTAGTTTCCCCAAAATTTAATTTAAAACATTGTGCTCAAAGAAAAATAAAAATTCCTTCTGTGCAAGTAGACAGAAAACAATATAATTAAGCTAAGTAACCTCTAGTAAAATGCAGGATGAATTTGTGCCATAGTTTCATGTTTGTTGTAAATTCTCTCAGGTAAAAAAAAAAAATCTACAAGTGACCCAAAGTCCTGTTTGTCCCCGTTTCTTTTTTTATTTTATTCCAAAATAAACAACTTCTGCTCACAGCACCACAGTCCCCCATTAGCAGAGTCTGTGCAGGGAAGTGCTCCCTAATGGGGTCTGAGATTTGCCTTTCTGCTAGCTTCCCCACTTCTTGGCTGCGAAAAACATCCAGGAGAGTATGTCTCTGCCCCTTTCCTGTCCTGAGCTGAGCAAAGGCCTTGGATCCGTAGGTATGGTCTGAAATTTGGTGTTAACAAGGAAAAGATTTACAGGGAGACTTTAGCCAGGCAAAGCCTGTCTTCCTCCGTGCAGGCACCAGTTGTCCTGTGCTGCAAACTGCATAGTGCCTAGAAGATATGGGCACAGCTAACCAAAGGAACTTCAGACCAGGACTAACCTTTTGCATCCAATTCCCCCCTGAAAACAACCCTATTCCCTTGTCATCCCACTTGCAGGGAGCTGCGGTGATTGCCGAGGGTGCCAAAGAGCCGATGTGTGAGTGCTACCATTGCCTCACATTTTCACCTGGTTCTGATGGTGTGTAAGAGAAAGAGGGAGACTCCACAAGCATTCCAGTGGTTATCCTCCACCCTGTGCTCCCAGTCCCAGGAGACCTCGGTGCTACCACGCTGCATGGCAGCAGTGCAGCCGGCTGCCCTCTGGAGTGAGTTCCTTTGGAGTGTGCAATTCCACACACACGCCTGGATCCAGGCTCTGCGGGGAGAACCAGCTGGGCAGCAACACGAATTTTAGCATCAGTGAAACTGTTCAGCAACATCCTCTGCTTCATAGGTGCAACGCCCCAGTGAAATAAATCCTCATGTCTATAAGTTGGCAGTTTCCAGGGGTTGGGATTTTTACTCTTTGGGGGTTTTTTTCCCCTCCTAGGCTAGTACTTTGCACAAGAACGAGCTGGCACATCTAGCCCATGATGAGAGGTGTCGCAGCCCTCCTGAGCATGGGGTTGCTGCTCGGTGGCATGAGCTATTGTTGTCATTGTCACTATCACCAGGCCTGATCGGGGTCAGCAAGCCAACGTGAGAGCTGTTGTATAAGCCAGCAATAAAAAGACAGTCCTTGTCCCAGAACACACTCGGGCTGGTTTTCTGACAAGCTGTAACAGGTTCTGCAGTGGCACCTTTTCTGTTGCTAAATAAAGAACTTCTGTCTTGCAGAGCCTAAACCCATTGCTGAAAGATTGAAAGGAAAATGAACTAATAGGACAAAGGGGCTGTGTACGGGGGGTTTTTTTATCTTTTGTTTGTTTTGATCTTAGTTGCAAGTAATTCACATGGAGTGAAGTGCATTGACATGCAGAAGAAAATAAGTACTCAATTTTAGAAAGGACAACTGCTTCAGACCAAACTAAATGCAAAAAATGAGAATCATCCAGATAAGATTACTGGGCCAGAAATCACAGTTTTATTAGTACATAAAACACATGTCACTTGACAATGAGTATCTGCAGCATGGAGTGAAATAACCCTCCAGCAGCGAAGTCAATATTTAAATCAATATCTCTGGTAAGGAAAATATCTTACTCATTGATATAGATTGGATTTTTTTTCCTTATGAACCTCTCATGAGGTAAACAGCATATTTCTGTTGTAAAAGCAACTAAACAGTATTGCCAAACAGGTCTAATCTTTCCTAGAATTCAATAGCATGGTGCTCTGAAATTATTAATGTTGTTATAAATGCCATTTGACCTTTATGCCAGGGATGTATTTCCTTTTCATAAAAAGGCACCTACATTATTTTGGGCCTGCTGTGCTGCATGTAAACACAGTAACTTCAGTGGGAGCTTAGGGCACTGTGGGATGATTTTTTACATTATGTAGGTACCTAATGATTCAGCTACTCAAGGCTAAAATCCATAAAAGGTGTTAGTGCCTTTACGTTAATTGCTGCAACAACCTCCATCCACTCTGGTGAAGCTGCGCAGCATTTCAGAAAGGCTCACAGATTGTTGGGACCACAAAGAGGCTCAGAGCATCATCACCTGGGCAAAGGGACTCCCAGGCCCTCCTCCCTGGGTCAGTGCTGTGCTTTGCATTGCAGAGCCATTGAAGATGGCAAAATATTCAGTCCTGGAAGCAGAGTGCTGTTCCCTCCCAGTTTCCTGGCTTAATCACCTTTTTCACAAAGTCAGGCTTACTTCTCCTTTTCTTCTCCTTTTGACCCTGTGACGGTTTGGTCCCTTTCTGCCACTGGAAAAAAAACAAAGGAGCAGTAGGAATGATCCCATCCCACAGCCTGATGGCAACACACTATTTTAGAGAGAAGAGAGCTGTGACTTTGCACAGCTTTGGAACGAGGCAAGTGTTCAATGCCAATTTCCCACCTCTAGGGGAGACACCCTAACTCGTGTTCACCCTTTCCTGTGAAAGACGGGAACTGACACCACCATGAGGACGCCTGGCAAAGAAAGCAGGGCTGGGAGCGGTTCTACCCGAGTCCGTAGGTGTGGGGAAAGCCCGTGCTGCTTCCTGAACGATTCCCTGGTGTCCCTGGGTACCTGCCCACAGCGGCGTGGCTCTGCCAAGCACAGAAACAGCAGCCTGGCACCTGGGAAGCTTGTCTCCTGAGCTGGATGATCCACAATAACAGTTTTGGGTATGGACACCTAAAGTCAGCCTATGCTCTGCTTTAGCCTCCTAACACCATTGGCTTGTTCAGGACCTTACAAAACCACCCAGGCACCTATGTTCTACTAAAATTAACAGTATAGCACTTGCAAACGTTTTGAAAGGCTATTAGATGCCTCTCTGACCCTGAAAAGTTGTCCTTCAATGCCTTGCCAGACTTAAAGGTGACAGATTGGATGCATTCTTCAGAGAACGGGAATAACTATTTGAAAAGGTTCTTTAAAAGGTTCTTAAAAGCTGTTGCTATATAATATAAAAGCCAAATTAATTCAGATCATAAAAAAAAAATCAAAATCCTTTTCCCCAGGTTATAATCCCTCTACAGAAGTATCTTCCTCTTTCTTAAAAGCCTCGACCAACCAAAAGAACATAAGTCTATAAAATTAAATTACATTTCCAGCTTTGATTATTCAACAGGATACAGTAGAGTTTTAAACTATCAAATGTGCTTCCTTTTCTCCAGCTTGACGGTTTTAAACTTCTTAAGACTTTTAATGGAAGTACTAGGACAGGGCAGCACAAAGTATGTTTTAAATGTGCTCTTAAAATCTCCACATGGATGTTGCTGAAAGAGTTCAGATCTTTGAACCACAGTAGGGTGGTGCTGGCTAAGAGCTGTCCCTCTCTGGCAGTTCTTCCGTCCAATATGATTGATAGAAAGAAAGCTGTGTTAGTTTTTAGGGGATTAGTTTTTGTATGAGACAACAGAGTGCATCCCCCAAGGTCTTCACTCAAAAAGAACAACCTGGAAAGCTTCCCAAATTTTGTTTTTAAACTTTCGTCCAGCATCGCTTTGGCCCCCGCTGCAGGTAAGGCATGTTTTGGTTAAAAGAGAAGGAAAGCTATTCAGCAAGGTAAGGAGTGACTGATTTAACCAAACCCATACTGAGCACAAACCCTTATCAGAGGAACGAATCAGAGCTGAAGCTAAAATCAGCCTCCACCTCACAGCCTTTCCTGTAATACAGTGTGAATCAGAGTTTGCATTTGCCAGAGTTTGCACTGGAGTTCTCAACAGACTCGGCGATTACACCTCCTGGAGGTGCAACTGTGTGTGACACCAGGAGAATTCAATGCTGACTGACAGCAAAGGGTTTTCTGACTCACAAGAGGCAGATTCTTCCTCGGCAGGGTTGATATGACAAATGATCACTGCTCCCAGAGTCTGCTGTTTGCTGTGAATTAATGTACCAAGGGAATTCCCACCCTGGCAGCGTCGATCCAGTGGCGTGCACAAACATGGGGCTGGAGACCAGCTGATGTGAACTGGGATGGCTCTGCTGGCTCTGAAGGACATCTGACATTCACTTTCAATTTCTGATTGGAGGATTAAGAGGAAGAGTGGGATGACATATGCATGGCATTACTAGTTCAGAGAGGGATGAAAGGGAACTGGCAAAATATCTGCTACCAGAGAAACACCAATACTACCTCTATTGCCACACAAGGATTCTCCCAGGAACCTGGGAGAGAAGAATATAAATGGAGCTTTCCAATGTTTCTGGAAATGCATTTGTCCTGACAAGTCTTGTTGGACCCAGGTACCCAGGGCCACATGAGGCTGGAAGAGACAAGAAGTTACAGCCTGGTGGCAGCTGCTTGGATGAGAACTTCCTCATGGGATAAAGCTGGTGGAAGGGTTTTCCCTTTCAACCTTCACACCAACCCAGTGGAAAGAGCAGGCTGGGTAAGACCAAGGCCTTGTGTGAGAGGGAAACACATCACAGTGGCTTACACTGGAGGCAGACTATGTAACTGTGATCCATCCTTTCCAAGGGACCTGCAGCATATTAGGAGAGCTTCACACCGTTTCCGTAAATTCAGACCTACAGACTCATTTACATCAGGGTGCTCCTTACGACCTGACAGCCAGGAAGCCCCAATGAATCAGTGATAGATCTCTGATTTAGCATTGAGCTGCAATGTTGAGCTTGGGAAGGCACAAACAGTTAATCTTAAAAGCAACCTGGCGGGAATGGGGTTTGGGAACCAATTCACCAAATTTACACAGTGGTGTTTAAACTGAACAGGACATTAGCTGATACTCAGTGGGCAAACTTAATGGCCAACATCACTCCATCAGCCTTTTCCCATGAAAAACCTGCACCCTAGGTGCTACCAAGTGCTAATTTGTTAAGAAAGCCTTAATTGAGTGACAGTTAATTATTGACAGATTTGAACTACTTTATCTCTCAATCAAAACCTGGCTCTGGACCAGGCAGCAAGCAATTTACAGCCACAAAGGTAAATCTGGCCACGTGCAAGCTTATGCTGAAGCCTTACGGTTCTCCCTCCCCCACCCTAAATTTCATCTAAAATTTCTCTCTGAAGGAGACAATGATCCCCTGGTGATCACCAGCCCACGTCAAGGTGGTTACCCTGCTTAACCCCACTTGGCACAGAGTGGGAATTACCAAAGGGACATCCATCTGGAGCTGCCTGAGATAAGAGGTGTCCAGTGTTAATAAACAGGCTTCCTCTACACCTCAGCAGGGCCTTCCTTTTCTAAACAGCCTTCCTTTAATGTTGTAAAATGTTTTTTTCCATTTACTCAACGATCATGCCTTTGCTGGTGGGGGAGGGCCAAGGGAAAGAGTAAAGGGTGGGAGGAGAGAGGAAGAGGAGAGGAAGAGGAGAGGAAGAGGAGAGGAAGAGGAGAGGAGAGGAGAGGAGA
>VZTJ01003847.1:1158287-1170203 GCA_013397795.1 Orthonyx spaldingii
AGCGGCACGGGATCGGTGTCCGCGGGGGGCGCGGCCGAGGCGGGATGGAGCTCCCCGACGGGCCAGCGTCGCGTCCGTGTGGTCGTGCTCCGGCCGCGGAAGAGCAGGTACGCGGGATATTAACCTAATGGCTTTGACAAAGTAGGGGGAGGTTCAGTCAGGGCTGGCAAGGGACACAGCTGCGGACAAGAGGTGCCCTTGAATGTCGGGCAAAAGTTGCCAGGACGAGCTTTGGAAAGCCGCTAGTTTCCCACAGGTCCTGCGCACTCAGAAACACCCCGTGGTGTTTCTGGCTGTGTGGCGAGTGTCACCCCAAACCCATTATCCGGGTGTGGGGACGGGTGGGGAGCACGTGGAATGCATCCACGCATCCGTGGCCATAGCTCGGTGGCAGCAGGTCCTGTGTTGTCGAGCGCAGGGCACAGAAACACGTTTGTGTCACGGTGAGGTGTAAAAGCTCAGATTATTTGTCACTTCTATTGCCTGTAGAGGTTTGGCAATATGCAGGATGAATTATACGGAGGCAGTTTCCTTAACCGTAGATTTGCATGTGGCACATATCCTTTATGTCTTCTTCTCGCAGTTTTTCTCTGAGTTGCCATCAATCACATAAAGTTTACAACCACTGCAGCTCATTTTGCATTTATTTTATCTGCTTCTTGTCCAGAGCTTACCTTTAGCAGCAATATCACATACTGTAAAATGTTTATTAATACTCAAGGATAGACAGAGTATCAACGTTTCAAGAGTTGAACTGTGATAAAAAGTACAATGTATATACTTTTCACTAACAGCTCCCTATTAAATTATTCTGTAAACTATCCTGTGTTCGCTGAATGGCACTGTCGGTATATACAGTTAACTTCCCTGCCAGTTGAACTCTGAGGCCTCTCAGTTTATAAAACATCTCTTTTATGATTGCTTGATAAATTGAGATATTCATAAGAATGGACACATTTTCAGATTTAGAAGTTTAAGTTGATTCAGGGCAAAATTGTAAATACTGGAATTTGTAATCTCTAAATAGTGATTTATTCTGACTCAAAGTGCAGCCTAACTGCTAAATTAAGTAATTTAAGAATTGTGATTTAGTGGCATCGTGTAGCATGGAAAAATAATACCTTGGAAAACTTGGGCTGAATTCGTAGTAGGAATCTTGAGAATCTTTTGGTATTGTCTCTACACAGAGGCCATGTGAGTTATTTTCTTCATGATCAGTGAAATAACAAGGACCAAACTGACTTGAGAGGAGGAAAATGTTTTCAGTTTTCTACTTTGAGCAGCTTGATTTCTTTATCTCGTTCAAAAGATCTGTTTCCTCAAGCAGTGCCGAGCACAGCGACGTGATGGAGGGCCCTGCATCTCCCCGGTTTAAAGGCCTGAACTAATGAGATGCCGAATCCCTCCCGTTACTGAGCTCTGTAGTTCATGGAAATTATGGATGTTTGGCATTCGTAGGAACTGCTGAATACCTTGCTCTATTGGGCCCTGGGTATCACCAGGTTCATAAAACAAGGTTGGCTTTTTTCTTTAAGGCTAAAGAGCAAGCAGCATAATTTTGAAGTAAATCAGGCACTGATTTTTGCTGCTGCTTCTTCTTATGGTGAAATCCTAATAAAGTAGTTTTTACTGCACAAATAGTTGCTCATCCTTTCTGTCTTGTTTCAAATTCCTTGATAGACATCTTGACTAAGGGAGTTGGATAACCTTGTCTCCCAAGAAAACTTGTATTAGAACTGTACAAAAAGGTAGTACTTTCTCCCAAGAAAACTTGTGTCAGAGTGGTACAAAAAGGTAGCACTTTCTCATTAGTGGCTGATGTGATTTTAGCAATGAGCAGATCTATGGTGAACAGATGTCATCTGTTCTTCGAATTTTAGCTGTGGTTTTGTGTATGAAATGCTGTTGACTGGAATAATTTTCATCCTGTGCTTCCTGGCTGATTCTGGCAAAGCCATACCCTGTGTAGTGTGTTAGAGTGAAAGATCTAAGTATTTCTATTAGCAGAAGCATGTTAAATTTCTTGCGTGGTACTGGCATAATGGGCTGACATGAAGCAGGCGGACACTGGACCAACGAAAGTAGTCGGCATGTGAAAAGAGAGGAGCAATTTCAGCTCTATAAACTTCTATCTCCTTGAATTCATCCAGGCATATCCATCAAGTTTAGCCCTTTGCTGCTCTGTATTTAATGTCTGTTTAGGTTAAGCTGGGGTTCTTCAAAGGGGCTGACGAGGGCGAGTTTCAATTTACATCTCCTTTGCATCCTGTAGATGTATGAATTAATCTAGGAGAAAATGATCAGTGCCTTTCTAGATCAAGATGAGTTAACAAAATTGATTACAAAAATTGATTTATTCAGTGAGTGTGGTTAAATACCTGACATCATACTCATTTCGACAGACCATTCTAGCCAAAGGTTTGGTAACAGTAACTCTTGGAGACCTAGAAATTAATCTGTTTCCATTTTAAATGTCAATGCATATCAAATGGGTATGAAATAAACCTATGTCTGTAGCTGCTGTTGTGTTAAGAGGTTATTCATAGCTACATTGTAATCATATCTCCTTAAACAAAAGATTTGAAAGTAAATTTGTAAATAAAATACTACTGCTATGTTTATGGATGGACATAGAAACTGCTGAGGCCCTTGGTATGATTTTTAATTCCATCGGCATGGAAAACGTTTGGTTTCTGAGGAAGCCACATTGTGCAAGTTGAGGCTTGAGATGTGGCCGGCGAATTTAACATAAACTGCTCTTGGCATGCGAGGAGTATCAAAAGCGATACGTAAACCAAATCTAACCTTCACAAATTTAAAACTCTGTAATTCGGCAAGAAATGGTGCTTCTGAAGATTTCTGCGTAGATCTTGACTACCTATGCTATCTTGCCAGCTCTGTTTTTCTGGAGAGCTGTATGGAGATTTCAGATGTATGAGATACAATTTTGAGAAATGCGCAGCCAAAGTACTGGTAACTGTGTAAAGGACACGCACTTCCTATTTATTTCTCCCCCTCCCGAAGTGTTCCTTATTTATTCAGTCCTAATCTAATCATCTAATCAGTCTTGAATTCTGCCTGTTGTGGCTGGGATTCGGCATCCCACTGTACATGCCATTCCACTTCCCTTGAGGTGCGAATTGGTTTTGGTCCTCCGAGACTGAAATATTAACTGGCCATTCAATACCCATTCTGTTTTGTCAGGCTGAAGTAGAACTATTTCTCATATTTAAGCTGAAAGGCATGTAAGCATTAAAGCTGGCAGCCTGTATGCTCAGGATAACACCAGGGCAAATGGGAGATGTTGCTTAATACCCAGGTTAAGTGTACGATAACTCCGATGCTTTCAGCTTCCATGGAGGGAAGGAGGGAATGTCGCTCCGGAGCACCTCCTGCCACATGTTTGCAGTGGCAGGAATGGGCTGTGAAGCAGCGGCTGGTGCGGGGGCTTGGGGAGGGAAATGGACACTGGGGAGGAAGGATGCATGGCAATGACCTTCCAACCTGGCGCAGGACAGCCTATTTCCTGAGCTGCTGACTCAAGGGTACAGCAAGCCCTCCCCATGTGTGTCCTTGGTTGGGATTGGGCAAGAGAGAGGGAAACAGTGGTCAGGCACCTCGAATTTTCTGGGAAACGTGCAAAACTTGTAACCTGACATGAGGTTTTTGGTGTGAGTCTGGGAACGTATTTGCTGGCTCTCAATCAAGAATAGCTTGACTACGGAAAAGGAAGGGAAAACGTGAAGGTTTTCAGTGTTGGTGGGTTTTGTTTGTGGGTTATTTTCTTTTCCTATTGGCAAGTACTGTCTTTATGGTGGATGCCTTCAGAATATCTTAGGTGAAATAAGCAGGAGCTCTTTCAGTTATCTTTCAATTAGTTTAGATTGCTTTCAAATGAACACCACTGGACTGAAAGGTCAAAGTTGGCCTTGGCTTGTTCTGTGCTAGTGTCACCTTCATAAAAGCTCTGGTGGTGGTCACCGCTTTCTACCCCCCTGAAAACTTGGCCAGTTCTTTACAAAAAACAACCCTTCTGATATTGCTCAGAATTTATTTTTTTTTTGGTGAAGGTCTAACTGAAAAAGCCTGATTGTGCCTCCTGAAAATCTCCATTTGCGTCAGTTGGGAGAAAGCAGGGGACAGTCTTTTACATGCTGCCAAGCAGAGCCTGACCCTACCCCTCACATGTAACAGAATTTTGGTATCCCTCGACTCCAGGGGAGTTGCTTGCAGGGTGGGATGCTCCCTGGTGTGCAGGTGGCAGAATAGGGCCCCTGCAAAATAAATCCCTGTTATTTTATTATTATTGTGAGGTAGCCAAACTTAACTCGCTTAATGTACTTTTTGATAAGAAAAGATCTCTGAAGACAGTGACCTGATAACAGTGTAAGGCTCTGGATTTCCCATCAGAATTACTGATATTTTTTGGTCTTAATGTATTTTTTTATCATTCTTTGCTTTCCTGTATGCAAGGAACCAATAATGTAAACAAACATCATGTTCTTTGCATAACTCTCTCTGATACCAAATCTCTGAAAATTCTTTTAGTACATCCAGAATGCATGAGCAGAGGCTGCAAAATAAACATAGTGTTTCTAAGTATTAAAAGCTTTTTTTTTTTTTCATCCTGGTTGCAAACTAAGCATTGACTACTGTCTTGATTTTACAGATTATTTCATGCTGAAATTATTCCTATTTGCATGGATAGTCATTCTTTAAAACTAGCCACAGATGCAGTCCTAGGGAGCACGTAGATGTTTTTACAGGTGAACCGAAAGAGATGGGAGCAATTCCAAAAAGTCTGCATGCTGCCTTTGGCAATATACCCTGTTATTGTGAAGACTGTGCTCTGTTAAGCAAATGTAAAGTTTAATATTAGATAAGCGTTGCATGAAAAATATTTTAATTTTTGTCAGTGTTAAATTTTAAGAAACAGGAAACAGTGTCTAATGCTTTATGTGCAATGTGAGTTTAGCATCACTAGTTAATAAGTCACAAATTATGTCAAGAGCCTTTTACAAAATGCAAGGAAGTGTGTTATCTTTTTATGCTGTGTTCCTGGGAAACAATGAGAGTTCATATAAAGAGAAGGTATCTTCCTTTCTCACGCAGCTGATTGATGTTATTTCTTTCATCTTTCCATATTTTTTCTCATCTTTTCTGCATGTCACAGGAAATAAGATTCTGTGTATTCAAAATGCTACATGTAAGAAGGGCTTCACTGGGCATTTGAGATACTGTTCTTGGAGATTTTTCTAAAGCAGAGAGATGTGACACTGAACATGCCTCATTTCTGCTATGCAAAAAATTTAACATCATGTATTTTAGTGTATGAAATACAGAATCTTGAGGCTTTGGTAGCGGGGCTTGCTTGGAGAATGTAAGTTGTGAAAAGGGAAGGAATGTATGGGGAATTCAAAACACTGTCGTGGCTCGTCAGTGGTACGTACGAGCCTGTGCTAATGAACTAGATTTTGGCCTTTATTTGATCACATCTTTGTAAATAGTATAATCCTGATCATAAAATATTTTAATGCATTTTTGCTTTGCTGAATAAATGTTTCCCTAATGATTTAAGAGAGGGGTTTTTTTCCCCCAGTGTAAGCCTCAATGCGTCTATGATTTCCTTGCCTTTCAGATACACATATACCATCCTACCTACAATTATGTGAAAGTTGTTGTTGTAACCTTCGAATGTTTATTTACCAGTTTTGCCTCTCTTTAACAAGCAAAACTACAATTGCATTTTTTACATTGCAATTGAATTTTTTTAATCCAAATTTTATACAATTTCTTGTTTTAACAATAAATCTTAAATAAGGAATACTTTCATCTTCTTTTGTAACATGTATCTCAATGCCCTAAATTTAATCAATTGGTTGTCAGAGGCTGTGTTCTTCTAATCTACTCTTTCTTCTGAAGATAAACAGTATCATTTTAGGCATTTGTGCAAGAGAATCATATTACTGGTGCTTAAGCAGTTTTTGCTTTTTTAAATCTTAATCCATCTTAAACCAGTGGAGCAGAAATATTTAAAAATGTTTCATTTCAAGCAGAGTGCATAATAAATTGCAATAATTGTAATGTGCCATAAATCCCAGAGCCTATGCATTTTGCATTTTATTCAGGATTGAGGTCAGGAAATTTGGAGAAATTTAAAGAAAATGATTCATCAGTCCTTTTGTTCTGTTGGCCAGGGTCCCAGGATTCTTGAGCTGAGCCCAGCTGACAAGCTTTTGAAGATGGCACAATAACAGTCCAGTGATGCCTGACCATGACAGCACAGCCCTCTTAAGCAGGCAAACCAAGAGAAGAAGAGTTGACATTGGAGTGAAAAGGACGGTAGGGACAGCATCTGCATTTTTTGCAAAGGCAAGAGCAACGTTTTTTAGTGCCATGAATCCCCAAGGTTCAGAGCAGGATGTTGAGTATTCAGTGGTGCAGCATGCAGATGGGGAAAAGTCAAATGTACTCCGCAAGCTGCTGAAGAGGGCGAACTCATATGAAGATGCCATGATGCCTTTTCCAGGAGCAACCATAATTTCCCAGCTGTTGAAAAATAACATGAACAAAAATGGTGGCACGGAGCCCAGTTTCCAAGCCAGCGGTCTCTCTAGTACAGGCTCAGAAGTACATCAGGAGGATGTATGCAGCAACTCTTCAAGAGACAGCCCCCAAGAGTGTCTTTCCCCTTTTGGCAGGCCAGCTATGAGCCAGTTTGATGTGGATCGGTTATGCGACGAGCACCTGAGAGCTAAACGCGCCCGAGTTGAGAATATAATTCGAGGTATGAGCCATTCCCCCAGCGTGGCATTAAGGGGCAATGAAAATGAAAGAGAAATAGCTCCGCAGTCCGTCAGTCCCCGAGAAAGTTACAGAGAAAACAAACGCAAGCAAAAGCTGCCACAGCAGCAGCAGCAGAGTTTCCAGCAGCTGGTTTCGGCGAGGAAAGAGCAGAAGCGAGAGGAGCGCAGACAGCTGAAGCAGCAGCTGGAGGACATGCAGAAGCAGCTGCGCCAGCTGCAGGAGAAGTTCTACCAGATCTACGACAGCACTGACTCCGAAAATGATGAAGATGGCAACCTGTCTGAAGACAGCATGCGCTCTGAAACCATGGACGCGAGAGCCGGCGACTCTGTAGGCAGGTCAGACAATGAGATGTGCGAGCTGGACCCAGGGCAGTTCATCGACCGGGCGCGGGCCCTAATCCGGGAGCAGGAGGTAGCGGAGAACAAGCCAAAAAGAGAAGGTCCTAAGGAGAAGGAGCAAGGGCCAAACGCCTTCCACCCCGAAGGCAAACACTTGGCCGAGACCCTCAAGCAGGAGCTGAACACTGCCATGTCGCAAGTTGTGGACACAGTGGTCAAAGTTTTCTCATCCAAGCCCTCCCGCCAGCTTCCTCAGGTCTTCCCACCTCTCCAGATCCCGCAGGCAAGGTTCGCCGTCAACGGGGAGAACCACAACTTTCACACAGCCAACCAGCGCCTGCAGTGCTTTGGGGACGTCATCATTCCCAACCCCCTTGACACCTTCGGCAGCGTCCCCATGCCCGGCGCCACCGACCAAACTGAGGCGCTGCCCCTCGTCGTCCGCAAAAACTCCTCTGACCAATCTGCCTCGGCCCCGCCGGCTGGTGGCCACCACACCTCCCTGCACCAGTCCCCGCTCTCGGCCACCGCCGGCTTCTCCACCTCCTCCTTCCGCCACCCGTTCCCGCTGCCCCTCATGGCCTACCCCTTTCAGAGCCCACTGGGCGCCCCATCAGCCTCCTTCCCAGGGAAAGAGCGCTCCTCCCCTGAATCGCTCGACCTGACCCGAGAGACCACCAGCCTGAGGACCAAGATGTCGTCGCACCATATGAACCACCACCCCTGCTCGCCGGCCCACCCCCCCAGTGCCGCTGAGGGCCTCTCCTTGTCCCTCATTAAATCCGAGTGTGGCGACCTGCAAGACATGTCTGAAATCTCGCCCTACTCGGGAAGTGCAATATCCTTTTCAAAAGATGAGCGATAACTGACAGTGGCTGGTGGGAGAGGATGAGGGGCCATGCCGATGCCAGGGGGCTTCCCCTGGGTGCTGTGGGAGCGGGATGCTCACGGGGTGCTGGCAGGGGGCTTGGTGAGGCCAAATAAAACATGTAGTGTTGACTGACAGCACTCTTTCAGCAATGGTGTTCACCTAAAAAAGCCACTGGCCCTTCCCCAGCCTTTTAGTCTGCCTCATGGGGTCAGGAAGGCAGCCAAACCCACGACCTGGGTGCCAGTGGGTTTCCCTGGGCTGGCAGATCTTTCCTCAGGCAGGGAGGTGATCGAGGGGGCATTGCCCTCAGCCAAAAACGATTCCAGCTGCGGCCAGGCCACCTCTTTTCCCTCCTCTGCCAGGCCAACGCACAACCAGTGTTAATGGTGTTGCGGCCGGGGCTCGCAGAGAGCCGCGGCCTGGTTGTCTGTGAGAGTTCAGCTCTCAAGTGTGTAAGGGAAATGAAGCACAAAAGACACAGGTACTGATATATTCAGGCTGCATCAAGTTCTTTCCCCCACCCAGAGGTCTGTTCCTCAGCCCGTGTGCAGCTGCCTGCTATGCATGATTAACCTCTGTTCAGCCATACACAGAAATCTTTTGTCCTAACATACACAAAGCAAATTATTTTGGAAAGCTAGAGAGAACAATTAAATATAAAACTTCAGCTGTATTAAATTTACAGGACACTTCCCCTGCTTAAAAAAAAAAAAAAAGGATGATAATAAAATCTCTGTTTTTAGCTCAATAGCAGGCTTTAGTTAGGGTGACAAATTCACCTCTGCCTTTATTTAGGCATATCCAGACATAGTAATGATTTTTTTTTTTTTNGCATACCCAAACAATGGAATGGTTTTTTTTTTTTTTTGCCTGGAAACTAGTACCAGATTTTTTGGTTTTTGTTTGGTTTTTTTTTTCTCTTTTAACTGTAATACCTCGCAGTCCTTCCATCTTTTCCCATAACGTGCTTTTGGTCAAAAGGTTTTGCTTCCAAGTACAGTTGTACTGAAAGCTAATAAAATACCGTGTCTACCCCATGCTAAAATTGAGGATTTAGCATGAAGAGTAGATGGATAATTTTTCCCGGCTCCAAGACCCCAGCAGAAGGCAACAGCACAAGCACAAGCACGGAGCCTTAGATGCATCTAATTTCACTCCCAAGATGATAAAAGTAATTGCAACAGAATAGCTTTGCCCCTCTCTGGGTAACAATAGCAATACTGAGGAACTTGTCCCCTTTTGAGGGGTATCATGTGAAGGCAGATCCTGGAGGCAGTACTTTTTCACTGGGTATCTTCTAGGTGATTGATAATGCTGGTGGTTTTAGAACAGGGCTCTAGACCTGCTGGTTACCTGGACTTCCCATCTGTCCCATGGTAGTGGGCACCACTGGGGCAAGGCAGGCACTGCAGGTCCAAAGCCCATCACCACCACTCTTTCATCCACCTTGGATCTAGTCTGAGTCAGGGTGGCTGCTGTCTAACCTGTGTGAATAGTCCTATTTCTATAGGGGAAAGTGTTTTGTGTTGGAAAGCACCTTCTTTAGGTGTTGGTGTTTTTGAGAACCAGCTAGATGTCGTGTTTGAGGCACGTCTTCCCCAAAAAAGGATCTTGCTGAGCATTGGTAGCAGGGAAATCTTCTCCTCGCTATCTACACTGTAAGGCAAAACAGAGGAGGCAGTCTAGATGCAACATCACTCAGAGGTGGTGCGAATTACTTGGGGAGTTCCAAACCAAAGATCTCTCCTGCATTTTGAAATGCAAGTGTGGTGCTTGGAGAGCAGTCTTGAGGTCAACAGGAGTGGCAGCTAAGGGCAAGACTCGGGCCAGGGCAATTAATTTCTACCAAACAGTACAGTGGCATACTAATTGTTTTTGTATAAAAGTAGTTTCTCCCATCCTGGGAGAGCAGTGAAGTGATGTGCAATATGCCAAGCCTGTGAACTAGGAGTTCTAGGGCTGCACTTGATCCTCGCCACCCGTGGAGCATCTCTCCCCCGCCCCTCCCATTTCTCCCCCTTTCTCCTGCTCATTCTTACTAGTGCTCACTAATGGAGCTTGTTGCTTCTGCTGAAACAAGGGTGCAAGAGTGTCCTGCTGCTCCAGGGCATAACAAGGGGAAATGCCTGGTGCGGCAGTGATCCCTTTTCTTTTCCACTGCCCTGCTTCTTTCCCTAGCATTGGGAAAGCACTCTGACTTTCCAACCTAGGCACTAGTGCAGGCTGCAGTTTGTTCTACATTTAGATACAGACCAGGTTTATTAAATAACACTTTACACGTGTGCCATGGCATATAGCTCAGCTGTAGGGGTGGATGTTTTTTCCTAGCAGCAGCTTATGTGTCCAGGTAGCTTACAATTTTCCAGGGAAAGGTGTGGCGTGGAGGTTGGTTTGTTTGTGGTCAATTCTGTCGTGGCGCTTTTATTTTACATGGTTGAATGTGCACATATAGGGAATAAATTTCTTGAAAGAAGCAGATCTTTCTTCCCTGCAGAAAGTAACATCTGTTTTCCTGGACAATGCAGCCAGGATGAGAACATAAGACCAGCAGATACAGCCAAGTTCAGGTTTTAGTAGTAAGTTAAACACTAAACTAGCCTGGGTTTTGTTTTCTTGGAATTTTTTTTTTTTTTTTGTTAACTAACGGCTGTAAAATGTATCTGATCATTCTTTGGTGAATTGCAGAAGGAAATGGTTAATGTTTGTGTATGTTGCTAAACAAGATAAGATGCACCTGCAGTCTGAATTCCCATCTTCGTAATGAATGCAGTCTGTATCTTTGCAAACTAATCTGTTTAATCAAATATTAAGTTTTATTCAAATTCAGAAAGAAACAGACAGTGAATTGTTTTTCTGCATGATCTTTCTTTGTCATGCATCCTCTTTGCATCTCAAGAAAAATAGCCTTGTTCAGTCACGAAACATTTGCATAGATCAAAATTGAAGCACAACAGTAGTTTGTATGCTGTTAAGACATCTATAAAGGTGAAGAAATTTAGCTTGCTCTCCCTGGCAGGAGGGCTTTGAAACATTAGTGCAACTTTCTACAATTTTATTTATTTTTAAACAGAATTACAATCCAACTGGAATAAGTTTCACAGTCCCAATGTGTGAAAGCTACAATTAGTGAATTACAACATTTTGAAATGAGGAGTTATTACATCTGACTAGAATTAAACTAATTAAACTTAAAAAAAAAAAAAAAAAGAATGATTGTACAGCAAGATGGATAACTCCATGCAGTTGATAAAACCTGTGCGATGAATGAATGCTTTGTAGCCAATGAGTCCTTCTTTGGAGGGACTTAAAGATGCTCTGAGATGCAGGTATCTGGAGCTCTGCTGATTAAAAGTACCTGAGGTGTAACTTAAGGAGCAGCTTGGCTTTGCTGGTGCAGAATTTTTTACCTGATACAGCCTATTCTTACCATTTTTCCTTCAACTCAGTGCATGCGTGGGCTAGAAAAGCCTGTTTCAGCATTTGTGGGGGCTCAGGCTGAGAGTAACAGGAGTGAAAGATCATCTCTGCTGAAAAATATTTTTGCAAAAGAGGAGCATTACCTGGGAGGAGGATTGAAGTGCAAATGAATCAAATGCTGTGCAGTGCCACCCCTGTGCTTCTCCAGCTAAAACACGAGAGCGTGTATATGTTTGTCCCCATATGTTTTTTTCCCAGTCTTTCACTTCCTATTTCTTAGGGCTTTTCCATTTTGCTGTGCTGCTGTTAGGTGAGGCAACATTGTGCTGTGTAAACCCACAACGCTGAGACTCTCAGGTTGTTTGAACACCGCTTTAGGTTCAGCTGCAGTACACTGTTCCTCTGATCTTTTATGTTCCTGAGCAGATGTCTTTCATTAATTTATGGATTTATCATCTTTTCTTTCTCTCCTTTTTTTTC
>VZTJ01003847.1:1170250-1175250 GCA_013397795.1 Orthonyx spaldingii
TTTTTTTACACCTGGCAGCTGGCTCAAGTTTCAGCAGTTATTGTCTATTTTGCATTACCCATAGAATTGAATGTCATCTGTCTTCACAAAGCTATAGCTAAGAGAATTGAGGCAAGCCACACGAGCTGCTGGGACAGAGCTTGTTTGCGTTCCATTCGGCACCCCTCCTCCCTTTACCTCCTTAATATTTATTTGTGCTCGTTTTCTTTCCTGGCCTTGAATGGGGCTTAGCTCGTGTTCGGTACAGCTGTATGTTTACTGAATCTATTTCATCATGAGTCATTGTGCGTGTGTAAGTATCCTGGAAACAGCTAGTGCTTTCTTGGAAGAACAGTTGCTTTTCAGCCCAAGCACTTAAAAAGGAAATTAAGCAATTGGTCAGTTCAGTTGGGTTTTTTTCTGAAATAGCAATGAGTTATCTAATTCTTAGCTCTTAAGTCTGTCATTAACTATTTTTTGCTAGATTATTACAGATCATATCTTTTATCACAGTAAAGTGTTAACCTTAGGATCAAGATATACAGATTTGTTGCATATTTGATATTGCTTTAAGGCTGCCAAGTGCTTAAGAACAAGTATAATTTTAATAAAAAATGGATTTCTGGGAATTTGAGTCTCAGAGCATCTTTTAATACATGTTTCATTCAATATCAATATCCTCTGGCATTAGAGCAGAAAATATTTAAAAATCCTAAATGCAGAAGGAATTCAAATGCTTAGGCAACTGTCTAATATGCTTAAATCCAGCAAATACGAGAGGTTTTTTTGGAAGTTTTAAGTCCATCCTTGAGCTTGCACTGAAAGAGAATATACACCAAACCCGGTGTTAACATGTTGTCGGCGTCAGAGGAATTGCAAATTAAGGAGACTCAGGATTACTTTTTTTTCTCTCCTACTGGAGTTCCCCTTTGGACCCCCACTTCCCTGAAAGGATCGCATAACAAAATGGATTTCTGGCATGGAAGTTTTGATTTGTCTAAAACTCTTATCACTAAGCAATAGGTGACAGCTTGCTACTATTATTTCACTTACGTATTTTGACAGATGGCACTGCAGAGTGTAATGCTCTTTTAGACTTCTCTATCAGTCTAATGGAGGTAACTGGAGGTTCTTTCAACTCTTCTCTTGGCACAAGAAGTATGTCAGTCATAAATTATCTTCTTTGTAATCATTAAGCATCTAAAACAAAATGCAAGTTCAGCTGAGCCATTTTCCATGTACTTCCAGATAATAAGAGGTTTTTAAACTAATATTGTCAATGCTGGTTTTTTTTAAATGCTACGTTTTTCTAATCTAAAAATGAACCTTGTAACTGAAATAAAGGGAGAGGGTTTCAGCAGATTTCAGGAATTAGAGGAAAAGGAATTTTGCTGAAAAAGCCTAGCTAATCATCAGTAGGCTGCTGATAAAAATTAGTCTGGGTTTCCCATCTCGAGGCCTGGAGTGGGATGTTCTGTGCTGACATGCACCCGGCTGTAAGGCAGAAGAGGCACCTTGGCTGCAGCGCGTCTGTCAGCTTGGTTGACCTTCCCCCCGCCGTAAGGTGTGAACTGAGTGAAATTTTCAACAATTGTGTTTAGGAGAAACAGTCCGTAGAGGAGCTTCTGGGAAGAACCCTTAATTGACCTTGTAGGGGCCACATTGATTTTCTCTACGTGCATCTTCATTTCTGATAAATTATAAAGCCATTAATTTGCTGAGGAAATGGCAGGGCCAGCCTGCGGCACAGATGTGACCAGAGCCGTCCTAGCACACAGTTCACAAAAGGGAGCCAAGAAGCTAGGAGAAAAATCAGCAAGCCGAGATTGTTATGGTTAGCTTCACATTCCCTTGGGAACTCTTTTAGTTGCTTCTGTTTACAGATCTAAAAGGTAATGATGTTTCCAGGATAAATAGGCTGCCTTATAGGGTAAGTGGCCATTTATTGATCTGCTAGCCCACATGTATTGATCGGGTAGCCCCAAATACAGCTCCGTTCTCCAAGGAGTTAACTGTGTAAATCAGGAGGCGACAAGTTTGTGGCAGGGGGATTCAGCAGCCAAGGGACTCTGCCTACTACAAACTTCACTTTGATTTGCAGGGCAGCCACTGGAGCAAAGCAACAGCAGGATTAGAGAGAGCTACCCAAGATGTCAAAATTTGTCGACACAAATGAAGCAGGTGAAATGTGCTGCCTGTGTAAAACTGCTCAAAGCCATTAAGCGCCTCTGATTGTCTTATATACGTTGGTTTTATTGTGTGCAAGCAGCACAACACCGAGAAGAAAAGAAACTTTAGCTGGCATTGCAAAGGAGAGGGAGAAAAAAGCTCCCGATAAGTTTTCTGCGGCACATGCTTCCTGCATTTGTTTCCGTAGCAACAAGTGAACATACATATGGTACACAATCTGTAAACTTGCAAGATCCCTGAGACCCAGCACCTAACCCGATAGGAAACACAGGGATTAAGTTACGTGGCCTCTCATTCCATGTTTGCCTGTTTTACAGAAAATTACAGCGCAGCAGTTTAAATGTTAATATTTTCTCCTGTAGTCTGGGGAACCGTAGAGTATTTAACAGGGTGCTTTGCTAGCTCTGGACGTTCAGAAGCAGCTTTCTCAAGGAAAGAATTTTCCTTTACTAATTCAATCCTACATGCAGGAAGGCTTGTCACCGAATCACTTGAAAAAGGCCAAGCTCATGTTCTTTTACACCCGGTACCCAAGTTCCAATATGCTGAAAACCTACTTCTCAGATGTTAAGGTAAGAAAATCTCCTTCCCCCTGCCCCTTTCTCCTTACTGCATGCTTATTTGCTCACAAAAGGGTATTGTGTTATCATGTTAGAGATTAATAATATTTCTGGGTACATAAAGGTTACATCCTAACTTTATTCACTTGTTCTTCTTGTTGAGGTGTACCTCACTTGTGCCTGGATGAGGAAAGAGAATGTTTCTAAACCAAAAAAAAAGGATTGAATTTTTAGAGCAAAGTAAGGATAATTATTACAGTAAATTAAAGGATCTTCATTATATATCCTATTAAAAAAGGAGATTTTTGTGGTGGTAGAAATGTACTTCCAAGAACATTTTGGAGCAGTTCTCAAGTGCTCCCTCATTGTTTCTTTTCGGTTGGTTTCCTCATATTTGTGCTTACATAAGCAGAGTGTAGAATCCCTTTCTTTCTGTCAAAAAGAAACAGTACATTGAAATTCTCCATGCAGAAGCTGCTTAAAAACAAAAGTGATGATTGTCTCTTATTTACAACTTAATTTGTTGTTGATGCAGAGTACACTGAGCATAAGGAGGATGAATAAAGTGACAGATTCAGGCCACATTATTCAAATGAGGATATGAAAGCTGTCGACATACAGCTGCATCCTCCCTCATTCTACAGAATATTAGGACCTCCTGATTTTTTTTCTAAAAGTAATTGTTCCTTCACATCAACTTGATTTTGTGTTAATCATCTAAGTTTTTTTTAAAAAACCACATAGATTGTGTTTTAATGGATATAATAGTATGCATGGTGTCATTATCTAAGTAACTTTATAAACATTACATTAGCTTAAATTAGTTTGTTACATATTGCTCCCCCCCCCCCCCCCCCCGTATTCCTCCCCCAAAAATATTACAGAAATCCTTATTTTAATCACTTTTGGGTTATGGGTTTTTTCAGTCTTAGTGGAAGATTATCCCTCAGGTTGTGAACTTGGCCCAGTTTCTGCTGATCAGTTTTCTTTGGTCAAGTTTCTTGGCAGTTTTGCCCTTTATTTTTTTCGTTTAATGTTGCTTGCACATCTCAATACACTCCTGCCCCTCACAGCCATGTCCTTGGAGGTTCCTCTATTCAATGCCATGTGCTGAGGGGATGGTGACAACATTTATAAAGAGGAGGGGGGGAAGCAATACAGGCACTTCCTAGGCTAAATGACTGGTCAAGAATCATTAAACACACACACAAAAAAAGCTGCAAATGGCACAGCGGGCCAAGTGAAGGGTTTGCTCTCAGAGTGGATCCACCTGGAATGGAAAAATCGGAGGGAGCGTTTCAGGCAACACTGCTCCGATTAGCTGCCACAGGCAGATGTAGAACTGGCGGTGCTGCTCAGGAGGGTCCTTTGGCCCTACAAGTTCACACAGTCAGGTATGCTGAAGTGGGAATATTTTTTTGCTGGCATTTCTGCTTTATTTCCTCTTTTTAAGAAGATACACACTTGTATGTTTGCATGCACACGGTGACTTTGTCTTCTGACAAAGTTATGTAAAATGAAGAAATTTGCTTTAGTGCCAGGAGGAACCCAAAAAGGCTTTACAAAACGCCAGTGTGGGATGGAGTCATTTGTCCAAAAGTGAATGCAGCTATTTCCCTGGGGACATGTGACAGCCACACACGGTCAGCAGCACCACAGAACAAGGGATGTAAATATTAGATACGCTAATCTTTTCTTGAGCTTTTCCATACCTTTAAACGCTTCAAAGTGCTTAGCATGTGTTTGCAGTTTCTGGAGTCAAAAGGATGCTCCCCCTTTAGCCCACGTGCAGTCCCATTAGCTTCACCCCTCCTTCTTACGGAAGCGAGAGGACATAATTTTGCTTAAATGGAGCCAGAACGCCCTTGTGGTTTAAGCAGGTGTCCCCTACCAGTGCCGATGGGGACAACTGCTTGCCACTGGAAGGCTCTCATCCATGAGCTGAGAACACATATGTAAATAGATACCCTAATGAGATGTTTCCATGTGCTGCACTGGCCAAATGTTTAGTTCTGAAGATTGTGGCTATATTAATAAAGATGTATGCTCAACGTGTAATACTTGAAGCAATCGTATTTAATTTCATTACTAATTGCCCTTAAAAATGAAAAGAAACTGTATTAGCACAGTGATTTATTTCAGAAATTTAAATAGGAGAATAAAGCTTGGGAACAATTTGAATATCAGGGCCAGGCCCTCAGGGAAAGTAAATGCGTATAGCTGTATTGGAACCAAAGAAGCTGCACTGATTTACACCAATTAAAAATTGGT